>CM040976.1:26307208-26346677 GCA_022985145.1 Pangasius djambal | reverse complement strand
AGAGAGTATAGCCCTATACACCTCAGAATTCATCTTGCTACTTCTGTCAGCAGTCACATCATCAATAAACACCAGTGAGCCCGTTCCATTGGCAGCCATACATGCCCATGCCATAACACTCCCTCCACCATGTTTGACACATGATGTGGTATACTTTGGATCATGAGCTGTTTCTTTCTTTCGCCATACTTTTCTCTTCCCATCATTCTGGTACAAGTTAATCTTGGTTTCATCAGTCCAAAGAATCTTATTCCAGAACATGGGAGGCTTTTTTAGATGTTTTCTGGCGAAGTCTAGTCTGACTTTCCTGTGCTTGAATGTTACCAGTGGTTTGCACCTTGTTGTAAACCCTCTGTATTTACATTCATGAAGGCGTCTCTTGATTGTAGATTTTGACAATGATACGCCTACCTTCTCCAGAGTGTTCTTGACTTCTGTTGATGTTGTGAAGGGGTTTTTCTTCATCAAGGAAAGGATTCTGCGATCATCCACTTTAGTTGTCTTCCGTGGTCTTCCAGGCCTTTCGATGTTATTGAGCTCACAAGTGCTTTCTTTCTTTTTAGGAATGTACCCAACTGTTGATTTGGCCACACCTAAGGTTTTTGCTCTCTCTCTTATAGATTTATGTTGTTTTTCAGCCTAATGATGGCCTCCTTCACTTCATATTGGTAGCTCCAGTCGAACAGCTGCCAAATGCCAACTCAATACCTGATATCAACTCCAGACCTTTTATCTGCTTCATTTGTCTTGAAGTAATGAGGGAATGGACCGTACCTGGTCAATTAACTTCTTGTCAGTCAATTGTCCAAATACCTTTGAGCCCCTGAAAATGGAAGTGCTTTGTTGAAATGGCTATAATTCCTAAATGGTAAATGCCATATTTTTGTGGAACCTCTTAAAATAAAGCTGGAAGTCTACACTTCGATCGAGTCTACACTTGATTGTTTTATTTCAGATCCATTGTGGTGTATAAAGGCAAAATCACAAAAACTCTGTCATTGTCCAAATACTTCCGGACCTGACTGTATATATACATACACACACACACACACACACACACACACACACACACACACACATACACACACACACACACACACACACATATATATATATATATATATATATATATATATATATATATATAAATGTTGTCTTGTCTAATTGCATTAGATTGCATGTAAACCCTAGATCTCCAGATTCAGGCAGTTATTTTAATATAGGCATTAAAAATAATTACATTAATGTAATAATCCATGTGTTGTTGTATGCTGGCAGAGTTGGTACAGCAGGACTCCAATGGGCAAGAGAAGAGCACGGGCAAGAAAAGCGTTTCAAGAAGTGGCAGAGCTGAAAAAAGGAAAGAAGAAACATGGAAAGGGCTTAAAAACAACAGCAGAGGCAAAGGGGAAGAAGAAAAAGAAGTGAATGTTTTTGCTGTTTCACTGAGAGCTGTAGTGATGTTCTGTTCAGAGTATCAGACCTGTTCCAGTTTATTCCAGGTCTTTAGCTCCTTTCCTAGAACAGCTTTACATTTTATTATATTTATTTATATTGTACTATTATATCATGCTTTCATGTAAAACCTGAAGACAAAAACTGAACACCTTTGAGGGGAAACTGCAATTCCTCGTATGGCCACTGGAGAGCAGTAGCAGGCTTTCTCATAATTCTTCACACAGATGCTTGTTTATTTCATCTACCTCTGTGCTTGTAGCTTAATATGACATGAATAAATATTTTAATTTGATCACCAATACACTGACTAATGCAAAACATCACTGAAATCTTTCATTAACATGCTGTTAAGTACTCTTACTTAGGTACTATTCTACTTGGCATGCTACATATTTAAAAGAGCTTTTCGTTTGCTAAATCCAATGTCACATTGGCCAGACAAGAAAAATCAGTTGAGTGACAAATAGCACATCAACAACTTCTCTTATCGTTAATGTTTTCATTTATCTGACAGATACATTCTGAATGCACAAAAGGACTGAACATATCACACACGAAACAGATGAACAGACTACGGTTCGTTAAAAAAATAAAACCCAAATGATGTTCTTACCATACAGTGTCTTGCATATGTATTCACCCATTTACCTTTTCCACATTTGTAGTGTTACAACCTGGAATTGAAACAGACCTAATTGGGATTATATGCCAAATCTGTAGCTTGTTAATGAAGAATTGCTTAACATTAGCACATTTTGCCAGTAGCTGGTTTTATGGCCCTGAGTATATTGCGCTATTTTGAATTTCCAATTCAGTTACAGTCCACAAGACGATTTTAGTTTAGGACACCGATTAAAAATTCATTCTGTGTCCCGGATTAGAACCTTTATCAGGCTGGTGATATCCTGATAATAAATGATTATCCTGGTCTGTGGGTGGTGTTTGACAATATTCAACGCTCGTGGTGTTGCTATTGTGCACACATAATATTGCCAGCACCCCTGAAGACCCCCTATGGTCTTGGGGTTTGATTGTCTAAAGATGGATTAAAAGAATAAGGAGTTCTTAATTTCACTATATTTGCATTGCAACATCTCGGCAGCTGAAAATAATGATGGAGAAATGAATTGTATTAAAGATGTGTTGTGTTGTGGCAGCGTCTCTCCTGAGCAGTCTCATTTAGCTCCTCAGCGATGGAGTTGCTAATTAGCCTGTGTAATGGGCCGCCATGCCCGTGGGTGCCAGCATGACTGCACTGCAACGTCTCGGCCCAACTGACAGGATCATTCTGCGCCCGGTGTTCATGTGCCAGTCTGTTCCACCAAGCAGCTGACCCACTTCCTCTTCCCATTCTCTTCCACTTTTCTCCTCTTCCTAATGGAGTTCCAGCCTAGATTTGAATGTTCTCATATTAAACCCTTTCATCCTCTTCTCTTCTCTCAGTCTTTTTTCTTATCCATCTCTTGATCCTTCCGTGTTACCCGCTTCCCTCGTTCTCTGCGCCAGGTGGGTTTATAGAGCATGACAAACACACTCAAGACTCTGTGCTCCTTCCAGCTCCGACTCACATCTAATTGAATTATTCAGGAGGGTGTGTGTGGATGTGTGTGTTCTCATCCTGAAAGCCCTGAAGCTAAGTATCATGCTATGATAAGTGAGATTATTTTTTTTTTTTACCTCTTTTTTAATTCAAATGTTAAAGCACGTGTGCTTAAGTGCACTCACTTATAAAGGCCATCTATTGTGTATCTTTCCGTAATGAAGCATGCAGTCCAGTGCACAGTGGCTGTATCTGTTGCTGACATTACTCAGTCATAAGAATGAATTTTTACGGCCGTGTTCAACACTTCATTTTTAATTAATCTGCCCCTTTTGACTGCTTACTGTTCTCATAGGTAATTTCATAACCCTGCACACATCTTCCCTTCAGGAGTGATTCTAATTAAACATTATTCTAATCGGATTAGTCACGTGCATCTTTTCATTGAGAGCATGACGTAGTGCAAAAACAAAGAACATCGTTTCAAGAAACTTTTTAATCATCGTGTCTCAGTTAGTTTATTTTCTAAGGCTTCAGGGCTTCCTGCAGCTAGTCACCACTGTTTATGATGATGCATCCAGATCCTCACACTCCTCTCTGTCATGTGACCTTACCAAACCTCAGACCCTAAAACTGACCCTTAGGGTGAAGAATGAGACATGTCCAATTAAAATGTTTTCTCTCACTTAATGGAGATCGTAAAACTGAGCTTTGGCAGGAGGTCCCTGGGAACAAGACCTGTCACATCAGACTATGTCTGTTTGTGTGGCGAACACAAACTGCTCAACTGTCATAAACAGTTATAACAGTTGATGGCCTTCGCTCTTCTGTGCAATGCCACATTCTAGCTCCCAAAGATGTCATTTTGAATGCTCCAATTACTGAACAATTAGCCAGCTGGGTATTATAAAACAAAGCAATTAATGTTATGCTAATAAGCATGATTTCTAGAAATTCTCTATCATTTGCTAATTATTCGTTAATTAGTCTGAGTTTTGTAGCACATAAAATTACGTGTGATTAATCAGATTCTGGTATTTAACAAACTCCTCTACACAGCAGGAAGAATCCTCATATCACTGCACAGCATGGGGTTCGATCCTGCAGGCATCCTGAACAGCAAGTTTAGCATAAATTTATAACACAACAGTCATTAGGGTCATTAAGGTTTGAAGAAAATCATGTTTACACTGATTCATTTATTCAAAGGTACTTACCAGTGAGGCAGAATCCAGTCCTGTGATACAAGGGTTTAAAGACTCAGAGTGTTTCTCAAAACATGTTATTTGTTGTTGTGTATTCCTGTATGTCATCTTCCACTGGGCAAAGCTGAATTCCAATAAGCCATGTGCTGAAAATGTGTTCTTAATCCTACCCAAATATCAAGGGTGCATCAGTTGGTGACTTGTCAAAAAGAACAAATTGATAGCTCCATCATTCATTGCACTGGTGTCCTGTCAAAAGTGCATTCCCGCCTCATGCGCAGTGTTCCAGGGATAGGCTCCGGATCCACTGTGACCCTGACTAGCATAGGTAGCTACTGAAAGTGATTGATTGAGAGGGAGAGATCATTCATTGCAACAATATGATACATAGCTAGATGTTTGTATAGCTCTTATAAAATTTTATTCTAAGAAAATTTGCGAAATGGGTAATACAGACAGTGAACATTTGCTCATTTTATGCCTAACGTGGAAATCTGACTGAAGGAGGGTCTGGTTAGCTAAATTCACAGGCTAGCAATGACCTCCTGCTACATGTAAGCAGCACATCTCTAACTTATACAACAGCATTCTTCATGTCCATGTACCTGCAAGTTTTGGTTCTTCTCATTCTTTGTACCATGAAACAACTGATTAGAAAGAAGTGTAAGATGGTTGCAGAAAGTATAAAGTACACTAGTCACCAGTCACAAGGTCACCAGTCACCTCATCATCCAGATCCTATCCTGGGAACACTGAGCACAAGGTGGGAATACACTGTGAATGGTATATGGACACCAGTCCATCTCAGGGCACCATGTACACATATTCATTCACATCTAGGGGCAATCTAGTATACCCAATAGACCTACAAGCATGTTTTTAAAAGATGGGAGGAAACCGGAGAACCTGGAGGAAAGCCACATGGATACAGGCAGAACATGTGAAACTCCACACAGACAGTAACCTAGCAGTAACAATTCAGTACTGGGTGTATAAAATTCAATAGATTTCTTGTTTCAGTGACATAATAGACCTCTTTGCAAATGCACAATATATTGTACACTAAATATCAGACTCAACGGTAGGACAAGTTGATGAACAGCAGCTTACTTATGGAGTGGGCACTGACAATAATTACCAGCCCTTAAAAGTTATGTGGGAAGGAGTGCAAACCTGTTACATCTTTATAGATCCTTTGAAAAGCTCCTAAAAGTGCCTACAGTGAGAGTGAAGGGGACAGGTAGAGTTAGTGTACATGCTGGAACACTTGAACCAGGTGAGCTGTTCATTAAAGGCCAGGTGTGCTCCTTCTCAATTACACCACTGCCCCACTACCTAATTACCGGCCACTCTGCCCAGGTCAGTCACTCCAGCAGGGGAATCTGGGAAATCACAGACTGCCGCTGACTTTTAGGGCTGGGGAGGGACAGCCCCAGTGAGCACATTTTATGGCCCCTGAAAACCAGAAGTGCAAGTGATTATCCACATAGCTCTTATTTTAGCATGGGTTCCTCTCTAGCCAGTCCAACCCAGGAGTCCTAGCAGGACAAGCCCTCATCATTAGAGTAAAATGAGATGAAATCAACAGGCTGATGGTTTAGTGCTTTGTATAAATTTGTATACATTAGTTTTGTTGTCTTTTGAGTTATTTTCTGGACAAAAGGTTCTACCTGGACATTTTTGATAGACAATCCCTCAGTTGTAGGCTTTTACTTGAGGTTCCACCAAAGTCATACACAAACACATTCACACACTCAGTTGCACCTTCAGGCCATTAAGTGAAGATTATCCACCTAATGGCATTTTTTGGGAGGTGAGATGAAACCAGAGAACCTGGAGAAAACCCACACAGACGCAAGGAGAACATGCACAACTCCAAACAGACCATAACCTGAGCTCAGGACCAAACTAGGGACCCTGGAGCTGTGAAGGCAGAAAAGTTACCCACTGCGCCACCCAGCCAGCCAGCCAGCCAGCCACCTACCTTTAGTATATGTTTAGAGTAATAAAGTAGGCCTGGTAGTATTTCTATATTTTCTTAGAAATCTCTATGTATAACTGTTGTCATTACAGTCTTAAACTGTTCAAGGTCACCTAATTCATACAGAGGGTCCATAGGGACTGTGATACCACAGTGGTTAGGGTTCTGAGCTATGACAAATTATGAACTCAAATTGTGCCCTTGAGCAAGACGCTTAGCTGCTCAGCCCTGTGCTTGCATTGTATCCTTTCACAAATGAAAGGATTGCTTTGGATAAAAGCATCTGACAAATGAATAGAATGAAATGTCACAGAAATGTCCTGTTCTGAACCATACTGCTGCAGAAAAAGTCTACTGTTTGTTTGAATGCGAATGGTATTTTATGAACCTTTTTTTCTTTTTATTCTACCTGGGTAAACTAGCATCATAGTTCTGAGCCCAACTTCATACACACATAAAAACATGCATATGACCTTGTATCATACACTCTTAGGAGAGCTGTTAAAGCCTCTGCGTACAACCTTATGACACTGGGTTTCTTTTTAGACAAAGTTCCAAGAAGATCCCGTTTAGAAAGCGTGAACGGTTAACTATCCAAAGAACCAGTGAGGAACTACTTTTTTGTATTTTGTACTCTGAGCCAGCATGAACAGGATCAAGTAGAAAGTAAAAGGTGACAGGATATCATTAGGAAGATTCATCACTTGATGACTAATAATACAGAATGCAATGGAACTGCTATTGACGAGGGATCTCCTAAACTCTCTGAAGAATAGTTTGACATTACAGACGTGAGAGCACTAGACCAGCACAAAGGCTATTGTTCCTAACACATTGCACATCTCATCACAGAGCTAAAATAAAAGCTTTGCCACAGCCACAGTTCTGTGTAGGCATTTGCTCACTCTGTGAGCGTGGCTGTGGTGAGCAGGCGGTGTGTATTGGGCCCATGTAGGACTAATTAGTGTATGAAGAATGAGAAGACAGAACTCATTAGGCCTCAGGAAGGCTGAGCATACTGTCGCCCTCTCACCGTAATAATGTTGAATCCACTGCAAAGCCGAGACACACAACACTTAATCAAATGTCCGCGTCTTCAGGATTAACCCTGCTGCTGACACTCTCTCACTCATCATTCCCACTCGTCTGTTTCGCTCTCCTTTGATTCTCTGTCTACCTCTTCACCTGTCTCTCTCGCTCTTTAAGTCTTTGTGTTGACAAGCTGGTCATAATTGACCTGGTGTTTTTCATTCTTCATTATCACCTCTGATGCGACATGATGAGGCTGAACTAAGTGGTAGAGTTCAGGTTGCTCTGTTATCTATAATGGCTCCATAAGTGATGTGTCAAAGTCTTCGAAATTACACCCAGCAAAAAAAACACTTCTTGGAATTTCTAATAGGGCTAGTTCTACATGATTTTACCAGCCAGTGCCACTTTGATCTGATTTTATTTTATTTTTTTTTTCATTTTTAAAATAATAGCTAATGCAGTAACATTTCTTGAGTACCCGAAGTTCATCTTACTTGTGTTTAAGAGTCTCCGTATAGATTTGATAGAATAATATCTGGACTAACAAAGCAGTTAGCATGATGTTTCCACAGAGGAAACCAGGGCAATGAACAAGGAACTAACCCAATTTTAGTATCATAAGACTTCCACTCTATTTTGGGCCTCTCGCCTGTACCAGTAATTAAGCATGTAATTATTAAATAATCGTCTTTTGAGACGTGTGTGAGCAGCCTGGGGTGAATTTGCGTCAAATCTAATATGGCCACCATGTGTGAGACCGCAATGAGGGCAGACTTGATATTGATAGTCTGGACTTCTAAACCCATGATTGTCTCGTGCTAAAATGTCTTTAATTCTGTCACATTAGGCCCAGAATATGATCAGAGCGAGACATGATGGACAGTAACCAAAACCTAGCCCTGGATTTGAGTGGTGCAATGGTGGAAATTCAGTAGAAACCAATAGTAACCAATGCATTCAAGTAGCAGTAGATTTTTTTCTATTAGAACATATTCTAGAGCCACAGTAGGGAACATAAAGCATAGCTGTGGAATCTGTTTTGTTGTTGTTCTGTTCAGTTCTGTTTTTTTAAATGACATTACAGTATGAGATCACCATCAACCTCTATGAAACCTCTATGTTATACTTGTTGTAGTTATTATGAAGATATAATAATTATGAGCTTAAATGACTTAACTTAATTTAAACCCCAATAATCTAAAAAATACATATAAATATTGTCAACTTGAATCACGAAGCACAGTTATTAAAATGAATAAAGATGGGGTTCATAGGATTTGGGGTCTGTGAGTGGAAAGGTCAGGAATTAAACGCTCCATGGTTCCAATGAACAAATAATGTGGTACACATTTGTGTAATATTTGAATCATTGGATTGTGTTTGTTAAATAGACGCTGCCTTCACACGCTGGAAGGGTTCTCTGCAGAAAGTGCTTTGAGCAGTGCTGCGATAGAGGTCTGTTACAGAGCGACTGCTAGGCGTTTTAAAATGACTATAGCCTCTAATTAGGTGTGCGCACAACATCTGGATATTTAAGGTTTGAATTATATGTATGTTTGGCTCCTGGAGTGGACTGGTGCTTTCAAAAATTATGATTTGTATATATAGCCTTTTTTTGAACCCTAGTCTGCCTTGTAGTTAAAGCATGTGTCCTGAAATTGCCTTGTGGAAAACACCTGATGAATTTAAAACACATTAAGTTTAAAAAATACAAATATGCTCTATAATAGCCAACTTACCTGAACATGAAATTCTGCTAGATTGAAACGTATCCAAATAATAATAATAATAATAATAATAATAATAATAATAATAATAATAATAATAATAATACCACCTACCAAAAATGTGCTATAAATTATAGACAATGTGTGATGTTTTGATGCTATAGAGTCCCACCAAACCACCGGTTTAATCTTTTCAGAAAGCAAAAAACACATAAGTCACAAGTGGGAGTCAGTTTGTGAATGAAACAGAACCTCAGTGGCATCCTGATGGACATCATGTACACTACATAGGCTGTTATTTCTTGCCACATACAGAGACACATTTGGTAATTATTTAGGTGAATTCTGTCTTTGGATGCCTGCACTGTTACATCTAATGCATATAATGCCAATCTACATTTAATGACAGTATTAATATAATAAATGACAGAAAAAAAACAGTGACATTTCAGGCATGTTGTGGGTTTAGAGCTCCACTGACTAACTCCTCTACACAAATTTTATGCCAGCACCGTGTTTGCCCCCCGTCGTTCATCTGTCTTAAAAACGTGCCCTTGGGGCTCGAATCACTGATGCCTCACCTCATTTCCTCTCTTTAATAAAGCAAGATGAATTGGGCCATGGCGTCGTGTCATGGTGTGAACCGTTTAATGCGTGGCACGTTACAAATGAAACACTGAATGCAATGATTACTGCAGTGCTCAGGAACTATTTTACTAAGCATGACTGGCGATGAAAATGCGCCCAGTGATACAAATATCTGCCTCAAAAAACCAATTGGCCTAATCAAGGGGGTGGCAGAGTAGCCTTAAAGCATATGCTCAAACCACTTCATGCTCACTAAATAAAAATCCTGGTAGTTTGGGTTATAGCAGGAGTGAAGGCAAGTGGATTTGTACTGTACTGCCACCTTTAGAGAAAAGCCTCACTTAACATGTAAAATTTACAGACGGTTTTTAGATATTTTAAATGTAACGTATCCAAAAAAAATCACATGTTGACTTTTCACATGTAGTGTAGGTGATTTTATTTTTCCCATGTGCTTTTTTTCATTGGATTTACTTGTTATCACTTTTATGTGATTTGATCATATTATCTGCATGACGTCACGTGCTGTTTGAGGGCATTACATATTAAAATGCACTTCCACATGTGATCACATATTACTCACATAATCACATGGGAACGACACGTGGTACTGTATGTGATGTTTTCGCAAAGGCATACATACACATGCACAAGTAGTTTATACGTTAGGACGAAATACAATGTTTCCAGGACCAAGCAATATATGAGATCTGTACAATAAAGAGTAGAAATATGCAAAAAGAGCAACAAAAAAAGAGCAAAGCAAAGTATATACACAGGACAGTATGTGTTGTAAACTCGAGCTATGCAGAACAACAGAAAAAAATCAGCTCCCAGATTTTCTGAATCCTCTGATTTTCTGAAAATGTAAATCAAAGCTCATGACTTCTTTATGTATATAATGTAAATAATAATTCAGTTAACTCGGGTAAGCTGAAACGTATACCATTGGATGAGACAGCAGTTGGTTAAAGCTGATACAGTATAATATGCTTAGTTACTCCATCACGTGCCTTAGAATGGCCAGATAAAATATAGTCCCTATAAACCTATCCCCCAGACCCAGTGTAAGTGTGAAAATGCAGTCTTTCCACTGCCTCTGTGAATATTGACTTATATGGGAGATCATGAGCACCACTTGACTGGAGAAGAGGATCAATAAGCCCTGTACTTATTCCTGCACCTTAGGAGGAACAAATTCTCCAGGCTTGATCTCACATCGTCCTGGGACAGTTTAAAGGTTAATAAATCAATTTCATTTAGATCAAATGATCCACAATCGAAGGCCAGCAGGCCAGGGATTTTTAATAGCTGTCTTTGAAACAATCGGAGAGGATTAAATGTGTATACTGCAGAAAAGTGGTCGTGCCTGTGGCCTTTCCTAATATGTCTGAATCAGGAGTGAAGGAAACAGCGAGTCATGTTTTCATTGGGAGAGGCGAACTGTGCCGAATAAATTATAGCTGACATTTGGGTCTTGATGAAAAGGTTGAGCCTGAGACACGGTAACTAAATAATGTTGAATGGTCAAATGCTTCAGGCAATGTTTCCGAATCCATTTCCCAGCAAAACTGCGTCCAGCAGCAATAAGAGCCTTTTAATTGGTTTGCCCAGTGAGTAAACCACTTCCAAATGCAGGGGCATTTCAGCACAAGTGCCATATGTCCCAGCGTGTGATATACTACAGCTCATGCGTGGTGAATAAAGGTGTGCTAGTTTCAGTGTAGATATTCTGCAGCCATTATCGCCACTGTTGCACTTTATTGTCCCTGTGCTGAAGGTCTTAAGGGCAGTCAGTGTCTCTAGGGCCCTTCCTTAATTTAGCCTGCGGTAACGCTTCCCTTACTTCCACATAATGGATGACCCCACACACCACCATGCAGGAAAGGTTTAATTAAATCATACTCCAATCATAATCCATGTTGTTAATTAAACTGGATAATTTATAAGTACAAAGGGGGGTATTTATTAACTGGTCTCTAGTGCTGGTGCTATGGCAGCATATTAGAGACAGTGCTACCCCCCCACCACCACCCCATCCCCTCACACCCCCCTCCAATTCTCTCTCCTTTTTCTATTGATGCCTCCACATGATTGATAATGAGACAGTGACTGCTGTACTATTTGTCTAATGGCTGTGCAATTAAATCCCCTTGTAAATGACCCATGCCTCATTTCGTTCTAATCTATGGAATTTTGATTGAATTTGTCAGTGCTAATTGAAAAATACTGCTATTTAATGTCTGCATTGCAGTTGTGGCTCAGGCTCCCTTTAATGAGACAGTGTCCCTGTGACCCTGTGCAGGGAAGGGGGTGTCCTTGATTTGGTCGGGGGGGGGGGGGGGGGGGGGGGGGGGGGGGGGGGGGGGGGGGGGGGGGGGGGGGGGGGGGGGCTGCTTGGCCGAGCAGAGGTCATGGTTTTAGGGTGGGTGCAGAAAAGGTCCCCAAAGATTAAGAATAATTTGAGCCGTGTACAAAAAAGGCCTACATGGATTTTAATGATCTGATTGCAGAACATGATTATAATAAATAAATAAATAAATGGGGGTGCAGATCTTTGAGACTAAATGTTTCATTAAATTATCCAAATTGTATAACATAAAATATATTTGCTTTGTATGAATACATTATGTATTTGAAAAATAAATCCACCTATGCTGAAGATATATGACAAAATATTTTATTGGTAATTATTTATAGGCTTAGATTTAGTTTACACAAATAGCTTAAAAAATTGGCTAAATTGAGTTTCTAGGACTTTGTGTCATTTAAGCAAATACACTAACAATATTAGGGAGACTCAGAGTCATAAATCACTCTATGACTCATTTTCTATGAAACATAGGAGTACAATCATTCTTTTCTTGTGAAGTAGAATTGTCTTCAGAATACTTCATATTCGAAATAAATTTGGAGTAGATTTGTAGCCACGAGGAGATAACATAAAACAAATATATATCTCACATTTATGCAACACTGTCTTGCATTAAAAAGGATTTTAGGCTACATGTCATATAATCATACAGTTTCTCAAGCATGACATTGTGTTTCAGTTTGATATATTCAGCCAAGCACTGCTGCTGTGTGTGTGTGTGTGTGTGTGTGTGTGTGTGTGTGTGTGTGTGTGTGTGTGTGTGTGCTCTCAGAAAAAAGGGTACCAACCCAGTGACAAGGAAAGACAGAGTTTAGTACCTTTTTTTCCTGAAAACGTGAATGTTTTATTTCTTGATAAAGATATGGGGTTAAAATGTCCCCATGATAGGAATATCAGATGGGGGGCGTTTGATTTTTATTAAAAATAAAAAAAGAAAGAAAGAAAAGGGAAAAAAACTAAAACAGCCACTTACTGATTAGGGTTATGATTAGGGTTAGATTTCGGTGTAGGCATTGTGTTAATTAGCTGCTGGTCTGTGTGTGTGTGTGTGTGTGTGTGTGTGTGTGTGTGTGTGTGTGTGTGTGTGTGTGTGTGTGTGTGTGTCATCTGGCCCTCTGCATCTCCACACACACGGCCAGATGATTCTCTGAGAGCTGAACTCAAAGCTATGTGCTAGAATTTGATATATAATATATCAACTAAATATTTTTGAAATATTTGATATATGTTATTTATGTTTACGTTTTTATGTTTTACTGTAGCCTACATATTAGCAAAGTCTTAACACAAATGTGCATAAAAATGACAAGCACGCACTGTTTATTAAAGCTGCTTTGTTCACCTGCATGCTCGTTAGGGATCATATTTGAAAACTCTGTCACTGTGGAAGAATTGGAGAACATGAACATGGTTACAGTATAGACCATTATTCCTCTCCTTATCATTCCTCTAGTTATTATTCCTCTGCTTATGCACGTCTTGAAACTGATAATACCTGCCCGTGTTGTCATAAGACTGGCTATAAACAGGGAAGAGTGAGGATAGTGGCAGTTGAGCTGAGGTCTTACAGCAGAAACGCACAGGCGTGGTGCTCAGTGCTGATGGAGTAAATGATCAGTTTTATACTGTACTCAATCCGACACAAGGCAACGCGTCAAGGAAGCTCCATGTCAACGCGCTCTGATGGACCAATAGGAATGGCAGGTCAGTTTGTGGGCGTGGCCTTGGCGCGCGGTCGGGGCGCTTAAACCGAAGGAGCGCAATTCAAACTCTCACAGCAGCAGCTGATCACAGACGGAGAGCTGGAGGAAAAGTCAGCGCGCTTCTTACTGGTTCATAGAAAGTTACAGGAACTGGAGGTGGACAACAACGTCTAAGATACGACGAAAGGTACCTCGGTGCATGGCACTTTTTTTGCGCAAATTGACTTTTTAACATTTGTATTCTGCTCCTTGCATGGAGAAAAGACCTGAAACGCAGACGCAGTGATTTCACTCAGGAACCGGACAAGCGGACAGACTGTGGCGGGATTACCGGCGCTCACCTCTGCTGCTGCTGCTGCGGAGACACAGGAGCCTTCTTCCTCTGTGCTTTTGGCTCTCACCTGACTCACTCACACACCCACTTACACACACAGACACACACTCACACTTATACATAATCACTCACACGCACGCACTCACACACACTCTCGTAAACACTCACACAGACTCACACACGCACTCACACACACACACACACACACACACACACACACACACACACACACAGTTTGACGGGATTGTATCGCGTTAAAGTGATTGCTGCGTGTGGATTTGGTGCGGGTGAGAGTTGCGGGAGAGCCTGTGACTCAGTGTAAACTTCTCGAACTTGTAGTGTGTAGTAGATGAGCTTATGAGTGCGGCGTTCGGTTCGTCCTTCGCGATGATGCAGCGTCCGGTGGGAAACACCACTGCCTTCAGCATCGACTCGCTCATCGGCGGCTCCCAGCAGCCCAGTCCGGGACACTTTGTGTACACCGGCTACCCCATGTTCATGCCTTACCGCTCCGTGGTGCTTCCTCCTCCTCCTCCTCCACCTCCTCCTGGTCTGACTCAGGCGCCTCCTCATCATCAGCTCGCCGCTTTACCGGCCGCTTTACCGGGCGCTTTCTGCTCCAGTCTGGCGCAGGGCATGGCGCTCACCTCCACGCTCATGGCCAGCCTGCCCCAGCACCCGGAAGCGGCCCGGAAGTTCGGCACGCAGGCGCTGCACGCGGCCTTTGACAAATCCCATGAGATCCGACTGGACGCGGAAGACGGCAAAAGTTTCCTGACCAAAGAGACCGCTGCGCTTCTGCCCTTCCACGATGAGCCTCTGCAGTCCGCTACAGGTGAGCACTGAAACTGTACAGGATACAAGTGTGGGCTGTTACACACTGTAGTATGGGCTAATACAGCATTATATCTAGCATATGAGCATAAAAGCATCTGAAAGTTTGTACATTTTAAATTACAGCCCTGTTTGGTTTTATATTTTAAATTCTAGTCCTAGTCAATTCTGAGAAATAAAGGAACCAGACTGTCCCTGAGCTAGTTCTATCAAGGCCACAGCATGTGTACCTGTAATTAGCCTTGCTTTCAGAGTTAAGATTTAAATGTGGTCCTGAAAGTGCAATTATGTTATTATATTAAGGTATAAAGAAACACACGAAATGTGCAAAAGATATCAATAACAAGCAAAAGCACACCATGGCACCTTTATTTCTGAAAATGTCCCTTGATGATCTCATGTTTTTTTTTAAATTAAGGCTTACTGACAACTCAAACTATTTTAGAATATCAAAATAGCAGGCTTAGTTATTTACCTGATTTCACTGAAGGACAGTTATTAACTTTGTAAATGGCTGCTCTGCGCTGGGGTAATCACGCATGATCCTGTGCGTGTTTCTACGTGACAGTAACGCGCGAGAATGAATCAAAGCAGCGAGGGTTTCATTTAGAGAAATGAGCGCGTGCGCTACAGATAAAAGAGGGACTGGTGTCCTGTAAAATGTCACTCGATTTGTTAATGACAAAATAACCATTTAACTGCCTCGGGAAGTACAGCGTTATGTGTGTGGCTCAGAAAAGTGCAGTGGCATGAAAGCCACTTATCAGGCGTGGATTAAAGGCCGTGAGCGAGCTGTGCCTGAAGGCGAACTGCACATGACTTCCTTAATTTAGGCCAGTTTAGCTGAGGGATGGAGGAAGAGTCTGTGCTGCTGCAGCGTTCAGGGGAGCTGGAAGTGAAATGCAGTGTCCCTCCATCATTTAAACATGTATGTGGAGTTTAAAGGCCACTCGTGGCTGTATAATGCCCTTTCATTTACAACAGGACTATTGGGCTAATTTGAATGGTGTAATTCGTTTATTAATTTTTTTTAATCAGATTTATTTTTAAGTGAATAAAATACATTCAAAATGCGTTTTTTGTTTCCATTAAGAACCTTGCGAATGGTTCTTTAACTATTCTGTTGGTGCCACAATTAATTAATGAGAATCTTTTTTTTTTTTTTTTTTTTTTTTTGCACCAGCAAAAAATGGTAAAAGTGCCATCAATTAAAAGGTTAATTTAGGATCCAAACAAATATTTGTCTATGCATGGCTAACGGTTCCAGACTTCTAAATTATTATTATTATTATTATTATTATTATTATTATTATTATTGTTGTTGTTATTATTATCCCTAATAATAATGATAATAATAATGATAATAATAATAGTTTTGAAAGGCCTACTCAGAACCTTTTCTGCTGTGGGTTTCACTTGGTGCAGTTCTGAGTTCCTCAACTAGCACAGACTGAAGAACCTTTTAGGGGCCAAATAGAAAAAGGTTCTTCTACAGAATCTCTTCTGGCAGGTTTCTTTTTTAAGATTGCAATGTTTCTGGTGCCTTTCCAAAACTGACTCCACGCGTAATTGTGCGTAAAAGCAGCCACACTAAACAGTGAGCACGATGCAGCAGCTTGCAGACAGTTTGAATAAGTTTATTCCTGTAATTAAAAAGCATAATGTGTGAAAGAGTAAGTGATCCGATTCAGCTGAATTTTCCACCCACAGTACGAGGTCACGGCAAAGACGATGCCAAGGAAGACGAGTGCACCAGGAAGGACGAGAGCTTCTCTATGGACAGCGACCTTGACTACAGCTCGGATGACAACATGGCCCCCGCGTCCAACCCTCTGTGTGCCAAAGAGGACGGCGAGGCGAGCGCGGGGCTGGAGGAGAGCGCGCGCTCCGGGAGCGGCGCCTCGGGCGGGAAGAACCGCAGGCGGCGGACGGCGTTCACCAGCGAGCAGCTGCTGGAGCTGGAGAAAGAGTTCCACTGCAAGAAGTACCTGTCACTGACAGAACGCTCGCAGATCGCGCACGCCTTGAAACTGAGCGAGGTGCAGGTGAAAATCTGGTTTCAGAACCGCAGGGCGAAGTGGAAGCGCGTGAAGGCGGGGAACGTGAACACCAAGGCGGGAGAGCCGTCCCGAAACCCCAAAATAGTGGTCCCCATTCCCGTGCACGTGAGCCGCTTCGCCATCCGGAGCCAGCACCAGCAGCTGGAGCAAGCCAGACCGTGACATGCCTGGGCTCTGGACCAAAAAACAACTGAACTAACGCGAGAGACTCGTTTACAAAAGCCACATGTGAAATATGAACAGAGTGCGTTTACACGCGGATATCTGCGTTTATCCTGCAGGAACGAGCTGCGTCGCTCTGAGTGAACTGCACACTTTTGTACTAAATAATGCAGCAAAATAGCACGCCTCCAGAAGTGTCACTATAGGTGTGCTATTTTGACTTACAGTGTAATGCGGTTTGGGACGCAGCCCCAAGTTCTGGTAACTGGGCACACAGACAGGAGCACACACTCAGAGAGAGAGAGAGAGAGAGAGAGAGAGAGAGAGAGAGAGAGAGAGAGAGAGCTGCTGTGGACCAAATGATGAATAAACTAATTCCCTGTAGATTTCAAAGAAGGCAAGAATGTGAAGTTCTCTTTCGTTTAGTTTCTCTGTAGTGTTCACTGTGTGTGTGTGTGTGTGTGTGTGTGTGTGTGTGTGTGTGTGTGTGTGTGTGTGTGTGTGTGTGTGTGTGCGCGTGTGTGTGTGTGTAACAGAGATGATGAGGTGATGTATTAAATGGAGCACTTTTCTGGCTCTGATCTGAAGCACTGAAACAGTCATGCCTTGGAGATTCTGGTCTGTTCTGTTAATACGGGGTTTTATTGGTTATGATTAATATTCATTAATTCTCTTCATTTTCCTTTTTTCTTCTGATTATTTTAACTTCATGGGGGCACGCTGCTAATTTATTTGATATTGTGCAAAGAGTTGCTAACATGCGAAGAGTTTATCGAGTTGAGATTGTGTGCATTAAAGTGGACTGTGATTGTGAAATACTTGTACGTGGTGTTTTCTAATTTAATAACATTTTTTTTTTACATTTTTATTGAAGCGTAAACGACCACATAACAACAACAACAACAACAGTAATAATAATAATAATAATAATAATAATAATAATAATAATAATTATTATTATTATTATTATTATTATTATTATTATAAGCGCAGTTACACTCGACGCGCTGCGCAGTAGATATTTTTTAATATATATGTCTTATGGAGAGGCGGTGTGTTGTGTGTTGTGTGTGTTGTGTGTGTGAATGAAGCCTAGTTCGTTTCACACACAGCCAAAATCAGAGACCAAATCATGTGCAAATTAACATTATACAAATACATATCTATTGCACTTATTTACAAAAAATATCTTGTTTTTTATTATTGGTTTATTAAACAAAACAAAAAGATTAAAAGAATATTTGCATAAAAGAAAATTAAAACAGACCGTTCCCAGTGATTACCTTTAAAATGCAAAATAAATGTAATTTAAATTTTTAATTTTAGAATGAGTTCCTTTAATTTTAGAGTTTATAAAAATGATAAATATTGCATATTAAACGCTTTGTCCATCTGCACTGATGTGAAGGGAAATGCTGGTGTTCTGAAGAGCCACAAACCGCCGAGAAATTTCAGGAAACTCGCGAAATATCAAAACAGTGAGTGTTTAATTATTTAGTGATGTTTTCAGTGAAATGGCAGCTGCAGTAAAACTCGTGTGGTCAGTGACAGCACATGAGCTGCAGGTTCAGGCGCTGAATAAACAGCCAGCAATTAGCTACAAGCTGTCAGTGAATAATCAGAAATCAGTAGACTACTACACTCAAACACATAGAACTGGGGCTAGTTTCTTACTGTTTATATTATATGATATTACTACTGCAAATAATCCAAAAACTAAAAGGCAGACACACCGATTCATAGCTTGAACTTCTCCAACAACATATTCTTTATTAAACTCACACACTAGCTCTACTTCTCCCAAGTGAGAAGAGTAAAATACAGATTTATAGCAGCAGAGTGACTGTCCATAAGCGAGCCTCAGTGAGCTAAAGATAAGCTCTTATGAGTGCATCACTGACACACACACACACACACACACACACACACACACACACACACACACACACACACACACACACACACACACACACACACACACACAGGGATCAAGGGCACTAAAAAATGTAGGCTACTACAAAGACTTGAATGAATGTGCACTGAATTCATCATGAGAAATAGGAGGTAAAAGGTGTAGAAAGGAACAAGATGACCAAAGTGTGAGTAAGAGGGAGAAAGAGACAGAGATCTGACAACTGCCTTAATTCTAATGATCTTTTTTTTTTTTTTTTTTTTTTTTGCAAATAGTAATCAAGGCCAGCCGTCGTGCCTGACAGATAAATGGGCCCCGGGGGGATTGGCCAGGCCCTCAGCTTTTCACTCCTTCGTGTCCCTTGCGCACTAAATTAACAGCAACTTGTCTAAGGCTCAAATTAACCTCCAATGATTAATTCTGAAGGAGAACAAGCCCTGAGACTCATGCTACCTAATAGGCACTGGCTGGAGGACCAATACCTCATCTGAGACACACACACATGCACACATCTTTAACTGACCAAATTTGTATGTGTAGGGCAAATAGGAAAGCAATTCATTGGACATTTTATGAATGAAATCACATAGATCATGCTCTAACAGGAGTCACCAGTCAGCAATTTTTTATTCCAACTCGTATATATGTATCTGATAAATATTGTATTACTGTGCTGGTTGTGTTTCATCGCTATTTCTGTCCACATGATCTTAATGCAAATGACATGCAGTCTTCTACATTATTCCCTTTATTAGTTTAGGATGTTTTATCTGTTAGGATTTATATATGCCTAAGTATAAAAATATGATTTTAAAGATGTTCCACTTGGAGGAATGAATCCCCATTAAATGGTACGGTGACTCAAAAAATGGTCACTTATAATTCCTTAGATAATTCAATTTAATTAACACATTTTAAACTACCAACACATATTTAGAACATCCATGTTTTCATTTCCTACTTTAAATAAAAGAAAGAAATATTAAAAGTCATACAGCTTCCAAAAGCATAGTTTAAACTGACATTTCATCTTATACTGCCAATCTCCAGCACCTGGGTGAGTGTGTGTGTGTGTGTGTGTGTGTGCTGCACTATCAGAAGACACTCCAGCAGCTCTTCTTTCCTCCAAACATGGCGAGATTATCATCACACCATGATGGCCCGGCTCACGCCTCATTTCAGGGCCTCTCTTGCATTCCTAATGCCATTAGCGTGTGACTGTGACACACACACACACTGATAAATGAACACAGCTGTGTTAATACACTGAAGCAGCACTTTGCTTCACTGGACTCCATCACATTGGGAAGTGGGACTGATTTATGACGAGAGATGATCAGACTGGAGTTGGACAAGATGCTCGACACTGGCAGCCTTTTCATCAGAACAATACTGCTCCACTGCTGTCTTACTCAATATTCAGGCTTTATACCGAATTTTATATTTGCCAGGATTATAACGATTACTCTTTAAATGTTGTTTAGAGGCAGTGCAGATATGCAATGATCACATCTCCATGGTTCCCAGTTCAATCCAAAGCTCGGGTTAGCGTATGTGGAGTGTTTGCATGTTCTCCCCATGTCCATGTGAGTTTCCTCTGGGTTCTCCGGTTTCTTCCCACCTCCCAAAAACTCTAAATTACCACTAGGGAGGTGTGTGTGTATGTGTGTGTGTGCACGTGCACGGTGCTATGTGATGGACTGCTGTCCTATTCAGGGTGTAATCCTGCCTCATGTTCCTGGGATAGGCTCCGAACACATCTTTAGCCTGATCGAGATAAAGCAGTTATATGAATAAATAAATGAATGACTGAATATACTGTACTGTTATCATGAAAAATACAATGTCACCACCAGTTTAAATTTCATCCAACATATATCCTGAATATCTAAATTAGATAAGACAGGATGTATAATCTGATGAGATAAAACTGGCCTGTATACTGACAGCTGTCTGTCTTATTTTGCAAAAATGTAAAGCATCGTCCTATCTCAGCATAAACAATCCTGTAATTCTGTTTAGTTAAACATGCAATTTATTCATGTGATTTCATATCACAAAAGTTATCTTAATATTAACACAACTACACCCCCCAACACACACACACACACACACACACACGCTCAGTGTCCATTTCCTCTCTACACACTGTTCAGGTTCCCTCTCAGCCTCGTCTAATCTCTTTAATTACATCTGCTGTCCCAGGCTGCTCAGGCTTCCTTTGTCCTCTCTGGTCAGGGGGCTTTTGTGAGTGTGAGCACTGTCCTCCTGTCCCCTCCCCAGCTGCTTTGTGAAGCTTCCTGAGACAGAGAGTGAGAAAGTGAGAGAGAGAGAGAGAAAGACAGACAGAGAAAGAACGAGGAAAGGATTAGAGCACCATTATCCCATTAGAGCCTCAGCAGAGTCCACAGGGCCTGGCATGAAACGCCTTCATCTACACCACAGAGTCCCAGTGCGTCTCACAGCGGCCTGCAGAGTGAACACACACGCGCATGCACGCACACACACACACACACACGCACGCACACACACGCACACACACACACGCTCATGACAAAGTTCCATTTTCAAGAAGCCCCAAGTAACAGCCATCATTGTATAACTTTCCTAAGCAATAAAAATGATTTGCCTCTTTATTACTCCGTCCAATTTTTATTTGAAACTGGAAGAAGTGCTTGTCCTGCAAGTCAGTTGCATCTCTTTATAGAGGCTTTGGCAGACATTTAAAATATATATTCCTTATTCATTTTAATGTCATAGGCTGAACATAAGTATAAATAAAATGGGGTTTATTAATATATATGACATTTAAAAAAATGCATTTCATGTCATTGGTGTTAAATTGTTTCAAAAATAAATTCTGAAATCACACAAAAAGGTTGTGGAGAAGTCTTTCCAGGGTCAAAATTCTATTCATTTTATCTAGCAACAGTAATTTCCAGCCACACTCTAGAATATATTAATTTACTTGTATTTTCTTCTTATGGCTAATTTAGAGTTATCAATCTTCCTGTAAAATATTTTTTACCAAAAAAAAGGATTTAATAGTATAATTTACTGATGCTGGGTGATTAATGGAATGCTTTGAGATGCTGCTGAAGCCATCTTGGAAAATAGACACCACAACACATTAAAGATCAAAAATATTGGCTATGCTAATAAGTCAAAATTTGAACATTCTGCTGGTCATACTCACCATATTTTCAGAATGACCCTCATATGAGGGACTGCAGTTTGGTTGGACTTTATACACTAATTATTTGACATCAGCTCATGAATTCTGACGAATGTACAGTTATGTAAACTGGATCTTCTTGTATACATTTCAGTGAAATGAAAAACAAGTGGAAGCAGCATCTGAAACACAGTGCTGTTTAACAGATAAAAAATATAGCAAGACCTTGGAATTATATACGGTTCGGTCTTAAAAATAAACTTAAAAATTCACTACGTGGCTAGCAGTATGTGGACACCTGACCATTACACCCAAACGCGGGACGTCCCCAGACTGTTGCCATAAAGTTAGAGGCACACGATTGTACAGAATGTCTTTGCATGCTGTAACATTACAATTTGCATTAACGGGCCCAAACATGTTCCAATACATGACAATGACAATACCCCTGTGAGGTCCATGAAGACAGTTTGCCAAGGTTGGAGTGGAAGAAGTCGAGTGTCCTGCACAAATACCTCAACCCCACTGAACACCTCTGGGATGAACTGGAACACTGAACGTGTCCCCGACCTCACTAATGCTCTTGTGGTTGAATGTGCAAATCCATACAGATGCACCAAAATTTAGTGGAAAGTCTTCCCAGAAGAGTTCAGATTATCATCACAGCAAAAGGGTAGACTAAATATGGGACATTCAAAAAGCACAAGTATTATAGTCAGGTGTGCACTTTATGTTTTTTTTTTACATGCCACTAAACATATGAGGCATTTTACCCAAAATTATTGTTCTTCAGGACACTGATTAATGACTGAGGAATTATGGTATATATATATATATATATATATATATGTGGTGTTCTGGGAAAAGCCTTCATGGTCATAATTCGACACACAAACAAAGAAAAAAAAATCGCATTTAAAGATTTCATTCCAACTGAAAGATGCTTTATAAAAACATTACATTACATCCAAATCTGCGAGAATTATAGGTTCACAGTGGGAAGTGAGTTCTCACTTTGATTGTCAGCATCATACACATTAGTCTCGGTCTCGTGTCCTCAGGTAAAAGTCAGAAGATTTATACACGTGCCTCATCATCGCTCTTCACTCTAATATCAGTGGGGAAATAATTATTATTACTTATTAACTCAGTGAGATTTATGTGGTTGGCTGAATGCCGTAAGTTCGCAGGAACAACACAATTTGACAGCTGGTGACCTGCTCACAAACTGCACACTTCAGCTAGCAAGGATTTAGACAGGTTTAGGAAGACTAAATGCATGCATCTCTGCAGGCAGACGCCAAGGCAGGGTTAGTACACAAGGGGAAAAGATATTTTGAATATAGCGGTGAATAAAAATTGAACAAACTACTACAAACTGAATCAACAAAAATGAATAGAGAATAGCGAATCCTTTAGATTTGTAAAACTAATATAGTATTTGGAGGAGGTTTGCAGACAGTCTCTTAGATCCTCTTAGATCTGGACATGATTTAATGGCCCACAGATGACAGACAGGTGGTCAGGAAGCTGTGTTAGGTGTGTTAACATGAAGTGAGTTCTAACTTTAAATGATCCGCAACAGTTTTTGGCAGAAAAAAAAACTTGTTAGAATTTTTGCTTTAGAATGTAATGTAATTTTTTCCCCAAAAAAAACAAAAAAAACCAAAAATAACAACAAATAAGCAAAAAACAAAGAAAGAAAAAACAATAAATAATCATTTTTAATAGCATCTCAGGTTAAAGTTCACTGACCAGGACATGGCATTATATTACGAAGTAATTTCTTTATTGAAAGGAGACACATTACAGTATAAGACTCTGCATCAGGTATAATTTTTCAACACGGAACTGTACAGCTGACACAAACTCAATATAATAATAATAATTAGGTATACAACAAAGACAATCAATCGTAATGACGTAATTGTGATGCCAATGGTCTGTAAAAGAAAAACAAATACAAAAAGAAAAGTAGTGTGAGAGCCCCTCCCCTTTTAGATTAGCATATTCGCTCATAAATAATTAGGTCTCTCGGGTTTGGACACATCAAGGATACTGTTGACAAAATGAGGTAACAAAAACAATTAAAAAAAAACAACAACAACAAAGCGAAAACATGATGTTTCACAATTTTTTACAGCTATGTACAGAAAGTGACAGCTACACGGCAAGCAGATACTGGGCTAAAATCACGGATGCATGTAAGCAGCTTAAAACGGACATATAAACCCGCGATTGCTCATTCCGCTCGTAAACGGAGCAGAGTCTGCTTTGGTTGCTCTTATGCTGTTGGTTGAGTGGGTGGTGGTGTGACGACTCCATTCTTTCCCAGTTCAATAACATACGGACACATGATGAGAGAAATAGACCACTATTTGAATGTTACCTTCCCAAAGATAAAAGAGCAACAAAAAGGTAAATTAGGTGATGAATATCAGAAAAATTATCAGGGTAAAATATCACCTGTCAGTCATTTATGAGGAAATTTACATTCATGCATGCAAAAAGGGTCAGAAACCAAAAAGTCAGGCTTTCACAGAAAGGACATGAAGTGGGAACAATAGTGTGGGTTGGTTATTAGAATCAGTGTGTGTGTGTGTGTGTGTGTGTGTGTGTGTGTGTATGCTTTAAAGCACTGTGTCATAAATAACTGTGTATGGTACTGAGACCTTTACAGGTCTATTATATACAAACGCTTTACATCTTAGCTCTTTCAATAAACTCTGTACACTCTCTTTGACCCACGTCTCTATCCAGAGTGCCCTTCAGAAGAGACACAGAGGTTTCTGAGACGAGGCCTCGTCCCTACAAGGTCCTGAAACCCATAAAGCAGCCCTGGCAGGTCAAACATCTTTCTACTTGTTTAGTGTTGCAGACTAAAGACTTGTGTTACCCACTCAATGGCAAACCCTAATGCTTTCTGGTGTCATGTTTCTGAACACAACGTCTGTAATGACATATGACCTGAAACAGAGTCTTACATTTCTCAGAGCCACACAGCAGCCAATACTGGTGTGGAAAATTATTACTTCAGATAGTTGCCTGGCTTTCATCTGGCTTTGTATTGCTTAAATACAGGTCAGTCAGGGCTCAAGCTTGTAGAGCACAAACACACGACTGGAGACAGAAAGTAAAGACATCAAGAATGTCACTCAGGAAAGAGGAAAAAGATTAGAGAGTACTAGTAAAAACACACACACACACACACGCGCACACACGCACACACGCGCGCACACGCGCACGCACACTTGCATAAGCATTTGACATAGCCTGGCATCAAGCCCAAGGAAGTCAGGCAAGAGCATTAAAAGGCCTTTTTCTCTTCATTTACACCAAGTTTTCCGCCAAAGAGTTTCTATTAAAGACAAAGCGATAGAGTCACAACGATGAAAAGGATACAGCGCGGGAAAAGACGAGCCATCTCTTCACTGAGCCGAACAGGGCTCTGCACTCCAAGGCCTCAGAAAGTAACGAGTGGGTAAGGAATGGACATTTTGATGCACGAGCACACACACACATACACACGCACACGCAAGAGTCTCTGGCATTAATAAGTCTGTAGCATATAGAGGAGAGTTCTCTTGCATCTCCTGAGCACCTAATATTGAGTAAGAACAGGTAAATGAGGCTGCAGGCTCTCCCCTCACTAATGTTTCCATCATAAAGCATGGGAAAATGCAGACGCCGCGCATTTGATATCGATGAGCCTGCGAGGTCAGACCCTGCTCCACTCTGCATGCTGTTTCATTTAGAAACAAGTCTGTATTGATCAATATTATCAATATGGCTAACGTGAATAAGAAAGACTCTTTGCCATCTCTCGCCCTCAGGCACACACACATGGTCGATTGTGAGGAACAGTTCAGAGAACGGAGTCAGAAGCTCGTCACTTGAGTGTCAGTCATCACGTGACTCATCAGCTAAGTAAGACCTGATCGTTTGCAGTGGAAACAGAAGCATGCAGTTGGCTAGCAGCCAAGGGGGGAAAAAATTAAATCAGGTAGGAAATTCCCTTTAGTTCTGTGAAACAGACTGGAATAATAAAATTTATGAGCACAAAGCTAGTGGGATCCATTCACATGGATAGTTTATATTTTCATGTGGTCCACAAATGCCCAATGAACGCTATACAACTCAGTCACGATCAAAATTTAACAAAAAAAAAAAAAAAGGTTTACAAGAAGCCTCTTCATGTTTTATCACCCTTGTGATATTTGGATGTTTTCTGAAAAGGTCTTTGAAACATTGTCTTTTCACATTACTTATAAAAGAAGAAAAGAAATTGTACAAAGGGCAGAAATTCACACAGTTTTACTAAACATTTGGCAGAAAGGGTGGCAGAGGGCAAAAGTAGGTAAGGACACGGAACATGTGCATTCAAAAGCACCAAGCACGAAAGCACTGCTGAAGTTCTCTAGGATCTCTGGGACTGATCCAGCGTCACTTCCTGTCCATTTTAGTCACATAAGAAGCCGCAAAGAAAGAGGACACTGCTATGAGAAGTCTAAATGGACGTGTCGCCTGCCATTCACTGAGCTCCTGGTTTGGCCTCACCTTCTTCATCTCCACTCATGCATCTTGCAGCACTTATGGACGGAGGCAGCAGCAGGTTCGGATAATTTATTCGGCCATCGCGTTGCTGCCAACAGCCAGAAGCCCGGGGACGGTGCGTCCTCCCAACACAGGTCACCTGACATAGGAGTTACTGTATGAGTGGCTAGGCAGATAGAATGGGAGGAGTAACTCCCTCAAGACAAGCTAGTGGTGGTGCGAGGCAGTGCGAGTGCAAACTCAGTGGTTCTGTTAGTGTTTATCTTCATCATCATGGTCAGTTGTTCTCATAAGTGTAGTATGTACTTCTCTCATGATTCTAAATCTGTGTTTAGCAAAGAGGAGGAAGAGCTGTGTGTGCTGTGTTAGTGTAAGGGTGAGTGTGCGTGTATGTAAATGGCCGTGTATGTGAGAGTTTATTTCTGTGTATGGTGTGTGTGTGTGTGTGTGTGTGTGTGTGTGTGTGTGTGTCAGATAAGGGCCGTGCTGCCCGTGCTGCTGCAGCTGTTGTTGCGGTTGTTGTTTCTGCGTGAGAGGTTGGGCGTGGCCATGAGTGGGTAGCGCTCATCAGGGCAGCCATACTGCAGCAACACATCCACACACTCCTGACTGTTGGCTTGGCGTGCATATGCCAGCGCTGTGTTGCCGTGGGCATCACGCGCCATGATGTCTACCCCGTACTGGAGGGACACAGAAAGACAGAGTTACGAAACAAGGATCTCACACACACACGAATCTGAATCAAACCTGAATCAGAACTCCTGATGTATGTAGATTATGTAAAATATACACCGAATGTCTGTTGTTGCAGTTGTCAAGAATATAAACACAATAACACAAAATGGGGAACTCGTAATATGTACAGTACTGACTAGAACTAGTAGTATGTATATGGATCAAAAGGTATTTGTAAATTAAGCTCTAAAGCTGTAATAATTTGTCGCTGCTGGAGCTGGGAATACTTTTTCAGAAGGACAACTTTGTGTGTTACTAATGAAGCAAATGTAGCCAGAGTCCATCTTGGTAATGCAGTTATTTAGCAGTAGTTATTTCCAGTCATGAAAGCACTTCTTCATGGCTGTTTCTGTAGTAAAAGTAATTACTTATAAATTACTTATACCTTATAAATGTGCACTACATAGGGCAAAACATAATGCCCTCTACACCCTACATAGCATAGTGCACTGTGTGGTCAATAGGAAGCCTCTTAGGATTCACCCATGGCTTGGTTCACAGCAGCTAGCTCCTCTGACCTTACCTGGCTTTTACAGTTTAGCTCACAAATATTTGTGTCAGTCATATTAATAAGATATATTACAGATGCATCAGCCAGAGTGGAGCCTTTAGATTATATGTTACAGGATAGGGAGTTTATGTGTAGCTGCTCTGTTTTACAGATATGTCCATGTAGCTAATCCACAATAAACCATAACTCTGCTATGTATCTTCATCTTATTGAGTTTTTAAGTTTTTTTAGGAAGCTTTTACCATCTCTGACACAGCACAGACAAAGCTTCATTTTTAAGAGTGTAATGGTGTTTATGTAACACAGTCACGTTTTCTGAATTCAACTGCTCTTAGGCCTCCATTATAATTGATATATTCTGATCTCAGTATAGGGAAATGTCTCAATCTTGTAGCATATATACTACACATGCAGTAAACACTGATCTAATTACTTTAAATAGAACAATGTGCAATGATAAATATAGCCTAGTACACTCTACTGGAAAGGATGATAGAGTGTGTGTGTGTGTGTGTGTGTGTGTGTGTGTGTGTGTGTCCGTACCCAGATGAGGAGCTGCGTGATCACCACACTGCCCTTGCGGCAGGCCAGATGCAGCGCAGTGCGGCCATCCCCCTCACCGCATGTCTCGTTCACCTCATCTCGCGAGCCGTGTGCAAGCAGCAGCACCACTAAGCGCAGGTCCTCTTCAGCGGTAGCACGCAGCAGCTGTTGGCCTAGAGTCAGCTCCACACACGGCAGAGACGCCACAAACAGCTTCTGCTCGTACTTGGCCCGGATCCAGCGTTCACGCTCCTCCCTGAACCCCACACACACACACACACACACACACACACACACACACACACACACAGTGAGCGTCAGTATTAGGAGGTCAAAGTGAAGTTAATGTATAAGGTAGAAACATCACATGTTCACACTGGAGTAATATTTGGTCTAAACTCTTATTCTGATTGACATTTAAGAGTTCTTTGAATGACATTTAAGAGTTCAGGGATTTGTGCAGATTGGTATTGGCTACTATTTTCTTTTTCAGTTGCCATGTCCTGCATTTTTATAAAGCATCAACAGGCCCACACACATCACACAGCTCATGAAAGAACTATGACAATCAGTGTTTCTGTGTATGAAACAATATATAGAAAAAAAATCCAGAGCTGTCCCATATATTTGGGTGATGGATTGGGGGAGAGCAAGAGAAAGAGTACGAGAGAAAGCGTGAGGGAAAGCGTGAGGGAGAGAGGTGGTGTGTGAGGAAGGAAATAGGATGAGTGAGGAACAGAAAGCAGGAACCGGAAGCATTTAAGGTGCTCTGTGTGTGTTTATACAGTTTGAGAGAAATGTCAACCAAGCCCCAGCCCAGCCCAGAAGGGGGCTATCAGTTGCATGTTTTTAGCTCTCCTGCTAATCCTGTGCTATGATAGCACTAATCTGTGTTAATCCCCACAGTGTAAACAGCTCCATTCAGGCCTGGCTGAGATTAGTTCAGGCCCAATTCCCATGTGAGGGCTTTGGGGAGTGCATCGAGCCCCAGAGGAGAGGATATTGAGCTATCCCCTGAAGCACAGCTGCCCATCAGGGGGTCTCATCTCAGAAAACTAGAGAACAGAGAGCAGAGAAACCCCCTCCAGTTTCCACTTCCTCTGCAAGCAGAGTGTCTGCTGAGCGAAGGGAATGTTGCATGCAGTACTTTCCTTTGTGCTGGAACAGGATCCGCTATGTCCTAGATTTAGTGGACCTGTAGTCTAGAACTTGCAGAGAATTCCCAGAGATCCACCATCTTGGCAGCATGACTTAACATTTTAACAGAAGAATGTGATATTGCCAGTGATGCTGTACAGCTTATAACGCTGTTTATAATGTAAAGGGCATAATGTCGTTTTCCAAGACCACTGTGCTGCTGAGCACATATTGTATCGCTTAGCACACCAAGAAACTCTGTAGTGTGAGTGTTTATTGTTTTAATAATTATGGATGTAACATGCAGTCAACATCTCCCACAGGGATTTTGCAAGCACCCTCTGCTAGAAACCTGTTATCACAGCCAGTCCCTT
Organism: Pangasius djambal; assembly: GCA_022985145.1. Taxonomy (NCBI): domain Eukaryota; kingdom Metazoa; phylum Chordata; class Actinopteri; order Siluriformes; family Pangasiidae; genus Pangasius; species Pangasius djambal. The sequence continues at coordinate 26,316,738 of CM040976.1, read as the reverse complement.
CATGTACCACTGCAATCACATTAAAATCCATAGGTCTTGAATAGCCTTTGCCTTCTCTGCAGTCTTACCTTAATCACCACTTCTCTGGTTTTCTAGGATCTCATGATTTACAAACTAAGCACTGGGTACATTCGTATTTCCCAAAGCTTTCATGTAGGAGGGGATTCAAAGAAATTTAATCTGCTAGGAAAGCTGCATTAAACATGCAGTCCTATGTTCACTAGGAAAATGAGAATTTTGTCCTCTTTATTTGTAATTTAACAGACCTCTAATTGATAACAAATTAGCTGTGGATGTGTGTCATGGGCTAGAGGAGATAACATTCTATGAAGGAGGCAAAAGGAAGAACATAGATCAATAACCCTAGGGATCGATGGTTTAGTGACACCCTTCTTAATCAAAGAAAAGCCCTCATGCTGCTAGACCCTACCACTCTACGCACAATGACTGCATCTCCTCAGGTGCATGGGCCTCGTTTACATACATAAACAGTCATAATACACTATTATATGTACAATTTCTATCATTTATCATTAAAACCTGGCAAATTCTGAAATCAATCAATAAACAGAACGTCAGAGTTGGATTACTGATACAGTAAAAACAAATAAATAAATAAAACTTTTTTTTTTTTAAAGTCAAAAGTGGAAAAAGGGGAGGGACGGATGTGGAGACGGTTGAAGGCAGCCGCCATAGCGGCAGCAGCTATGGGAACATTGAGGAATTGTATTGAGTGTGTGGGCTGTGAGCCTCGGGTGAGTGAGAGGGCCGGACGGTAGGTGCACGGGCCACAGCCCCAGCACAAAGCATCCTGGGAGCTGGGGTGGAGATGGGGAAAGAGAAAGGGTGGAGTGGGAATGGAAAGGAGGAGATGGGCAGGGGGAGAGGAAGAGGCTCGGCAGGGTCTCTGTGTGGCTGGAGGAAATAGAGAGCACTTGAGTGCACCCTGAAACGCATGCCTTCCCCGACGAGCAAGGTTGCCAAGGGCAGGGTCAGCAACAAAACGGGAAATAAGAGCACAAGCATGTGTGAAGAATAATTCTACTGAAGTTCACTGATAAAATTTAAACCAGTGAGGAGAATAAGTGAGCTTCAGCAATGAAATAATGTATTTTAAAAAATTATACAAAATATCACCCTATAACCAAACCTGGTGTATTGTTTATTAATTTGCTGAGTCGTTTAACCATTTTAAAACACACACACACACACACACACACACACACACACACACACACAGTTGTACATAAATGGATGCGGTCAGGCATGTCATGGACATGAAGAGAGCAAAGACAGGGGTCTGGATTTATAGAGACAGGTGTTGGAAAGAGGATAAATGGCACGCTTAGACAACACACGCGGTCACACACAGATTACAAAATACACACAATGAGCCTCATTTATCAAGCTGGATCCAAAAGCAGTTATGTGGAAATTGTTCATATGAGGGTTTGGAAAAAAAAGTTTGGTATTCATTGAAATCCTATAAGTTTGGAAAGAACTGTTTTATCCTACTAACACTCCTGAGTGTGTGTAAATTTAGGCAGAAAAAGCGTAACTAATGTAAACCTTGACTTGGCTTTGAATCTTATAATTTGCAGTGAGTTATTGCATTTTTATATACAGATTACACTGTTAAGTTCAAATCACTTATTTATTTCAAATACACACACAAACTAATTTTGTTTTAACCCGAATTCAATTAAGATGAAATGCCGGTGTATAAAAGGAGGACGGTATGTGCAGATGGTAGCCGTAAGCCGAGGCCATGCAGATTGCAGAACTGATATTGCTGGAAGAGTTAGCACAGGAGGCAACAGATATTTAGAGACCAGCATGATTTTTTATTTTTTTTTTGGGAGGAAAGCTGGCTTATAAGTTGGTTCCATTTGCCATGGCATCTAGCAATTTAAAAAAAAAAAAAAAAAAAAAAAAAAAAAAAAAAAAAAAAAAAAAAAAAAAAAAAAAAAAAAAAAAAAAAAAAAAAAAAGCTTTGCCATGGTTTGGCCTCCCCGGTAGCATTTTGGCCCCAGTTATAGAGTGCTGGAGGGACGACACTGAATCACTGAATCCATCTATATTTTGGCCTCTTCAGGTGCTGTGACTCCACTGGATACGCTGCTTTTTTTCTCGTACAACTCCTGCCTCAGAGAGATTCCGTGTTGGCCATTTAACAGCCATTTTGTGCTTTCCGCTCTGTGAACTCAGCCTTATTATGAGTTTTGTGGGCGTCACCAAACGCAAATCAGCTGTGGTGTGCACGGTGATTTACTGGTGACTGGCCATTTATTAACTTACACAAGCACATACAAAGAAATCCAGCATACATTTTTATTTCAAATTGGCTTACACAAAGATTTACAGGTTCATGAATGAGGCTCAATGTGTGTAAAAGTAATTTTTTTTAATTAAATAGTAATGCAAAGAAATATATATGTTTATAGAAATCTATGTTTTTTTGTGTAATAACAGTCTCTTTACAACTCTACATACATGAGGTCAAGCTTGACATGTTTGTTACATGTGGGGATAATTACACAGTGTAATCAGTAAGCACTGAGATACAGATACACACACACACACACACACCAACCATTAGTTCTTTAGGGAGCATGTCCTCACATCGGGGAGATGCTAATTGGACTAATTAGCTACTCAGTGCTTTTCTCATCACATCTGTGTGTATGTGTGTGCGTGTGTGTGTGTGTGTGTGTGTGAGAGCGTGCATACTTGTTGCTACCTTTGGTCACTGAGCAGCGTGCTACTATTTGGATTCATTCTCATAGCTGTTTACAGTCCTACTGCCATCATTAAAGAATGGGGGTGGTTGTGACCAATCTCTCTCTCACACACACACACACACACACACACACACACACACACACACACCACCTACAGCAAATGCTGATAGGGCCAAGGAGGGGGCAGACAAGGACACACTAATAGCGAAAGGCAGGCTTCTTTGCACAAATCTAATTCAAGCCTACAGATTATGTCAGCCAGATGTAACATGGCCACCTACAATGTCTGAATGCAGTAAGTCCTATGTGTGAAATGCCCTTACAGCCTCCACCCCTCCACACGCACTCACACACACACAATAATGCATGTGCAGTACAGTCACTTCTTACATCATAACACACACAAAAGGAATGTTACGATAACAAACCTTAAATCACCGTTGTTCGATTGCAGTGAAAGTGGAGTAAATTTATGGAAAGGGGGTTTTAAGAAGCCAAGGAGTTTTGAGTGACAGCTTAATTAGGGCACACTGCTTCAGGACGAGGGGTCGCCGGAGAAGAGACTGTTGCCTAATCGCCGTTAGAAACTGAGGGGCGGAATGCAGCAGGGATTAATGGGAACCAGTGTCAATCCCCGTCAGGACAGTTTCCTGTGTGAGTGTGTGTGTTGTCTGTTCTCCCTGGCTGAGCGCTTTGCGAGCTAGTGTTTACACACTTGCCAGCGTTTCCTGTCCTGCTCAAAGCCGGCGGCTGTTTACCCAACGCTGACAGGCATCCATGCGAGCACCCGTCCGTGACTGGACAGCCCCCCAGCTGCTGCTCATAACACACACACACACACACACACACACAGATAGGCCCCTCTGTTCCAAACACACACATACTACTTAGATGCACCAACCCCCATGTAAACACATAATAAAGGGCTTCTAGGGTCCTTTCACACTCCTGTGAACCAAAGGAAGCACCCCTTAGGACAATAAAAACATTATATGGGCGTTTGCCAGCATTGAGGAAAGAACAGAAAATGTGTTGACTCTAAATTTAATTATAATGGAAAACTAAGGGCAGTTGTTGGGGCAACACTCAGTATAAGACAGTTGACAGTTCAAGTAGTGCGTCAAAATTCGGCTAAATTCTACAAATGTGGTGTATAAGGAGTATTAAATTTTTTTTTTAAATGCTGCAGTATTTAATTAAGATACTGTGATGCACAGAGTATCATACATCTACAACTTTCATACCTTAACAGAAGATTACTTCACTTACATCACAAATCAAACAACTAAGCACAAGTCAATATTTCTAAAAACCACAAGGTAATGTTAATACCACAGCTAAATCAATACTTTGTCTAATTTGGCTAGTGTAAAATATCAATATCGCTTGATTCAGAGAAAAAGGTGCAAGTTTGAGGAGGAAGATGTATGGGAGGGTGTGGGGAGGGGGCGCTGCGGAGGAAATCATTAATTCCAGCATGGCCGAAGAGAGGAGTCTGCTTCAGCTCAACGCCAGTGCTCTTTTCTTTTAGGCTAATTATACCACTAATTCAGCTCATTAGAGCCCCGCCGACTCACAGGTAATGAACTCTGACAGGACGAATCTGTCAAATAGACAGTGGTGAGCACTCACCTGCTCATGCACACTACACACACACACACACACACAGCCAATCACACATACACACTCATTCATCTTAGAGCAGTAATTAAATAAAACCCATTTACACACAACGGATAATGTGAACTTTCTTTCCAGCCACCTCTAACACTGATCTCAGTCCTGATTCAATGTAAGTATGACACAATGAAAATCAGTCCTGGTGAATACCATCTGCATTTTCAGCTTCTCACGCTCCAACGCACATGGACATCCTCCTATCTGAATCTGCAAGGGACAAAAAGTGGCAAAAGAGAGTGCAGGCCATTTATCAGCAGAAAAAAAGCCACAGAGGAACAATTTACTTCTAAAAGAGAATTTTGCCTCTTCTTGCGAGAGGGGGAAAAAAAAAATACAGGAGTCTGAAATCAATTATGCTCTCCAGCCTAGTCGTTAGCTGCCCTTGGATAGACACAGATAATTAAACTCAGTGCTTTTTTATTACAGACAGATTCATTCTGACTGAGCTCTGGCCTGCATTACACTCAAAACCAGCCACTCTGGAGGCAATGGGCCACGCTGAAGTGATGTTACACGTCCATCTACTGGATCACGCTCTCGTGTCAGTAGCGTGCCTGTAATGTGTGGACTGAACGGACGGTCACTACACACCACTCACACGATGCCTTCAGAATTCTTTACTTCAGGGTAAATAAAGCATTTATATAGAATACTGAGTTTAAAGCATATTGGTAAGGCCCAGACAGAGAGAGAGAGAGCATATAGGGTTAATAAACAGGGCATAAATCCTTTATATCATTCTTAATCAATACATTAATGGCTCAATTAAACCCACTGACTTTTACTTACTACTTCCTGCAGTTAAAGTAAGTGCTATAAGTGCTGTAAAATAATTGAGGTGATTCGGGAGAAAAAGGAGAGACGGGGTAAAAATAAGCGACAGAAGTGATCTGAGTAGATATTTTATGCTTGAGTGATTTTTGAATCAAAGCCACTGCAAGCCATTTCAAGCACTGATAAAAGCAATTCCTCTGATCTAATCTAATGAACGCAGTCACACAGCCAAGCTCAAACACTCCACATGCAAACTCTACTGACAAAAATATACATTTCCTAAGTGCAAAAAAAGAAATCACTGTTAAACTAGGAGACAGTGTATATATAACGATTTGATGAGTCAGGCGGAAAACCGGCCCATTACTTTGGCTTTAGTGCATATTAACATAGCTAGTCGTGAGGAGCGGGGCGCAACGGCATGCTGATTGGCTCTTGTCAGCTGGTTTAATGTCAATACTAAATTGGAAGCCTTGTTAACCTGGTTGGGACATGATTACAGGCAAAAGCAGACAGTCACGTAAAAAAATCATGTCTCATTAGGCTAATCTAATCTAGGATTTCTTTTTTTTATTCAGATAAATTCAGATTGGGGGAGCCAATTATTTTTCTGGCCGAGCAGGGAGAGGAGCGTTTAAAATGCAGCCCACGGGCAAGCTCATATCACCGAACTCATCAAGGGAGAAATGGCCAGAGAATGACGCACACTGGACAGCTAGTTAACACTGATGAAATGGACCTCAGCGACTCGTGGCATGTAGAGGAACAGGAGAAAAAAAAAAGCAGACACACACAGACAAGACAGACGAGTCATTTTAGAGCGTGCAGCACGTGCAGTAAGATTTCCTCTTTTTGTTTTGGGAGTATTTGCATTAGACTCATGAAAACCAGAATTACTGTTAATGGTGTGCAGGATCTGTGATTGGTTCTCTGGGTGATGTGAATTGAGACGAGGTCAGTGTGAAGCTCACTAACTCTGGGGTAATTACTAGACCTCTCCCTCTCATCCTCCAGGATCCCTAGGGCCTAATCTGAGAACGGCTTTGGGGAGGTGCACCTGCACCCCGTTCCGGAATAAGCGGCGCGTTTAATTTGAAATCTGTTAGCGCTGCCCTTTTTTGAGACTGATCATCGGCCATAAAGACGCTCTTTTTACCTACTTAGTGTTGAATTATTATAGCCTAGGCATTGGTCATGATGAGGCATGTAGCTAAGTAAGTGTGGCTCTGTGTGCGCGGATGTGTGTGTGTCAGACCAATATCTCATCTGTCGATTTAGGATGGGACCCACACAGCACCAGGACACTGATCAAACACACACCCGCACTCAGCGGCTCTGCTATGCATCATGCGACACATCTACAACTGAACATTCCTACAGCGAAAACAGCTTGAATAATATGAACAATAAACATTTTACGTGTGCGCGCACACACACACACACACACGCACGCGCACACACACACAGTGACACTAACGCTAGCTGACAGGCTACAAAACGTCAGCATGAAGGCGAGGGTTGGCAGTGTCGGGCGCCAATGAGCACCACCCTCCCAATAAGTCACCACGAGGCGCAATTAGCAGAGCTGTCACTCCAGTGCTGCCTTGGCCACTAATACAGCTCGGCACCTTGTGTGTTTGTGTGTGTGTGTGTGTGTGTGTGTGTACAGGAATGTAGGGGCTCTGGTGTCCATGACAGCATCACACTAATTAAAACAATAAGACTTAGATATGGCCTGGCTGATACCACAGAGCCCTTGTGCCAAATCCTAAATCTTACAATAGTTGTCGTTCTTCCTTATTGTCCTGTGTGTGTGTGTGCATGTAAAATCTTAAAGCAACATTTTTCCTAATGTCTGAGGGAGTTTTGTTTGGAACAACTATGAAAAAAATTGCCGGACAAAGAAGCAATGTTTTGAACATTTTTAAAATGAGCATGCCAAACTGTACACAAGTCTCATCAGCCAGAGCAGTCCTGTGTCTTGATTGCCTTCTCTGTACTGGCACCCGGGTGGTGGAATCAACTTCTCGTGCCTGTCTTCAAACGAAGACTTAAGATCTATCTCTTCACCGAGCACTTAAAGGAGCACTAATTTCAATTAAAATAATCCCTCGGTCTGTGTGCATTCTTGCTGTTCTAACTTCTCTCTAACAGGGTTTCAGCTTGATGGCATTCTAAAACCCTGACGCAGTAAACTAGCATGAGGATATGCTTTTGACGGACATGCTGAAGCAAAAATCAGGCCACCAAAAGTTGCTGTTTGTCATTGGGGAAAAAAATTGAGAAATCCTCGACCATAAAAGAAGGCAGTTTCCACATAAACAAATGGGAAGTGTGGGAGGAAGGAGCATGAACAACATGATATCCTATAACAAAATAGTGTCTGACTGGTACCTTTTTAATGCAGAACTATTTTATACATTTTATATAAACCTTTAAAATACATATTTATTTTGTTTTAACTTTTTTGTTATAATTGTTTTTACAGAATATTTAAATACCGTCTGCAGAAAGTTATATGCAAGCCCCTACATGTATTCGTAAAAAATAAATAAATAAATAAAACTTTTCTATGGCCACTTGTCATGCCACAACATTTAAAGGGGATATTATTATTGTTACAATATGTGGTACACCTCGTAATTTTACATTTTGTCCATAGACAACTGCTCATTTCACAGCGTCAAGAAGGACAACCAGTAGCTTCCAATTACTCTGTAAACAGTAGGTCAATAGCAATAATATCCACATCTATAGCAACATGTATAAGTATTATTTTAACAGAGGTATTAAGCATATAAGGCGGGATAACAGGATAACAAACCCTGCCAAAGAAAAACCTTGGGAGAGAAAAATAGGTCAACTTTCTCTCTCTCTCTCATACACACCACCATTTTAATAGACTAATAGTCATAAGAGCAAAACTGTAAAGCAAACTTGTGCAGGAAAAATGTGTGTAACAAAATTAAAGGAGCGCCAAAAAAAAAACACTAATGAAATGTCTAAACATTTTTCTCAGAAGAGCCATCAAGACACCCTTACCACGGCACCCCAAAATAATACCTCCCAGAGGTCTTAGTTGTGCAAGAACGAGGGATGATCTGGGCCAAGAGGTGGAGGTGTGGAGAAAACGGGTACTTCTCTCCTTCTCCCCCCTCCAAAGCGGCCCTAATTGAAAGGCGAGAATGGCCCAGACCTTGACAGGCGGGAGGTCAGTCTAATTGCTGCTGGCCATATTTAACATTAAGATAATCAGCCCATTAATTACCCTTTGGATCATTAAATCAGTCGCTTGCAAAATGAAATTTCGGGCTCTATTACTCACTTGAGAGACCACAAGGGAGGGTTTTCATTTATCAGCCACCAATCCTGAACGCAGCAGAGGTGCTGTCACGTGCTCTCTCTATCTCTCTCCTTCTCTTTCTCTCTCTCACACACAACACACACAAGCCTGAAATGCATTTCTGCTACCGAGAACCATTACTATGCTGCAGTTACAAAATATATGTACACTGCCGTTTAAACATACACTCACCAGTCTACACATACAATTTAAACACAACCGAACTGTAAAGAACTGAGGGGGGGAAAAAAAAAGTCTAAGCAATGTTTTCTCAATCTTCAAGTGTCCAGTTTAGGTGAGTCCAGCAGGGGAACCTGACAAGCTCTTCTGCTGTTGCAGCCCATTTGCCTCAGGGTCCAACGTGATGTGCATTCTAAGATGCTTTTCTGTTCATCACGGTTGTAAAGAGTGGTTATTTGAGTTACTGTGCACTTCCCGGCAGCTTGACCCAGTCTGCCTATTCTCCTCTGACCTTTCTCGCCCACAGAACTGCCGCTCACTGGATGCTTTTTCGTTTTTCTACCATTCTGTGTTAACTCTATAGACCGCTGTGCATGAAAATCCAAGGAGATTAGGAGTTTCACAAATACTCTGACCAGCCCTGCACCAACAACCAGTCCCAGAAAATATATTATTTCCCCATTCTGGTGTATGATGTGAACATGAACTGGAGCTCTTGGCCTGTACCTGCATGATTTTATGCACTGCACTGCTTCCACATGACTGGGTGTCTGGATAATGGCATGAAAGAGCAGGGGTACAGGTGTTCCTATTAAAGTGTCTGGTGAGTGTATTTAACACAGGAAAGTTAAATGCTTAATAAAGTAAACAAATATAATGTACAAAAATAACAAATCATATTAACTATATGTTGGGTTTAACCAAACCTATATATGTTGGGTTAATTTCTGTTTCGGGGAGGAAGAAGAAAAAAAAAAAAAAAAAAAAAAAAAAAAAAAAAAAAAAAAAAAAAAAAAAAAAAAAAAAACAAA
>CM040976.1:26239934-26294218 GCA_022985145.1 Pangasius djambal | reverse complement strand
TGTGTGTGTGTGAGGGCAGTACCTGGCCAGCAGAGCTCATGAATAACAGAGTTGCTGACAGGCTGATCTTTCACTAGGGCAGCAGCATGACAGCCATCCCAGGCCCCATGCGCAAGTGCTTAATGGCTAAATTGGGAGACTGTTACTAATCGCTTATTGAATAATGGAAGTGACACATCTGATAAAAGATTTCAATACTGTAGATTATTTATAATAGTTCACTTAAGTGCCCGGCAGATGAATGGGGTCGTGGTGAGAGGGCCACGCTCAACCTAAAGCTGTGGACACCCAGACATGCACATTGCTCTCTAGGGAAAATGAAATGGGGAGAGTCACAGAAAACTAAGAGAAGCCACAGGAAAGGACACATCTCTTTTTTGGAATGATATGAAAAATTCATGCTATGATAACTCATCAACCTAATATGGTGGGTATATCCCAGAATAATTCCATAAGGCTTCAACAGCTGTTCAATTATACTACACTTACATCATACCTGACATACAAATGTATCTAGTGTAACTTAGGACTGAAAAAGAATACAATCCATGCATACATCTGAAAGTTAAAGGCCTTCCCTAATGGCCCAACATTACCTTAACTGCTAAAACACCACTGCAGCCATTAGTTTAATCAAATAATGTTCATATGTTTCCAACTTATTCCATCTGCTCAATACTGCACCAAAATTCAGGGCCTGATATCACATCATGAAATGGCATGAAAAGACTAAAAGTCAAAAGTCACAAATCTTTCCGAGGACTGCGTTTCTACCGATTCCCAACCCCCACCTCACCAACCCCGCCTTCATCATGCTAAATGCTAAGTCAGGTCACGTTCCATTAGCAAGAGGGAGCGCGTGAACCGAGGTGTTGTGCTAATGTGGGTGGCACAGCATTCCTATTCGTGTTAAACTGAACCTGAAGGGAATCCTGTGGCTGCAGAGTGTGACTCATACCTGTAAGTCACGGACTGAAAAGTTAACTGTATCCTTCACACACTAAAGCACTGCTCATGCATCATGATTTCATCTCTGAGACATATACACCACTATTCTTTCCCAAACAGAGGTGTCAGAGGCCCTCAGATACACACCTCTAAACCTCTTTTGCATCGAAGCTAGGTGCGTCCACATGGTGGCACCACTGAGAAAACTTTAATGGGCAACAATGCTCTCAGAAAAGTGTTTATGTGTGTGTTTAGTACCGTAGTAATAATAACAATTTGTTGTAGTTGATTCCCCAGTCCTACTTCCTGTACAGGAGATTCCTGATGATTATACTGATAATCATCAGTGGATCTCCAAACAGAGACGGATTAGACATTTATGTGCTTAGCTCAACTGATATTTTAGACTGACACTATGAGTGCGCACACACACACACTTCACTGCTATCAGATTGGCCCCCTTTGGGAACAGATCAATAAGGTCGATTGGGAACAATTTAAACAAGCACTAATCCTGTGCTCCCAGCAGGAGGAGGCCACCCACACAAGCCTGGTCCAATTAATCACACACACACTGAGCTGACACACACTCATTGATCATCTCAACATAGTCTCTCGCGCACACACGCACACACACACAGAGTGACAGGAGTGTTTAAAATTTTAGACAAGGTTATAAAGTACATACTCAACTGACTAAAAGCATCAGATATAATCAGGAATGTTGAATGTATTAAATTGCTATTATATCACAGCGATGCTGAATTCTCGATGCTGTTTGGTCAGAAGGAGTTGATTAATGTTCTATAACAGCAGCTTGGAGAGAAGGTCTAGCTGCAAGGTAAATCAGAGGTTTATACTAACACACTTGTCCTAATACGTTCTTGTCTCTATAGTAACTTACACAGGGACTGGCTCAGACTCACCACACAATCAGTTTTTTAAAAAAATCTTTGAGGAGATGTTTATTTTTGGAAGGAGTCTCCAGTGTCAGTGCTCCAGCAAGGAAAGTCTTCAGGATGGGGTGCTTTGCAGTTTCTCAGTAACTGGACAAGTTAAATTTTATAATTAATTAATGGCAACCTATTACACCACCATGTTTCTAATTATTAGTACAATGTTTCATACAAAATAGCCTGCATATGAACACACACGCAGGACAGGAAGAACACAGTGATGAGTCGCAATAAACACAGTAATGTCAGCATCACTGGGCCAGTGTAATATAAAATGACAAAATGCATAGAATCCTGTGTAGTAATTACTCAGCATGCTCCACCTGACAGCTGTTTCAGCTCGGCTGAAGGAAAGAAGTGTTACGCACATCTGCAGCTCACCAACATCTGCTCCACTCACCAAGCAGAACATCCAGAACACTGTGTGTGTTTCAAAAGCCATGAAATCTTCATGTAAAATTGTTCATACTATACGTACTACTAGTTGTGGGAGCATACCAGTGTAAATGAAACACAGGTAAAAATACGGCCATGGCCATAAAAATCTTCCCACCAGCTGAGGTTCAGCAGCAGCCCTGAATAAATGAAGCATTTACTCCATCTCGGGACTTATTTCTCAGCACGGCGGTACCAGAAGTGAAGAGACGATCGATTCATTTGGGATCCAATTTTAAGTGCCCAAAAGCGATGCCAAAGAAGGGCCATTTTCATGTCCTGTCCCTAACAGGAGCAGCTCATTTATGTTTTTGACAACAACTGAAGGACTGGATTGAAAAATCTGCTAAAGATTTAACAGACTTAAATTTAAACTCACAATAATAACACGTATATTAGGGCTTGAATAGACTAGTCGAATAATACGTTCACTAGACGCTGGTGGGAGATGTTGACTAGTTGGTGGAAAAAACAGTGAGGCAGATGGTAAGGACATGCAAGTAGATGGTAAACAACCACTTCTACAGCCTGTTGCACAAGCCTACACTTGTGCACGAGGTGAAGAGGTGTTTTTTTTTTAAATTCCGCCTCCTCCTGAAGGAATTTTGTTGTCCTTTAAAACAGAAGAAAAGTAAAAACAAAATCCTTGCACTGCCACGGGTTGCAAATCACTATCCTATCCCACTCAGCTAGCTTAGAGTCATATCCACGGCACGTGCCAACTCGAACCGAGAGCAGAGTTGAACAACCTCTTAGGTGCTAATGTAGACATCACATCCTCCATCCATCATTAAGCGTCAGAATCAACTATTTCAGCTGAACGGCCAGCTCGTCCACACGAGGGCATTTTGGTACGTCCTTAAAATATTGCACTGATTTATTTATTTTCGTTGTTAAGAGTGTAACCTAAAAAACCAGTGAAGCTGGAAATGTAATGTGTTGAAGTGCGGTTTGATGTGTTCTTTGCTGCACAAATAAAATAATCTAAAAATAGAGATGTCCTGAAACTGTTCTTGCTTTAACTACACACTAGCCAGCTACTTTTCTGAATTACTGGTTGACTAGTAAAAACAAGTAGCCATTCAACCTCTTACGTATACCATGATATATATCCTGTTAGCACTGAAAAGTTGAAAAATACCATCAAATAAAACCTGGGTTATATAGTCACCCCTACATAGTACTGCTCACAGTGAACAGCTGTTATTTATCATTGCTTACTATTAACACTTATTAAGACAGCATTAAGTTAAATACACTCCCCATGTACAGTCAAATTGAAGACACCTGCAGAACGAGGGCCAGATGTGTGATATTTGTGTGCTTGTCGAGGTGGCCTGAGTGAAGGAAATGAAGCAAAAACCCACTGAGCAAAGCAGATTAAAAAAAGAAATGAATGAGTGCCAGAGGTTGGTGTTACCTTCCGCTGTACCGGAGAAGACATCAGCTTTGAAATTGCTGGTGCTCTTCTTCCGGCGGTGTTTCTTGCGGTTGGCGTGTGGCGATGGAGGAGGGTCCATCTTAGGACTGGTAGTGCTGGATATACTGGGACTGGAGCAAACCGAGTCTCCCAGACCAGTATCTACAGCAGAAAGAGAGAGAGAGAGAGAGAGAGAGAGAGAGAGAGAGACCCAAAAAGACACCGGAAGAGAGAAAGGTCAGTGGTCAGATCTCACAAGCCCATACATCCACAGAATTAACCCCGAGGCCAGGGATGTGCTCTAGGTGCACGAGAAGCAGCGGTAACATCAGGCCCGATAGCGCTGGCATTTGGTAGACACCGTTTGCTCATCACGTGCAGCTGACAGCTGTGACTAGAGGCAGAATAAAATAACATTCGGATCACATCAATATCCGGCTGGGTGAGTGGGGCAGGCTGCCACTGAGCACACTCATGGAGCCCCCAAGGACGCTCATAACTTATTTTACAACCGTTTAGTCTCTGCTCGAGTGGAAAACATGACAACTTATCTCTACTGACAGGACGCCGTCCTCGCTGAGTGTTTAACGACCTCGGAATCATGGTCTGAGCGCAGACACACGACACTTATACATCATTTTGCACTGTTATTGTCCCCACGTTCTCCAGCTCGCTTTATTGTACGAGAAGGCATGCAGTAGTTGAACAGTGTGATTGCAGAGGCTGGGGATAAGTGGGGGCTTGGGATAAGTGGGGGCTGGGGGGGGTTCAATGACAGGAAATGGGACATCTGACTTCTTCTCTGTGGGACTGTTCCTCTCTTCCTCTCTCAGGCTGTTCCTGAGGCCCCCCGAATTCCACATTATTCTCAAATCAAAAACACCTGCCGAGAACACACACACACACACACACACAGCAAAGGCCACTTTCAGATAGCTGATGAGGAGGCCAAAGTGATGTCTTCCTGTTGGTAAGCTTAAACACATACACAGGGGAAACTAGTGGCTTTTGGAGTGAAATACTTCCTGCTATAACAGTGATGGCCACAGATACGCAGAGACAGAGAGAGAGAGAGAGAGAGAGAGAGAGAGAGATGGCGAGAGAGACACGAAAACAGAAAAAAGACAGGGACAACAGGAGGGACAGAGAGAAACACAAAAAGAGTGACAGAGAGAGAAAAAGAGAGAGAGATGTAGAGAGACGAGTGTGAGAGTCAAAGTCTCCAGAAGAACTGTGACTGGTTCTGCAAGATGCTGAGTACAACTTACAGGTCATTTCCTTATAAAACTGCACACACTGTACCTGAGACTACTATTTTTTTTAAAAAGCAAAGTGTCATCAGACCAAACACTGACTTTGTGTCATTTATTACTGTTTACTGCTCTTTATAGTATTTTTTTCATGTAGAAACATTTAGTTTCATTCTTTTTGAAGGCATCTTTGCTCTACAGCATTTCTTTGCATGTGCCTAAGACTTTTGCACAGTACTGTATGTGCAGATGTGATATAACACAGCTCTGATGTGCAGATCATCACAAAGAAAGAGAAGGAAAGAGGGACTGATAGATGAACAAAAAGAGAGAGACAGAAAGATATATGTAGCGAGACACATAGAGGGAGACAGAAGACAGAACACTCCTGTCACAAAGAGGGGACAGGAGTAAATATGAGGTTCTGTTGGCTTCAGACTGGACTGAAAATGGAAACACTGCTCAACAGGCGAATCCTCGTTGCCATGTCTTTGCCCTAGAGCACAAACCTCTCACCCCTGACCTCTGACCCCCACTCCCACGTGCAACCAAGAATCAAAGAGACACCATCATTACACTACTACTGCCATAATTAAAGCAGAGAGGGCAACGAGTGCCGCAGGCTGAGGGCTAGATGCATTATATTGGTGCAGGATTAGGTGCTCTGGGGCAAACTGGCACAAACGGGAAGACACGACAAGGAACATCAAATTTGCATTCACCCCCAGGTCCTTCAGGCATCCCAAATAGCTAGCTGAATGCTAGTAAGGTAAGTCACATGTTTAACCTTTAAGCAGAGCATTTAGCGTTCTGACTTCGCACTGATGCATAGGTCAGATAGGAAACAAAGGTGAGGCCGAGAGCTTAGTAAATGATGACTCTCATGCTCTCTCTGCTCCCACTGAGACTCACCCCACAGGGGAACTGCAGCCACTTATCAGCTCTGTGAGCCACTGTGCACAAGACCCTCAGCTAATTACTTTATCTACCTTCCTCCATCCCGTCTTCAAGCAGAAGATAGAAAGTGAGAGAGAGAATCTCGCTGCTGTCGACTCCTGAAGCAAGAAGTGACAAATGGCTGTCAGCTCAGATCCTACGCGACAGGAGCCAAGCACATCATTAGACCAACAGAACGGCTACTTATGAAACACACACACACACACATTCCCGCAGCCCTTCAGAGCCCACACTTACAACGTAGCTGAGCGCAGCTCAGACTTTAACCAGACCAGGACTTACAGAAAGTTTACACACCATTCATGTCATATAGATTTAGTCTAGTAAAAGCCAGTAAAAGCCATGAAACAATGCACATGACGTGTTAAAGAACAGGAGAGTGAGCTCTAGATCTGAGGGAACACTACTATCTGGAACGAAATAGAGACGGCTCACAGAGGAGCAGTATTATGAGCGATCTGCATCTATAAATCATTTCCAAACAATAATTTTCCAGTAATGTGTCTCAAAAATGGACTCGTTACCGGCAGTAAGCTCAGGTCAATTGCATTTCCAACCAAAACCAATACATCTTTTTTTCATCATTCGAATTATTACAAATGTAACATCAATAAAACAAGCACATACAAGCTACTTGATTTAGAAAGCACGTGGGAAACATAATTAAACTAACCGTTTTACCGGTAAATCATATGTGCTTATAAAGTTTTCCCATTATCTGATTACTTAAGTGTGTGTAAAAAGGGAAAACATTTTTTTTTGCGGTAATGAGATTATTTTATTTTGTACTTGTAAACACACTCAATGTTCATCTCTGCCTAGATATGAACATAAGTACAAAATCAAGTGTTTAGCACTGTGTGTGTGTGTGCGCGCACACGCGTGTTTGGGGGGGTGGTACTGGGAACCTGTTTAAGCCTTTCACAGCTTTTTTGGCTATATGAGGCCAGGGGCCAAGGGTGAAGGCAGGAGTAAATACACACAGAGGGCCAACCAGCCACACAAACACACACACACAGTCTTGACACTTGTCACTCTAGTGCTCCCACTCTGCATGCTCATGTGTGAGGAAAACAGTTGGCATAATTTAACTCTCGAACAGATCATGCATCCAAGACACACAGAGACATCTCTAGGCTGCTGACTAGTTGAAGTAGAACACACTGCGTACAGAAACACTCCCTCCATCAGTGTCGTAGGCCCCTGAATGAATGTGCCATTGATAATGTGGTGCTGCGAGAGCCCATTACTCTGATAAACAGTTAAAGCAGCATTAGGGCTTGACACTGCAATCAATAAGAGACATATGAGAGCATTGGGTGTGTGTGTGAGTTTGGGGGGCTTCATGCTGGGTGCTAACTGATCACTGTTGCTTTAGTGAACTACAGAGAGCTGCACATGCTGCTTCAAGGTATGTGTCATTAACCAGTGATATCATGATCTTAATATAACATTGTTCTTGGTAGTTTTTTTTTCTAAACCACAATAATCTATATTTGCAATTCAACAACATCTATTCATTAAAGTTACATAACTAATAACCGGGAATAAACTCACTAGAGTAAGACATTTTGATCCTCTTAAGACAGGAAATGACCTGTACTGTAGACACTGACAAACTGGGGTTTAGTTGCAAAAAAATCAGAGTTAGTAAATTTCTCTAGAACGAGCCATATTTCTCCATGATACACTTTGATTTATGATATTAATTATTTATGATCCCTTTTAAGATCACAGCATATACAGACAATGAAATCTCTTCAGAGTGAAACAGAGGGCTTTGTGTACCTGTGCTGACCCCTGAGTTGGCGATGACGGTGGCGTCGCTCCACTGGTCGGCGCTGGACACAGAGTACGAGCGCTGATGCATGCCATCCGGCCGGCTGTTAAAGGATACCAGACTGATGCCACTCGCCATCTGAGATGCTGAAGAGCTACTGCTCACAGAGCCTAGAAAGAGCGATGAGAAACAAGACGAAAAAAAAGTAAGTCCAGTTCCCATGGGTCAAATTCTACTGCCTCAAGCACACAGAAGAATAGGACACGATGCCACCGACTACTAACTGAGAGTGCTGACAATCATACAGACGTCTTTTTCAATTTTATACACTCCCCAGTTATAGATGACCTGACTGGAGGTGATGTCACACCTTCTGGACATTAATAAACATAAATTTGCATGCCATTTTATTCTGATGTAATTATATCCAGAAGGAATATAAGGAATTATGACCTGGGCTTCGAAATATAAACTGGAATATAAACAAAGTTTTTGCTATCCTCTGCATGAACTATCCAGA
The DNA here is from genome assembly GCA_022985145.1 of Pangasius djambal. Lineage (NCBI taxonomy): Eukaryota > Metazoa > Chordata > Actinopteri > Siluriformes > Pangasiidae > Pangasius > Pangasius djambal. The sequence goes on along the minus strand of CM040976.1, from coordinate 26,285,952 downwards.
GTAAAACAGGGATACGATGCATCTCATATGACATGCGTGTCAATTGTGAGGACCTGCTAGGATCCAACTGGAATGCTGAAATTTATATTTATAAGGTGGCTTAACTACAGCAGACAAATTCAGATTCAGTGATATGATGGTATTCTGAGTGCTGGTGCACTCCTGTTTCAGAAATGCATTCTCTATGTATACCCTAAGCATTCCTCTAAATAAACGAGTGTATTTTTGTGCAGACGTACAGCCACAGGCCTGCTGCAAAACTGCACCGAATGAAATGTCACAACTCAATTTAATCTCCTTTGGAGCTGATAAATCGGACGCCGGCACCTCTGGAGAAATGGCACACGCCGATCAGGCTATTGGCTGGTAAACTACAGTTTTACATTAGCAGCCAGAAAACTAAACACGCAGTGTGTGAGGGGCAGGGAGGGTCGCGCACACACCCACACACACACACAGCCTCAGCTGTTCAGCATGTAATGGCAGAGCCTGTGCGTAATTGGAGCACACCCAAAAAGAGATATTACAGATAAGAGGTCCTTCTGATCGCTCTGCCGACCCAGCCTCAGAGTCCACTCCCTGACGTACAAAAGCTTTCATTACCTTATGACTGAGTGAATTATCCTTCTTCTCCCTCCTCCCTTTCCTTGTTCTCTCTCTCATTAGTGCTCATTTCAGAGCTGGCTGACTGGAGAGCCAGCACTGATTACATTAATATTCATGACAATAATTAGTACATGTATTATGGGTCACTGAATATTCATGCTATTAGTTTGGTCCTCCTGGAGCTGTGTGTGCATATGCGCACGTGTGTGTGTGTGTGTGTGTGTGTGTGTATACAGGGTATTTTATAATCCTCGGGGGGTTTAAAAGATGTTCAGTTTTAGTACAAACAGTCTAAATGACAAACATCTCAATAGTTTGACACTGTTTAATAAATACACAGGATTTTGCTTGCATCGGTCTACTACTATACAGAATCATGCTTAATTGTTTATATTAGTCATTAACACAACAAAATAATCCATAAGCATTTACATCAATTCCATACTAATACTGAACTGAATTAATCTTCTGAAATACTTAATCTTCTGTAATGTGTTATTTGTATTACTTGGGTTACTAGAGTGCTGTTTTATTGGGCTTTGGAAATTTTGAACAAATTTAAAAATATATAAATATTTTATTTATTTATTTATTAAATAAATAAATAAATAAAATAGATTTTATATTTTAATAAACCTAATTTTAAACATGCCTGTCGCAATTCACTTTTGGCCAAATGACTCACTTCACATTAGGAAAAGTTCTTTGAATAAATGCATTAAAAGCATACTTTATTTGAAAAAATTTTTAAAATCAGATATGATTAAAAACAATAGACAAATACAAAACAAATTTTCCTTTTAGTTGTTAGTCTTTTCTGGTGGCTGAACCTCAGATGGAGTTCTACTGGCTGTATAGTGCACTAGGTAGGATCTATAATGTCACTGACTGTGTTCTACCCTGTGTGGTGTAAGGAAATCATTTGTGATTCTGCCTAAATCAATGTTGTGAGGGGGCTTAAAAACTGATGTGTGAAAACGAGCTGAAGATGGTAGACCGGATTGAGCAGCCCACGAAATACAAAACTGAGCTAAATATCAGCAACAAGTGAATTACACACTTATTAACGTTTACAGTAAATGAATGATATTGCCTCGTCCTGAAATTCAACTGCAATTTTATAAAAAACTATTTGATAGCCATGACCTACTACTTTTAGTGTGTTACCTGGAGCCTGTGCTAGCTGTAAGTTGCTCATGTCCTTGGCAAGGCCGTTAGTTTTGGGGCCGGAGGCTGCGCAGGTAGAGATGGCCCTCGGGGGTCTTTTCCCTGGGACCTTGACTGTAGTGCGCAGCAGGTCGATCTCTTTCCCATGTACATTCTGCATGTAGTCCTGGAGCAAAACAGCAAACTTTTAAAAACGATACTATATAGTGGCACACAGTTGCAGCACAAGCCATGTGGACGAAGTGTCTGTATAAAAGACAGTTTAGATTTGGGCGATATGACAAAAATATCATATCACGATACTTCAGAACATTTCTACAATACGTGTTATGTATCACAATATAATAAACTGTCATCAAAATAGTACACTTTCTACATTTCTACTCTACTACGAGTTCTACATTTAGCTATATATAGATAACACTTTTAGTTAATATCTACAAAAATTAAGCATTTAACCTCCAAAAAAGGAGGGAAAATAAAATTCTGTAATTTTATTATATTTATCAAATATGTTGCTTCCAATCAGTTTGTTCAAAAAAAAAGGAAAAAGAAATACAAGAGAAATCTACTCAAGTATATTAGATATTATACCTCTTACTGACATCCATTAAGGGACCATAGCTTTTAAAGTGATATGCACACACAGACAGTGCGCTGTAAGGGTGTGATTCACAGGAAAATGGAAAAAAATCAGCATATAGGTAAATTTATGCAGGCAAACATGATTATAACCTCCACATATAAAACAGCAGTTTACAGGGAGTACTGGTAAACGCAAGCCTGATTTTCCACAGGGCTTTGACTCATTACAAATATATATCCTGACAGCTCTCAAACTGAGTATGATCCGTGTCATGATGTTTAGGTTTGCAATTTAAAAAAAAAAAAAATCCTGGAAAAGGGCAGGACCACTTTTAAAATGCCTATGAAAATAAAGCTTAATGTCCAATCATGTGCTTCTTACTGTCATAGTGGGGCTTATTGCTATTGTATATTACTCTTACTATTAACGCTATCATATAGCATATTTATGTTAACTCCACCGACAGTATCTCATGACAAACTGACATAATTCATGGTCAAATCATGTAAACCAGACACAGAATACTATATAATCCACTTATATGATGCCATGGCTTGTACAGATTACACAGAAGCAGGTGCGACATTACATTTTAACATTATACGCTCAGTGCCTCATCATTAGCCCATTAAGGAATAAGGATAAGTCCACCATGGGAAAATATAGTTTTGTACATCAGACACTATACCACTTACATCTACGTATTGAAAAAAAAAAAAATTGTGTTAGAAGCACACACACATGCGGATCATGCTGCGCCGATGTGTTTCAGATGCTGAGCGGGGAGCCCATGCACGACGCGTGGCTTCACTCGCGTCGATGATGAAAGTTCCCCGATGCTAATGGGGATGCAATTACCGACCGCAAGCTGTTGGCCCGCCGCTCCTGAAGGGCTCTCCTGTGGCTTGTTAAGCCATGTTGAGAGCACTTGGCTTTGAATTGCCCTTTTGTAGGCCTCCGCTTAGGGACAGAGACACTCAGCTCTTGTCGTCGACTCACCCCACACACACACACACACACACACACACACACACAGACACAGCTCGCTGACTGGCACATGGCCAAAGTGCGGCAGCCGTGGGTGTTCTCCTCACACGCAAAAAAAAAAAAAAAAAGGCTGCTGTTTTTTGAGGTTGAGAAACCCTGCATATATGAGCTATTGAGTGACATGTGTTTCTGTGTCACATCAAGGCCAAGTGCGCTGGGAAAATGATATGCAACTGAGTGCGTGTAACAATTAGACAGAGGAGGACACTTGTGGGATTTAAGGATTAGACTGCCTCTTTTATCTGAAGTGTCTGAATAACTGAATCTGATGAAAAGATCATCTGAACAAGTCACAATGCCTGGAAGACAGATGTGATTAAATCCCACACTCTCTAGAGACACATATATTAAGTTCTATAATATGACAGTAAAATAAAAAAATATATTAAAAAAACCACACACACACACACACGCGCACACACACACACACACACACACACACACACACACAACTGACCACCTACACAGTGTTGGGCTTAGTGTTAATTGGTGTGAATGAACAAATGCCTGTTAGGTGTTTAGACCTCAGGTTTCCGTGTTTCCTTCAGGAGGGTCGTGTTTTAGTGCGGATTATATTCCATCTCTTGCAAGCTACGTAATTAAGTGCATTAATGTGATTTTTTTTTTGTCAGTGTAGTTGAACAATTAGGAGGATTGAGTTTCTTTCTATTAGCCTCTACAAACACATTAACTGAAGCCTCTGGAGCAGTGCTTGGTGGTAAGTGGGACTTGTACACACACAACAGGAGGAGACACACTGTGCCTGAGATGCCTGGAGATTCAAAATGCACTTCACTGAGATACTGCTTACTGGCAGTACAGGCAAACATACTGCCGGGTAAATGAGCAAAAAATTATTTCCTATACAGTGAAAATCTATTCCGATGTTTCAGAATGACTGGGTAAAAGAACAGACCTGCATCTGCTGATCAGTTTATAGTTGTATGTGCCTAGAAATGCAGTAGGTTATATCAATTGTTATTTATAATACAGCCTTCTTCCATAAATTATCATTCACAGCACAACAGAAATGAGGGCTCGCTCTCAAAAGTCCTAGATTGAAATACTGGAAATGAAATTCTAAGTTAGGTCTGCACAATTCATTACATTTACATGAACACATTTTTTGTGTCTTTACGCTTATCTAATGTTAGCTAATGTTACACAGGGCTGTCTGTGGAGCCTTAAATTACAAGCAGACCAATTCTATTTCTGGCAAAATGTCCCAGCGTCACAATGCCTCAGCACCTGAAACACATTTAATGCAAACTAGGGGTGCTTTCACACCTAACAGTCCTAATAGCAAAACTGATATTTTCGGTTCGTTTTCTATTCAGTTTATTTTGATTTCATGTTAAATTAAGCAAACCAAAAAAACAAATGCTAATACCAAATACCAAAACTCATTCCTTGGTCAGAAATCCAGTGATGGAAAAAGATAAACAAATGCATAGAAGCATAGAAATCACAAGTCAGCCAGGCAGAGAAAACATGGAGTTTTCATTAAATAAACGGCTTTTGCAGCGGCAATTAAAATAACTATCTAGCAGCAGCACTTAATTTCTATTTTTGTTCGTCGGTCCAACACACATGGCTTTTCTGCAGCGTTACAGTTCGGTTCTTTGGCTCTGATTGTGCCTCGTGGCTCAGTTTAGCAGCTCATATCTATGACAAATGTCACTCACAACCCAAAGTACATGGCATGCTTGGTTTACTTCCTGCAGTTGGGCCACTTTGCCACTGCACTCAAACTGCTAGTGTTGACCCGGAACAGGACTGAGACCATCACAGGAAGGTTGTTTTGGTCCACACCCGAGTGGGATTGCAGGGTTCGGTTCAAAATGACTGAAGACTAAACTCAAGATTGCTACACTTACAACAGCCACAATTACATAATGTGGTGCCACACTTATTTATTTTGAATCTTTTTTTATATTTAGCGTTTAAAAGAAACATGTGGTAATCGATAAACGTCATAAGTAAATTTGATCAGAATACTGAGCATGTGTGTACAGCCCTAATAAGACTACAATGAGGCTAAATGTGTAAAATGCTATAATACGTACAAACATCAAGCTAATGTTAGAATGTTTCAGTCTAGACCCAAGACCAGCCGCCTGCTGTCCAGAACCTCATTCATTCATGCACTGGGTCATCGCTTCCTCCCTCCCCACATCTGTCTCTCTCGCTCTCTCTCTGTCTCTCATTCTAGCAATAGTCAGAGAATAACTTGAGGCTTTGATTAGTCTGAATGTGTTCCAGGGTAGACAGAGAGGAAAGAACAAGTGATGAAGTGGCACAGGATGTCCAATCATGCCTGCATGTATGTTACACTAGCCAAGCTGGCAATTAAGACGAGCTGTTATGGCTTAATACAGCACATCAGTGTCAGCCGCATGGAAACAGGAGATGAGGGAGCCGGTAATTAACAGCATGGATGCGCTGATCATGCCAGCGCTGAAGCGGTGTAGAACTCTAAATGTGTGTGTGTGTGTGTGTGTGTATATGTATATATATATATATATATATATATATATATATATATATATATATATATATATATATATATATATATATATATGAGTTAGAGGTGCTTACATGCAAGCTGGGGTGGTAGGTCAGGACTCCGTTGTCGCAGAGGGTGACATATTTCTTCTTCCACTCTTTGTTTAGTGACTTGCCACTCCTCTTCATGAGCATTCCCTGTAACACACAATGAAACGAGGTGTTATACACACGGAAACCGAAGCAGAAACCTATTTGCTCTTACGCTGACAATGAACCCAGGCTGTCCACCTCAGAGGACTTTCCTACATGTGACCGTGAATGCTCATTTAAAGTCTCATCATTTTATCTACAATAATATTGTTTGGGAGCGTTCTAGCACCCACGAGCTTTGCAAAGTACTTTGTACTACTTAATACTTAGTACTCAAGTATTAGTAGTGTAAAAGTATGAAACCATGCGATTAGACATTTGTATTTTGCACCAACATTGAATTTCATGGTTTGCATACGGTTTGTAGATTTACAATATGACAATTGTTTCTCCCTTCTTTTAACATAGTGGATAAAGTAAACCTTCTAACTTTTTAAATAATGCTCACTTGGAGTAAGGGAGTAAGGGGTTTTGACTGCTTTTGCTTGCAAGTTACCACACTGATGTTTTGAAAGAAAATCGAAAATGCAAATTAATAGAGAGCGAACGCTTTAAGAAACTGATTGCATGCATGCTTCGTTTTGAATTTCAAACATTCAAATGCACAGCCTTAAGTGTGAAATTCAGTTTCCGATTGCACTTTGGCAAACCAGGAAATTCAATGTCAGTTCAAAATTCTGAGGATATGATACAAATTCAGACTTTTGCTTTCAAACTCAAATGTCTAATGACCAGGGCTTATGGCATGGTGTCATGTCGAACACGACAATCAGCACATGTCATTTCTTGCCACATTTTTCAAAATGGTCTTGCTGCTCTGTCTCAGGATGAACAAACACTACAGTCAGTCGTCAGGTTCCACATCACAATCACAATCAACTACTATAATTCCTCATTTACAAAACTAACACACATGCACGTTTATTCAAAAACGAGACTTTGGTGTAGCCTTTGGTGAAAATGCTGCTGAAGTGCTAAAAGCCACATTTAAGACTAGGCAGACGTGTTGGCAGAGACAGGAGCTGCTCTCTCCTCCGCACGTCAGCGACTGGCCGTTTAAGGGTCGGCCGCCCACACCTCGTTTCAGCCAAATTCATTAGGGGAGACGAGGGATAAAACCCATGCGCTGATTAGCAATTAAGCGGCGACCGTGTCACTTCGCTGGACTTGTTAAACATTAACACGCAGACAGGGTGGCTATTAATAGAGTCCGTGACCCAGCTGCCTCAGAGCACGCCACACACAACAAGGAGCTGGCTTTCCTCTTTGCTCTCCATCACTCAGCTGTCATAAAAATGCCACATTCCCCGAGTGTCGCACATCGACAAACTCACTGCCGTTATGTGGTAATTGGTGTCTAAACAAAGCTTAAAAATAGAAGTGCAAGAAATGATGCACTGAATTGCCTGAGGTACTATGCTGCGCTTCTTGCTCTCTAATACTGACACAGCACTCTGAACAAGTGATAATAGCAAACTTAATGTTGCCTCAGACTGTTTATCACTTTCTCTATGAAGGAGAGTGAACATACTGTGATCTGTCTACTGTGGAAGCTGCAATGTGCCTCGGTTAAAGCCGCTGTATGCGTATGCGATTTAAACTACAGTGTGAAATAACCGTGTTCTATCATAAACATCTGTAATGGCTGTATATATATATATATATATGTGTGTGTGTGTGTGTGTGTGTGTGTGTGTGTGTGTGTGTATACCCCTCAGGTGTGTCCACAGGTTCTTGCTCTTGTGCTGGATATGAGGATATGAAAAGACCTTGCATTGAACCCCAGTGCCAGAAGGCGCATTCCTGCAGTGTGCTAAACACAACCTGACAAGGATTTTTTTTTTTAAATTTCATCTCCTAATGACAGAACGGCCACCAATAAGCCTGCTGTCACACACAGTATAACCAAGTAACCAAGAGCAAGAGAGACAGAGAGAGAGAAATAGACGAGGCACTATAGTGCTAATGCTAGTCTCGCTGTCATGCAGCACCTCTTCCAGGTTTGAGGGACAGAGCATTATTCTCCAGTGTGTGAGGTGTGTCAGGTTTTCAAAACAGATTCGATCTTCAAATTACATCAGATTTAAAGCAAATAAATTTTTACTCGTATGACGACAAATATATCCTGTCCCACCTTATTCTTCTAAAAAAAAAAATTTACATTCCCAGAGCATGAACAGTCACAATTACGACAATGCTTTGTCTTAAAAAATGTCAAAATAGTATGACCCATAGCTACCCTGAGAGAGAGAGAGAGAGAGTGAAAAAGAGAGAGAAAGAAAGAAAAACAGAAAGAAAGAAAGAAAAGAGACAGATAGAGAGAAAGAAAGGATAGAGAGACAGACTGTGAAAAAGAGAAAAAGAAAGAAAGGAGTGAGAAAGGAGTGCGAAAGAAAAAAGAAACTGAAACAGAGAAAAACATGAAGGAAAGAAAGAAGACAGAGAAAAAAGATAGACAGATAAAGTGACTGCAAAACAGAGAAAGAAAGAAAGCAAAAGAGAAACTGCAAGAGAGAGATGTTGATTGAGAGATGGAGAGAGAGAGAGAGGAATACAGAAAGAGAGATAAATACAGAGAGAGAGAGAGAGGAATACAGAAAGACAGAGTGAGAGAAATACAGAGAAAGAGAGAAACAGAGACAGAAGAGACAGAGAGACCAACAGAGAGGGAAAGACAGAATGAGAGAGAGACAGAGAGATGAAGATAGAGAGCAGGAATATGAAAGCGAAAGTGAGCACTGTGTAAAAGAGAGTGCGTAAATGAACACGTGAAGCTGACTGAGGAGGAGGAAGGAGAGGAGTCAGAGTGTGCAGGGAGAAAAGATGCTTCATGTCACTGCTCTTGCTCACAGGTGACAGTAAATGAGTGAGCAAATGAAATGAAAGTAAAAAGCAGGAAGACTCATGGTGTAACTGGGAGTGAGTGAGCGAGAATGGTAGTGTACACGTGTGGAAGAGGAGTAGAGAGGGACTATTTGATAGCAGAGCTCTCAGCAGGCCTGTGGCGTTGCTCCGAGTGGCGGTTATGTCCTCCTGCGCTGCTTTTGCACATTCATTAGGAAAATGACAGGTGATCATTTTGCATGAGAGGCTAATTGAACGTCACGTCGGCTCGCTGATGGGAGTCGCCGCTCATTATTTAAGGCGCCAGCCGGTGACACCCGGCCTGCCCCTATTTTACCTGCCATGGTGTGACAAGCTGCAAGGTCTTTCCGTCGCAGAGAAATGGAAGAGATAAATAAAACGGATCCCTGCACTTCCTCGCCTGGACTACGCTCCTGCTCCCAGACACGCTTTCAGAGCGGCATCAATAACATTAGCGCCGGTACCCTTTACTGCTACGTCAATACCGACACTAGCTAAATTAGCCAATAGGTGCAAGCGAATGAAGATTAATAATAATAAAGTGACTCAGAGATCAACTGATTAAGATAAAATATATCACAGCAAACACAAATATATCACAAGAAAAACACTGCTGATCTTATTTTCCAAGATTAAAAAACAAGACACTCCTAAACAAAGCTCCTAATCTCCTCCATGAAAGCAGGCCAGGACAGAGCTCATATCGCCCAGGATTCATTTCCACTATCTCCTCCTTTACTTCGAACAAAAGCTGGAGGCCACTTTAAGATAACTGTCCAAAATGGACAACAAAGAGGCAGACGTCCACCCAGAGCCGGCTCATTGTTCTTGGGAAAGCCTGAGAAAAGAGGGCTAAATTGAACATGTCATCCACACACACACACTTGCCTCCAGGCCTGTCAGAGTCCCTGTGTGTGGTGTGAGGGAACCAGTTAGGGGCATATCTGTCCAATGCTAGAGGTGCTCTATCACTCTCGCCATCTGATCTGGCTGGCGCAGACATTAAGAGGCCTCGATTACAGAGGACATTCATCATTAACAGTTATTTAAACTGCCGTGTCCTGAGAAAATACTGACAAACCACTGACAACGTCACGCCCACCTAGCCGATATCCTTTCCCAAAAAAAAAAAAAAAAAAAGACCACAAGCAGAACTCATCTTCCAACAAGCACTACAGAAATGGGTATAAGTAGCCCATGAAATGTCAGACAATTTTCTGTACCGTTACTTTAATTTGACGAGGAAAGTGAACGTTACACATTCTGCAGTGAACCACTTCATTTCTATTCAGCGTTGGATGAAGCTTAGCTGTCCGTACCAACGAGTAATAACTACTCAACAGAGACAAGATCACATCAAGGTCAGAAGGAAGACACCACAGAAATGTGTACTGGAACATGGATGGAAATCCAGCCAAACATAAACACTCAACCATCATTGACTATGGTTAAATTATTCTCAACTAAAAGAAAAAAAAAATTAGATGCAGGAAGAAGTGAAAAATCTAATTTGCAGGAAGTCAGCTTGCATGACAAAATTGCCATCTTGGCCAAAATGGCTCGAAGCAGTGACAACCTTTCCCAGGGAAATGATATTTTTTCAATCCCGTGGAAGGCGGATCGTGTCGCAATCGTTAAAGGCTTGATAGCGGGTCTTTAATATTCACCGTCTTAATTAGGGCCGCAGTTAATTTCATTAAATTCTTTCGGTGCTAAATGAAGCAGATTATGAGACATCTTTTATTGCGAAGCGTGAAATTACAGCCTGCCCGCTGCCAATGGCAGGGCCAAATTAATGAATTACAGGGTAAATAACACCCGAATTAACCATCCAATTTAACTCCTTACAAAGCACCCTGCTCAGAGGGGGTGAAACTTTGTCAAATTCACACAGCTCAGCGCCCATCCATGCACCACAACACACAATTACAACCACGGCTCTAATTTCCCTTTATGATGAAGAGACTTTGTCCGATCCTTTTTTTATTTCAGGAATGACTGAGATTTAAGAGTAACACGCGTTAAAATACAGCGTAAGAATTTCATTTTAGCAGAGTGAACATACCAAACGTGCTTTAAAGTCATCAAAAAGGGACATAAAAGGTAAGAGAGGGTAATGAATAGTTTTTTTTTATTTAAAAAAAAAAAAAAAAAGAGAAAGATGTGTGCTCTTGTCATTAAATAAGTACATAAGCGATGTCCATGCAGATAACTGAGGAAAACATTGAGTGCCACACAGTCTTCCCTGCTCTTCAGTCTAATCTTGCCATTTTATGCTCCGAGTCATTCTCGCGCTCCATCTCGAACCATCCTTCAATTAGCGCCACTTGCTGAAATTAATTTGTCGAAATGCTCTCACAAAAAGCCTCTGTCAGGCACCTGACAAAGGCTTGTGCAGACCTCTCTGCTGTAATTATCAGCTAATTAAGAACGCGGAACAGATGTCGGCCCACTCGGAGTCACGCAGGGTCTGTAAACAAAGCTGGCGACCATCACAACAGTAGTTAGCCATTTTACAAAACACTCAACAACTCAATAACAAAGTCGTTTTCAATAGAAACACATCTTTAGTACACTGGGGAGAAGAGTGTATTTGTCCAGCTGGGACTAGACAAAATAATTCAGCAAGCTAATATTCAGGACTAAATAATTAAACAAACGGGCCATTTGTGTTAACGCTTGTAATCACTTGTCCATCAACACAACAGAGATTGCTGCCGTGACCAGGCGCACGCTTATAGTCAATAAGAACAAAGCGTGGGGTCAAAGCCGAGCGGGGGATTGGAAGAGCTCGGCGTGGACACAGTGGGTCCAGGTGCCACCGCTGACCTTGGTGCACCTCCTCAGTGGGTTGATGGCAGGCACAGCGCTCCCCTTCAGCTTAATTGGTGCAGAGTGGAAGCCCGCCCCAGCCTCATTACCACCGGCCCCGCTTGCACCATTTTAATGAGGAGCAGGTTCTAACGAAGCCGTTTCTACAAAGGTCTTATCTCAGCTCAGAGTCAACCTTCAGAGCAGGAGCAAACAATAACTGGTAATAAGATCCTGACTAGCAACAAATAAACTACAGCAAAGAGTGAAAAACACACACACACACATCCACAAACAAGAGCTGAAGCAGAAAATATGGGTATGATTGTACACTATGACAAAAAACAGTGCAGAATTCAATAGAATGTCATCTTTTTCTACATCAATACAATAACAAGCCATGCTATAGAAATAATTCTTGCAGCTTCACTAATAATGTCTACACCACTACAACACTGTGTCTTTTAATACCACCCACTTCAAAAATTCCAAGCACACATATAGGTACTGAGGTTCACGTTTGTGTGAATAATATACTACTAATTACGAACAAGGGAGAGGAGTGTGGACTGGTTGAAGATTTAGCAGGCATTTTTTTTAACAAAATGAGTCTGCAGGCAGTCTTGAAATCATGGTAGTGAGGGAAATCAAGAGCGACGCATTCACTACAAGAGAAAACGCCACGGGGAATGATCAAATCAATTAGTGTCCTACTACAAGAAGAAACGCTGGCCTGTGCCTTATAAGGTGATCGGTCTTGATGCCAGACAAGCTTTGAGCATTTCAGAAACTTCTGATCTGCTAGGCTTTTCATGCACAACAGTCTCTAGAGTTTACACACAATGGTGCAAAAAACAGAAAACATCCAGTGAGTGGCAGTTCTGTGAGTGGAAATGCCTTGTTGATGAGAGGTCAGAGGAGAATGGCCGGACTGGATCGAGCTGACAGGAAGGCTACAGTAACTCAAATAGCCACTCTTTACAACCGTGCTCAGCAGAAATGCATCTCAACATAATGAACCTTTAAATAGATATGCTACAATAGCCTAGAACAGGAACCTGAGGCTACACTGTGCACCGGCTCACTGACGCTGGCAGCTGAAGACTGCGGGGAAAAAAATACCAGGCAATGATTTTCCAATCTTCAGCTGTCCAGTTTCAGTGAGCCTGTGGCCCGTGTAGCCTCAGATTCTTGTTCTTGGCTGACACGAGTGGAACTCGATGTGACCTTGATCTTGAAAGCTGTGGGGCTATTGTTAGAAAAAATATGCTCAAGATGTCATCATTAACTGTCTACTAATAAAAAGTCACAACTATCTAGAAAATACAAACTTGTGCTAATGGAGTAGTATTCAAAGCACACGTTTCTAATCACTAACTCCGCTTCTGTGACAGTTTATTTCAGATAATTAGTTTCTGAGCCAACAGATGTAGTTTTGACTTAACACTGCTAATGCTAATACTAACATAATTAGAATAACTTATCTAAAAGCAATAAAAATACCTATCTGTCACCCATGATGATATCATTGTGCTGTGGAAAGATGCTGAAGCAAAATGTCCATGATGTAATGGCGTGGCTGTTAAACCGTGTTCCTGTGAGGTGTAAATGCAGAGCGGGAGGAGATCACTGGCTGTGGGCAGTGCAGGAGGGAGAAAGGGGACGTGATGTATGCAGTCCACTGATTGATCTCCTCATGAGATGACAGACTCTGGCACTGGAGAGGACTCTCATCCGCATAAGTGTGTGTGTGTGTGTGTGTGTGTGTGTGTGTGTGTGTGTGTGTGTTGGTGTGAATGCATGGGGGCGTGTACAGGCTCCTTCTGACACTGTAGAAATTAATCCCTCATTTACATACCTGCAGTGTCAAGAGGCTGAAGGATGTTCGAGAAAGAAGGGTCTGTGCCAAGCCCACCATGACACACACATTATTTAACTAGCAAAGACTCTTTCCAATATAGACCTAAACACCATTTATATACAAGCAGAACATTTCAAAGCACACATTTTTTAATATGGATTTTTACAAGTACCGGAGTTTCAACAAAAAGTCCATATTTTGCAGATTAAGTCAAACCATAGGAGGCACTGGACATATATCATGTGCCCAACTCTCATCATATATAAATAACACCTATATCTCTGTGCCAGCAATGCCTTCAAGTTCTTATTACACTCTTCCTGTCACTGCAGCTGAATGAGAACCTGAATGAAAGACAGAGGTCTTTGCGGTGCTGATCGTCTCCCTACTCCACTACAGCTGTAAGCCATGGTCCAGCCCCCCCATCTGCCGTCCCTGCTCCACTCAGCCTCATCTGTCAACTGGATGCGCGCCAGAATGGACAACGCGCTGGGAGCTGAGAATTCGGCTCTGCAGAAACCGACTCCTGAGAAGCATTCTACAAAACTAAGTACACAAAGCCTCTTTTTCCAAGGATTCCAACTGGACTTCCTGAGTTTATCTGCCTCCGAAACACAGTGCACGGTGCTTCCTGACGTCAGAAACTGGCAAATCGAACAACATGGACAAGAAAACCTGGTTCAAGAGGTGGATTGACTCCAATGCTTATTTAATAAATCTTAAGGTGACCCCAGTGTCTGCTTCAAATACGTTCAGAACCATCACTGGACCTTTCCTTACTTCCTCAATGAAATTTCATTGCTGTTAGCAAAGTACCTTTCTCTTGCCATTCATTACTTACCATTTACATTACTGCCTCATTACTATAACAGCCAATGACAGCAGTGCAAGTGTTAGAGTCTGACCAAACACATCACATTTTTTATTGCTTGTCAGTTTAAAAAGAATTTAGTATATATATCCCACCTACAGTGCTTCCTCGTTGACAAGGAAACTGCAAATCCAAACAAGTTTGCATTTTATTTCTGCCAGAGTTGAAGCATGAGAATGAGAAAGTACAATATCAAAAGAAAAAAAAGAAGAGCTATTACTTTTCCATCGTGGCAGAATTATACCAGTTGATATCCTGAAAATGAAATGTTTAATAGAGCTTGTGTTTGCACTTTAATTATGACATCCACAACATTGTTGTGCACAAAAATGTAAATGCAAATCCACATTTTGCAACTAAATTTGAATTATGTTCTAAATAATATGCTCTTATAAACTGCAAACACATTTTAAACAAGCATTTTAAACAAGCCTAATTAGCATTTGAATTTGAATAAAGTATGGAAATGCTGTCATAGGTACCGTTTAGTGCACAGTCAAATTTCATAATTCCACACACGAGGAAGAGCTGTAGCTGTTCTACTGAGACGTTAATGGAGGCCTTGATGGAACATCAGCAGAACCGAAGCTGAAGCACAATTCTCCCCCAAAGCCTCTGTGGCACATGCTAACATTGCTAAAGGGTGTCAGCGGCGCACTAATGAACACAGATCTCATTTAAAGGGAGCGCTAATCAGAGGCACAATTTGTTCATTAGAAAATTACAAACAAGGCCGCCGCGCCGACATGAGAGGGCACGATTAGCAGTGCTAATTACCTGATTCTTACACTCCAGTTGAGATGCGGAGCGGAGGATGTCTACCCCTCCCCTACTTCTCTCTCTCGCTCCTCTTGTTTGTGACAAATTAGAGCCAACTCAAACAATCTCTCCCAGAACGCAGCAGGGAAGAGTGGTGGGAGATTTAAGCTACAGCGCCAATGGTCTAATCAAAGTGTTTGCCTCTACAGGAAAAGAACCGGGCTTTGAGGGGGGATGGGTCCATATGTTGACCCTCAGACCACACTTCATTAGGATCCTTTTTAGCTTTTTTCCTCTCCCTCTTCTATTCTTGACAGGAAGAAAAAGATGGAGAGAGAGCTTGAGGTAGAGAGACAGACAGAAATCCCTTCCCACTCCTTATCCTAATGATCTTGTTTCGATAGACAGGAGATCCCTGCTCTAACTGATGTCAAGTGCACACTTTTGCCGTTAATCAAGGAGACGGCTTCAAACGGGCCCACCGTGGGTCTAAGTCCTGATCACAGGCCTCCTTGGCTCACAATGCACCGCCCCTGGACACCAATTATCGCCGCGCAGACGGCCGGGCCGGATCCTACCTGCTTAATTGGGATTGCGCGGCCGCTTCCGATACTGTCCGCTCGGCCCTCCAGTCCTTTCTTCTCCTTGTCTGGTTCACTTGCCTTGCGAGACTGCAGAGGGAGGAGAGAATATGTGTAGGCAAGAGGCCTAGTGAAAGGCAAGCTAGCTGCTGATTTAATGTGACACCTTCATAAACTAAAGTTGTTATTTCACATAGAGCTTGACATTTGATTTCACCCAGCATTCGAAAAAACCACTTCACAGATCTTAACTAGAGTTTGTTTATGTGTATGTCTGACTCATAAAAATAAAATAAGTTAACAAAAATAAGATTTATGATGCATTAAAATATACAAAAATACTTTAATACAGAGATAGTTTAATGAACAATATGTCCAGATGTTTAGTCATGGGTATGGGCTCAGGACTGACCGTGAACAGGTTGGAGCGACGTTTGGACTGCTTACGGACTGGCGTCGGCGTGTTGGCCGTCTGAGGCACGTCGATGCGTAGCTCCTTCTGGCTTGTGCTGGGAGTGGAGGGTACAGAGGAGGAGTAATCGCTCAGACTGCCTCCTCCATTACTGGTCTGTCACATTGCACCGAAGAGACGGAGAGAATACAAGAGTCACAACTTTTAACATAACCTACTGACAATAAAGTGCAAGCTGTGAAGTCCATCCAGCACAAACAACACAAACAGCATGAGTGGTGACATTACGCTGCTTAAACAATGTCGTGGCTTGACAGAAACTGGTAATAAAGAGCTCTCACTTGTTTTCATTGTTATATATTAGCTGATGTTACTGGGTGATAAACACAGGTGAAGTAGCTGGAATGCAGCGTGCATGCTCTGCTAAAGCAGCAGTTTGTCATTTTCAGAGCTGTGACTTGCCCAGAGGTGAACTGCAAAAGCAATGGAGACACTGACGAGGCTTCTCCTTTAAACCTTACAGCTATTCACCTCCATGTGATCTCTTCAAGTGAAGTGAACAAGAGAGCACTGCTTTCTAAAGAGAATGCTGTCACATTCATTTCTTTAGTGCTGGTGCATTTATGGTGGGTCATTAAAATAACTTGGAAAATATTTAGTACTGGCTTTCAGTTACTCATTTACATATCTAGTAATATTATTCCAGGCAACATTACTTAAAAACAAACAGCATTTCATCACTGAAATATCAACAAGAAGAACTGGTGAAAACAGGAAGCAACAAGGCGTGACATCCTGATTTCACAGTGGCTACAACTACATCATTACTATAATGCTACTGTTAAATCTTAAAAAGCTGCCGTAAAATTATTCACAAACAGGCTGGGGAGCAAAACGTTCAATTCTGTCAACAATAATGCCAAAAAATCTCATTCTTTTCAGCTTTTTTTTTTTTGACTTTATAGTATTATTTACTTGAGATCAATCAATAAAGACACATTAATTGGTTAATTCTATATAATGATCAAAAAACGATGACTAATTATAAACTAACGATCGCTAATTTTAGCTGGCTAGTTTCTTGCTAACAAACACACACGTCATAGAGATGCTTAAGATTTTTTTATTTTATTTTATTTTTTTGCTTGAACGTGCTGAGATTTCCAACTTCTGGGTTGAGTCGAATACAGCATAATATATTAGCATGAAACTAAAGCTAAAGCTACCTTAATGTTAATGTAGCGTATAAAATGACTGCCAGAAAAGGCCATATCGCCCGTATTTGCTAGCTAGCTAGGAGTTCGTTTGTTTTGGGTTTTTTCTTGGATGAGCAAATTTTTAAAGCTAATTATCTACAAACTAAAAATTGCAAAGGTTGTTAAAATATATATACAGATTTTTTTTAAACCATCAGATCACTTTTGAAAAAATAATACCAAAAAAAAAAAATAAAAATCAGAGAGTTACTTTTTTTTTTTTTTTTGAATTTTTAGTACTGGGCCCATTGCCAATGCAACAAGCAAAGTTAAATTGTAAATGATAGAAATTATAGGGGAAATGCACTGAAACAGCATGAGACACTTTATTAGCAGGATGTCATAACACACAAGCATCATTTAACAAGAACTCTTTCAGGAAGTATAAGCAGAAGTATGAGATGAGCATGTACAAGTGCTTATCACTCACTACCCCAATAAAAAAGACTATGCTTGTGCATCATAATCTCATGAATTGAAATAAGTGTGTGTGTGTGTGTGTGTGTGTGTATATACTTACCTGAGCTATGTGTACTGCTGTGACGGGTGCTGCACACACCGAGGAGTGGCTGGGAGAATTGGGGAGGGACTTGCAAGGCCCGATCGATAGCTGCTGCTTCTTCCGGTTTGCAACAATTTTCTGAGCCACTGAACACAAAACACACAGCACACGTCAGAGACATACAGAAGCGGAATTAGCGCGAGATCGACACACACAGCCTAAGGCACTACGACAGTCAGTGATTTAGACCATTAGAAATGATTTTCACATTGACATTTTCGTCTTCCCCGCTTGGACTAGTCCACTACATTACCTCTCATAAGGGGCTGTCGAGCAGTGCTGACCCGCGGCTCTAATTCTACCATCACTCACCCGCCGAACCCCCAGCACGGCCATTATTTAACTATTATAACACCACTTCCATTACTCAAAGATTCCCGGAGAGCGCTATCGGCGCTGGCAATATGGCCATGTCAATCAATTGCTCTCCACAAGCCCTTATCGATCAACGGGCAATCGGCCACGGCCATGCAGAGCCGATGTTCAGCCACTCCGTCATCTTCTCCCTAGCAGCCTACTGATCTCAGGCTTCACCTCAAGTATTCCTCCACACACACAATAGCACTTACTGTGAATAAACATGCACCCCAGTGAATAAAGCTGAACCTCTTAATACAGTGTCTAATGCACAATTTGTTGATATTAAGTTTACTCGGTGAGAAGATTTCCTCATTTTCAGCCTTTAAGGGAAACAGCTTCTTATGTCTCAAGCGGAGGAGTTTTCCTGGCTGAAGCAGTCCTGGGCCAGGTGAGGGTTAAAAGATCCTCTAATCACCAGAACTCAATTACCGTCCTCCCAATAAACATGGCCGAGTCTCATTCCCCTCGAAATGAAGTCATTGTTTTAATTGGATCTATTAAAGGCTGAGCTTTAACGATGAGTCAGCCATAAACATTTACCTTCAGGTGAGAGACTTCTGTCCAAGGGCAGTCACGGCACTTGTCTAACACACACACACACACACACACACACACACACACACCCACTCTGCCTATAATCTACATCACAACACAACTACATCCTTACAAACCAGAAAATGTAATGATTGATGATAAACTGCACCACTTTGGCCATTTCAATCCGCAGCTTAACAAAAGCTTCCACGCAGGCGTTCACAAACACATTATGACCACTCACGCCATGTTAATAACACCATAACATCACTCCTTATGTCCACGGAGCACACCGGGCCATGAAACCGTGAAGCCTGGGAGATACGCTTGCAAATCCACAGCTATATTTTACTTTAATTGTTAAGAACACTTATGATAAGCCTGGGTTAAATATTTAAACTACGCAAGTAATGCAATTTAACTTTACCCATCAATCTCGGCTCCCCGGTAAGCGGCAGCCATTTATCCTGGTGAGAAAGGACGAGCGTTTGATCAGATTTATGGCAGATGGGTGCACGCCTGGAGTCGACGCAGAAGCAGGCGTCGCACAGTTTGCTGTTCGTATTGCACTGATTTACTGTTGGAAACTAATGGCATCATGTATACTCACTTCTGAAGCCATTTATACAGATGTACAGTACTGCGCCTCTTTATCCGTTCTTTATACAACACAAATGTGTTATATTAGCATATAATATCATCAAATTACAGTGGACAAGTGTTTAACGTCATACATCAAGGTATAAGAGAAAGGAAAAAGGGAGACGGTGAAGGACAGAAAGAAGAAGCAGAACGAGAGAAAGGGAGAGAGAGCGAGAGAGAGAAGGAAAAGGAACGAGGGAGAGGGGGAGCGCCCTGCTGAGTTTATTAGGCTGCTGTCAGGCTGCTTAACAGCGGAGTGCTATAAATATTAACTAATGAGTTGGAGGGAGAGGGAGTCTGGCAGATGATCCAACACAAAGGTCAGAGAGCTACCTCACTTACCACTCAATAATTACACCACACACACTCTATACACACACGCACAAGCATGTAAACGGCATGTGCCAACACTTGCAACAAATATTCACCACACACATTACTGTTACATCTGTGGGCTTTGAGAAATGAACAGAACAACACTGACATGTTCAGGAGTAAAAGGCTGTCTGCAAGTTTATCCCAAAATGTTTTATTAAAGACGTTATCTGAAAAAAAAAATAATCTATTCCGTATGAACTCACGTCGCATTCATTGCTAAATTAAAAATACTACATTTCCTTCATGTACTTTTTTGCCCCAGAGAGCTCATGAGAACTAACTAATTTATATTGTAAGGCATAATTTAACTAACTACAACTGAATGGCCAGACCTCTTATTTATTTTGTTCGTTTTGGTTTGTTTTCATTGTTTGTCAATTTTTAGCATCAAATTATAACTTAATACCTTCCGGCAAAGCAAAATGAGCATATAGCAGTTAATGGGTTGTCTTGACTAAAAGAAGACGCGTTATAATTTTGAAATTAAACCACTTTTTTGTGAGTGTTATATTACCAACATTATTTAGTCACATCAGCTCAGCTGCACTTCCTGTTTATATGAACTAAAAGTGGAGCAGTGCTGCTCTCCTGCACTTCCTCCCAATTTAACCGCAGTGGTCAATCAAACCAAGATTGTTGAACATATTTTGTCTCCATAAAAGTTTAGGAAATTATTGTGATGTATGAATTAAATATTGGTACATGCCTAATGTATACACCACACACTGTCTCCATCATGGATGTGAGGAACTGGGAATTTTTAAAGTGTGTTGTAGTTTACTGTCAGAGGCTACAATTAACCACAGTTTTTTATAAGATTCAGATATGCTTATAAGTAAGTTACTTCTCCAAACGAGCAAACAAGCCAGTGCTGAGAGGCCAGCGGTGACCATTAAACAACAACGACAACAACTAAACTAATTACGGCAATAAAAGTATATGACAGTGACAATGGTGCATAATCAGAGGACATTAAAGGCCAAAGCGGAGAGGGAGAAGCGGGGGGAGGAGGTGGGGGACAGACTGCACAGCGGAGCTCGTTAGTAGTTAGCGTGCACTAACAAAGCTCTCCATCCCCGACTCTGACACCGTGGCTGACTTGCTAGCGAGGGGAGGGGGGTAATTAGGATAATTAAATTAGTGCGCTGATGGACGCAGTCTGGGGAGATGTCAAGATCCCTCACCTTTAGCCAAAGACCAGACACACACACACTATTCAAATCACATCACACACAGACAGAGCCATAGACTATGGAAAAAGCATCCATATATGATCTCACACACACACACACACACACACACACACACACACACACACACACACCGGGCCAAACCCCTGGCTGACCCTGAATAAATAAATTGGCTCTTTATTTGTCCACTGGCCATCCCGTAAATGCTCCATTATATAAATTTAATGCAGATAACTACTACGCCAATTATTTTTAATGGTTAATGTTCTTGTTATTCATGCAATGGCATTCCATGATTGCTGCAACTCGCTGGCCTGCATTATTTGATTTACAATTTTAAGCCGCTGTATTACTGCACGCTCAACTACCGACAATTATCATTTATAAGAAGCAAAAGGCCAGCCAGGGCCATCCTGTAACCTGGTGCGACTCGGTTATAGGGACTTTTGTGCCATAGAGGGTTATAAATTGAAGATGACGATCGACACAAATTCCACGAGCGCAAAACATGCAGAAAACATACATCAGTCATATTTCTTAGTTGTTGGGTTTTTTTTTTTTTTTTAACATTCCATTCTAGCTAAACTACACTTGTATTAATAGTAAATATGAGGGGTCAGTGATATGACAAAAATATCGCTTTATGATTCCTGAAGGCATTTCTACGAATCATGCTATGTATCAGATACATAGGCTGGCTCACAAACTGTCAGCAATACAGTAGTGCTTCATTAAAAATCTGATATCTAACTAAAATTCATTTGTTTATTATTCATTTACAAATACCCCTCCTTCTCTCTATGTATACAAATGAATTTTAGTTAGCTATATATATGTATATAAATTATACCCCCCCACACACACACACACACACACACAAAATAAGAAAATTATTTCGCACATGACTGAAATCCATACAACACACAGCTCTGCAGTTTCACGCTAAAAAACAAAACACAAAAAAAAAAAAAAAAAAACACACACAACTAGCTCCAAACTATGAAAATGAGCAGAGAAAGGGTAATGTGGAAAGGTTAGTGCTTTAGGATATTTCACAGAGCAAATAAGAGACTAAAGATTCATCCGGAGCACATCTAACGAGGGGATGATGTCATTAAATAGCTCGTTATTTTTTGTTAAGCGTGACTCTCGTGCTATACACAGACGCTGTACTCTGCCTGTAGTGAAGAAACGGACCAAGACTGCATCGCAAAATTAAGGTCATGTGCATAGTAATTACGGCCACGGCGTTGCGCTGATGCAGGAATGAACCCAAGTCAGGCAAATGAAATGGAGTGTGTGTGTGTTTGTGTGTTTGTGTGTGTGTGGCTGCACATAGACACACATGTGCACCTCTGGGCAAATTAAAAGAAAAAAAAAAAAAAAAGCTACCGAGAAGCCACTGCGACACAAAACATTAAAATAATCATTTTGGTACTCATCTTTGAATTTCACTACAGCGCATAATTAGAATGCGTGATTAATTGAGGATGATGGCATAACAAATACGAGGAGACAGCGTCAGTAATGATAAGAAATTTAGCCTTTTCTTGTTGTCATTGGGAGCTGCTGATGAGCCTGGCTATCACACAGACACTCTCTTCTTCTTTTCCTCACTTACTCTCTCTCTCACACATGCACACACACACACACACAGAGCTAAATTATAGCACACTTGGCTGCAGCCAACAGTGTAATAATTAAGGGGATAATGGCTGAGCGTTTAGAGTGTAAATCTCCCTCCTGGGCCGAGGGCTCGGCACTGCTCAGACAGCTCGGCTTCTCCTCCACAGCTGCCTGCAACTGCGACAACCACTCACACACACACACACACACATATGCATTACATACATACAGACACAACAAAATCTAAAGAGTCAACACTAAATGCTTATTTCTTCCACCTGATCTCCCCAAAGACAGAAATCTGTCACTCACCTGTCACTTTTTCACACACAGATGTATACTGTAAAGCAAACACTAAAGAATAGTGTTCAAAACCGTTTTATTCAACAAATAAGCCAAACGTAACTAGATACTATCATCACTATATTAACGTCACACTGGTTTTCCAAACTGAAACCCTGCACATAGCTTCATCTTCAACAAATATCTGTTATTACATCCTCGCATACGTGAGGGAAGAGGAATGAGTATCATTTGTTGACATTTGGCTCCCTCTAGTGGACAAAACACATACTGTCCAGATCACACTTACGCTATGGTGTAGATCAGAAAGTGACACTAATTTCTCCTCATACAGCGGTGCTTCTGAATGCTCTATTCCCATTGGTCAGAAGGTGTTTGTTAATGTTCGATAACAGCACGACTCTGACAATAGCTATAGTTATATTACTGCGTTCGCCCTAATACATTACCGTTTCTACAGTAACAACTTACCCAGGGCAGGAAAGCAACAGGAATGGATGAAAAATGAGTTTATTTGATGATATAGTGAAGTTAGAGGTAACGTGAGAGGTAAACGTCTGACACAGGATTGAAGACTTTCTACCCAGGAGG
This sequence comes from Pangasius djambal, assembly GCA_022985145.1. NCBI lineage: Eukaryota > Metazoa > Chordata > Actinopteri > Siluriformes > Pangasiidae > Pangasius > Pangasius djambal. Next base: position 26,262,286 of record CM040976.1, on the reverse strand, counting down.
GTGATGGGTAAAACATGCTTTCTCCAAGACAAGTTTCAGTGTTCCCCAAGACTTCAAACTGCTGTTTATGCGGTCTAACACATTCAGCGGAAATCGCTGTCTGCCCTCTTCCTGTGTGTGTGCATATATATACATACACGTACATATATATATATATATATATATATATATATATATATATATATATATATATATATATATATATACACATACATAAAGTCAGGTCCGGAAGTATTTGGACAATGACAGTTTTTGTGATTTTGCCTTTATACACCACCACAATGGATCTGGATTTGAAATAAAACAATCAAGATGTGATCGAAGTGTAGACTTTCAGCTTTATTTTAAGAGGTTCCACAAAAATATGGCATTTACCATTTAGGAATTACAGCCATTTTAAGCAAAGTACCTCCATTTTCAGGGGCTCAAAGGTATTTGGACAATTGACTGACAAGAATTTAATTGACCAGGTACGGTCCATTCCCTCATTACTTCAAGACAAATGAAGCAGATAAAAGGTCTGGAGTTGATATCAGGTATTGAGTTGGCATTTGGCAGCTGTTCGACTGGAGCTGCCAATATGAAGTGAAGGAGGCCATCATTAGGCTGAAAAACAACATAAATCTATAAGAGAGACAGCAAAAACCTTAGGTGTGGCCAAATCAACAGTTGGGTACATTCCTAAAAAGAAAGAAAGCACTGGTGAGCTCAGGAACATCGAAAGACCTGGAAGACCACGGAAGACAACTAAAGTGGATGATCGCAGAATCCTTTCCTTGATGAAGAAAAACCCCTTCACAACATCAACAGAAGTCAAGAATACTCTGGAGAAGGTAGGCGTATCATTGTCAAAATCTACAATCAAGAGACACCTTCATGAATGTAAATACAGAGGGTTTACAATAAGGTGCAAACCACTGGTAACATTCAAGAATAGGAAAGTCAGACTTTGCCAGAAAACATCTAAAAAAGCCTCCCATGTGCGGGAATAAGATTCTTTGGACTGATGAAACCAAGATTAACTTGTACCAGAATGATGGGAAGAGAAAAGAGAAATGGCGAAAGAAAGAAACAGCTCATGATCCAAAGTATACCACATCATGTGTCAAACATGGTAGAGGCAGTGTTATGGCATGGGCATGTATGGCTGCCAATGGAACGGGCTCACTGGTGTTTACTGATGATGTGACTGCTGTCAGAAGTAGCAAGATGAATTCTGAGGTGTATAGGGCTATACTCTCTGCTCACTGGCCAAATGCTACAAAACTGATAGGACGCTGCTTCACAATGCAGGTGGATAATGACCCTAAACATACTGCGAAAGCAACTCAAGACTTTTTGAAGGCAAAGAAATGGAATATTCTTCAATGGCCAAGTCAGTCAAGTATTAAAATTATGGTTATATTTACGATTATGTCACTTTGTCCAAATACCTTTGAGCCCCTGAAAATGTAAGTGTGTGAAAAATGAAAATGGAGGTACTTTGTGAAAATGGCTGTAATTCCTAAATGGTAAATGCCATATTTTTGTGTAACCTCTTAAAATAAATCCATTGTGGTGGTGTATAAAGGCAAAATCACAAAAACTATGTCACTGTCCAAATACTTCAGGACCTGACTATACATATACATTATATACACATATATATACACATACACACACACACACACACACACACACACACACACACACACACACACACAGGTGCGTGAACTTCACTCTTGTGTTTAGTTCTGGCTCTCTCTGGTTCTCCTACAGCTCTCTGAAAATGTCTCACAGGCAGTGGGGGAACATAGTTTTGCAAAAGAGCCACTGTATGTCTGAATTGTCTTTTGGATAAATTTGAACAAACTTTGAATGAAACAAATGAATTAAACAAAAGCTGTAATCAGATGAGGTCTGAAAACAGAAACTCGGCAACACACAATAAGGAGATTCCTCACCTGTTAGTTTAACTCACCTGAATAAAAAAAAATACTTTTAATTTGTTTTCTATTTATGCTGATTTCTTTTCATACTGCACAAATCTAAAAAGACCAGATAAACAAAAAGCACTTGCTTAAAAAAACAAAAACAAAAAAAAAAAACCCAAAACATCTCTTTTCACTGGTCAGAAATATGAAGACAACGAAAAAAAACCCACTGTGGTTAGAAAATACAGAAACATTGCATCACTGTATCTAGTATGGTGGTTCTCAAAGGAAACCGCAGGAAATCACAAGCCATCATTATCAGTTATTAGATTTATTGAATTTTATAGTTATTTGCCTGTTTGACTGGTAACTTGATTTGAATGGATTTAATCCAATCTTTCTCAGCCTAACCAAAAAATGTCAGCCTACAATTATCATCAAACTGCTGATACAGAGCTGACTATTCATCACAGACTTTACGTGCTCTTTTCTAAGCACAAAATAATAGCCTTAGCACAGAATCCCAGTCAAAATAATCTAGTAAAACCAGTTTTTTGTGTAAAAACAAAGGTGCTTACCGTCCTGAAAGACGCGCTCCACGTTAAGGCCGTAGGTGGCACAGGTTTCATAGTATGTGCATCTCTTCAGGTCGTTGGAGAGCTTGCGCGCTCGAGCATCATCGATAACGCGAGGGTTAGCTGCACTTATAGCATCTAAACACAGGAAATTAGCACACAACCAGTGTTCAAACATAAAAAGTTTTGTCACCAGAAACAGAAATGCTTTTGTTTGATGGCTTTGTGTGTGGCATCCTCTAATGTCCGCAGACAGAAAAGAAAGCTGTTTTCATTCATAAAATTCTCTGATTGGCTGCTTTCTATAAAATTTAAAAACTGAGAAAATGGGTAGATATGTACAACGTATCCTGCTAAATAAAATTAAATTGCATAGCAAGTTAGAAAAAAACAACTCATTACTCATGGACCTCTTAACAGATCAGATGATCATTTCATAAATAATATAAATGCACCTAAAGCAATGCCTATATTTAGATTATTTATTAATAAAACCCGTTTATTTTTAACATTCACTAACACTGTAAATAAAAGAGTAATCTGTGTAAGCTGCAGGATGGTGAGCTAGTGCAGTACTGAAATTCAGCCAGTAGAGGGGGCTACAGTGTCACATTTCTGACAGAAACTGCAGCATAATAACTGCAAAGCTGAGATTTCAGGTCAAGCCGTCTTTCAGTTTGTGCAGATTATATTCTACACTAATATGCAGACATTTCCTATCAGCAAAGAGAGATTTTTCAGATAATAGTGACTGAACCTTTCTGGTCACAATTCAGTCACACAGTATAAACATTTGTTATAAAACTCTTAACAAGTAATGTTTGTGACAAAGACTCGTGATAATCCGCATGAATGCAATTTTTGCTTCAGGTTTTATCAGCATGTACGTGTGTAATGCTGTAACGAGGCAAAATGAAGAAACCAAGATGAATTTTTTTTCTTCTCCACTCACCCTGAGTTCCCACTAGCACCAGGGGCACGTCAGCAGTGTTGCGGTAGTTTGCCATGCGGCTATAGTAGTGATACACGGTCTGAAAGCTGATCTCGTCCTCTAGACTAAAGACAAATATCACTGCGTCCACCCACAGCGCAAACTGAGAGACAAACAGAGAGCAAGGGAAAAAACAGAGCAAGTTAACATACTTTAGTGCTCTGGTTTAATTAATGTGTTGTACAACAATGTTAGACACATTTTTGTAGGCCTAATTTTTTTTTTTTTTTTTTTGGGTCAAAACTGGTCAAAGCTGTTTTTGACCATTTTCAGCAGTCAAAATCTCCAACTACTCCTCGCTACAGAACCAAAAGTCCAGGCGATGGAGTCGGGTCTGCTCCAGCTCCTCCTACCTGAGCAGCGTCGAAAGCAACAGTCCAGGCGATGGAGATGACTCAGTGTGTTTTAGGCTCAGTGAGTTGTTGGAACGTCTCGCAGGTTAAGGTTAAAGGTTAGGCTTATAGGAGGAGTTAGTTCAGGTCCAGCTCCACCTCCTAGACTTATGAGTCTGCGAGCATTCTCAAAATATCCCTAATAAATCCAGATAACTGATGCTAACTGTGTACTTGTCTAATGTTAGCTATGTCGAACATAATTTGACTGTTTTATTTCTCATAAAATCTGTCAAACACTCAAAACATGCTCCATGCACTGAGAGAGAAAGCGAGGGAGCTGCATCTTTCAAGCCGGAAATTCTAGTCAACAGCTTCAGCCAAAGATTATTAATGCGAGGCGGAGGGAAGGGAAGTTAAAAACACCTGAGCGCCTGTCCAATCAGTTCATGTGTCAATTGTCTCATCTGGCATTTATTGGGGGAAGGAAGACTGCTCATGTGGGTTGTTTTTTTTCTTTCTTTCTTTTTTTTTTTTAAGGGATAACTCGCACTAGCATACTGTGATGTTAAAATCACAAAAAGCCGGAAGGTTGGCACGTCTGTCTTTTGCTCAATTTGCACTAATTGTGATTTATTCGCAAAAGTGATTTAAACCTAAAATAAGCACTTTGTTCGTTTAGATGTAGATGTGACTGCTTTTTAGTCACGAAGGAAATGATGTGTGTGTGTGTGTGTGTGTGTGTGTGTGTGTGTGTGTGAGTGTGAGGAAAGTGTGAGGAAAGTGTGAGGAAAGTGTGTCTGTAACACCTACCTGAGCCTCCGGAGGGCCCCCTTCATCCCTGATGAGGAGGAGATAGCTCTGGCCGTCCACTACTATCTCCTTTTTGAAGCGTCCGCCTACAGGACACAAACAGCCATTAATCTGAAGAACAGAGTGGTATCAGGTAAAGGTGATGGCTAAAATGGATGGTGGTGTAACATGACAAATCTGAAAATGGATAACATGGAAAAATGGGTGATAATTATTTTCTTTATTATGGCCACAGTCATTGTGATTGTAAGGTTCAGCTCCATCTTCTAAGATGAAAACTCCAAGTCTGAGGATTAGTTTGTCCTGTTAACCCACGAAACTCTATTACCCTTGTGTAAGCTGTGAGTGGAGGCCACATGAAAGAACAGTGAACGAGTGATGTAGGAAAGTGGAAGATGACCCCTCTCTCTCTCTCTCTCTCTCTCTCTCTCACACACACACACACACTCTCAGACAGCAAGCGCTGGCTCCTTTAATTAAGCATAAGAGGATTGTGGGGATTCCACTGTGTGTTATGTTTATATAGAGGGTCTGTGGAATAATCAGAGTCTTAACCTTAGCAACTCTAAACCCCGCTAATCGGCTCGAGTTTAAATGAGAAAAGCTTCACTCTCCTCTCTTCCCAAGGAAAGCTTTTCGACGACACAGTTGAGGTGAGGTACTGACCTCCAACCTTTCACTTCTGACCTCCAGCTGCTCAAACCCTTGACTTCTAAAGAGGTGAACCGATACAGGAAAGAGTTAGGTGGAAAAACATTCATTCCCTAAAGAGATCTGAGGAAGGACGTTTGCATCGTCAACCAGGACGATTTACACTTTTGCTGACGATCTGTACTTCAAGCAGGAACTTTCAGTCTTTTTTCCACCATCAGGAAGTGTTTATTTTAATTCAGCACTCAGCGTTAACACATTAATAACGCCTGTTCTTAATCTGATCCTCTGAAGGGCACAACGTGAAATAGCTGCCCAGTGGAAAAAGCTGTGACTCTGTTTAAAATGGAGATGACTAGATACCAGAGTGTAAACACAAAAACATCCGGGTTACTCTGATCGCTCGGCTCGTAAAGAAGAGAGACAGAAGAGAGACACTACGCTGCTGAAAGCAGAGAAACAGTGAAAAGAAGGTTGCTACACTTAGCACAGCGCATGAAACAGGACTGCAGCTGCAAGACAGCCGTCATTCTTAACACCCAAACATGTTGTGGCTCTTTTCACCAAACGCACAGCAGCGGGCTACTTAAATCTCTAAAATCTCTTCAGTGTTGATTATTTTTGTTTTTTAATGGCCCTAATTCAATATTCTGATCTCATGTTTGCAGAACACCTGATTAATAAAACACAACAGGGCAACAAGAGTGATGTGATGCGCCTTGACTCGAAGTTGATTCTTTTCCCTTTTTGTGTTTTATTCCTCTTAGATCACAGCAATTTGCCAATAATGATCATTTTTCATTTATTAACAAATAACATGTCATGCTTTTTATACGTCTATATTTACTCACAATGCTGTTGAACATCCACAGAAATTTAATTTATGTTAATTCAGCTTATCAACCCTGTGTGTGTGTGTGTGTGTGTGTGTGTGTGTGTGTGTGTGTGTGTGTGTGTGTGTGTGTGTGTGTGTGTGTGTGTGTGTGTGTGTGTGTGTGTTTGAACTGGGATATCATATGCTGATGCACTGAGGAACACTATTGCAGATGAGTGTCTTTGACTGTTAAGATTCAGAGTTATCCAAACCCTGGGTGTAGCACTGCTGAGCATTAGCATTTGCTTCATCGCTTGTGTTTAATTGCTGCTCAACTCGTCCAACTTGTTTCTGGTCAATTAGGATTGTATTCTTATTCTACGTCACTTTGGGGGGAAGCATGTCTGCCAAAAGAAACCACGTAAGAGTATCCAGAACGCCATGTTCAGTTCTCATTAAAAAGATAAAGATGAGGACGGGCTGTGAAGTATCAGCTCTGGGAAAGCGTTGCATCTGACAGTCTCTGTGTGTGGCGTTGGAGCTGGAGTGGCCTGATGGCTTCTCCGTAATGACATGGTTGGACTTTTTTTTTTACCCCCACGTGGGAAAAGGAAGCAGAGTCGGGGCAGGAGAGGCAAGGGCAAACACGCAGAGGGCCGCATCTATTTATAACCCTAGTGCGGTAGAGTGGCCAGGAAGAACGAGAGAGAGAGAGAGAGAGAGAGAGAGAGAGAAAGCGCAGGGAGGGCATTTATAGATACGCACACACCCGCTCACTAATTACAATCTTAGACAAACAAGCCACACTGGTAACCTCAGCTGAGTTTAGATACTGCAAAGACATACGTAACACTGAAAACATCACACTGCTTCATCACTTCATCCTAGTCAATGTATAACAACAAGACGAACACAATCGCAGTGTGTAACTGCTCAGCATACGCTGCTTTTTGTAGACACACACTTCAGAGGTGAAAAACTGAGTCTCAGAGTGTGCAGTCCTCATCAGCACTTCTAACAATAATCCCATGATGAAATGAGTCAAATGGAGTGAAATGGCAAAGAACAGAGTTACTGAGAGACAGAGAAACAGAGAGAGATACAGAGAGAGAGACAGAAAGAGAGAGAGGATGGCGCGATACCTCCTTTATAGTGGCTTTTTTTTTTTTTTTTTTTTTTTTTTTAAGTTCATCTGGCAGAAGCATGCTGCTGTGTTGGAGCTATAATAACTCTTGAGCCGAGCACAACCAAAATAGAGCAAAACAGTTTAATGGGACGTTTGCTATTTCAGAAGGGTACAGAGGGCAAAAACCTGAATGGAGCCAAGCCACGAAAAAAGAGGCTACACGCCTAGCCCCGCTCCATTTGTGTGGAAAGACTGCGCGTCCCCACAGCAAAAGTGACACAGACAGAGTGATAAAGGAGTGATAGGAAAGAAGTGGGGGGGGGTCATTACCTGCATCCACGTCAGCTAGTTAACAGTAGCAGCCAAGGAAAGAGCAGAGAAATAAAAAAGAAGCAAAAATCAAAAGAGGCAAGCCAGTTAAACATGCACAGTCATAATAGCACCAATTAAACTTAGCAGAGGGCAAGTAAGTGTCTGTGTGTGTGTGTGTGTGTGTGTGTGTGTGTGTGTGTGTGTGAGAGAGAGAGAGACAAAGATGGACATATTGAGTACAACAAAAGAGCAAGAGACAATCTGTCATTTATTGTTATCAGTAACTGCACAGTGAGGCTGTGGGGAGAAGAGAGTCAAATCAAACATTAAAAATGCCATGGAGACGTTTAGCTCAGCACGGCTCAACAATGGCGCCTATACAATCTGTCTCCTGTAACACACATCAGCCAGCGAGAGAGAGAGAGAGAGAGTGAGACAGCGGTGAGAAACAGAGTAAGTGAGTAAGTGTTGGGGGGAGAGAGAGAGAGAGCGAGCAAAAGAAAGAAAGAAAGCCAGAGAGAATGAGAGCAAATAGAGAGACAGACAGAGAGAGCCAGATTAGAGAAACAGAGAGACAGAGAGTGAGAGTAAAAAAGCAAAAGATAACAACAGAGCACACCAAAAAAGTGAGAGAAAGATAGACCATGAGTGAGAGCAAGAAAAAAAGAGAGAGAGAGAGAGAGAGAGAGAGAGCAGATGGAAGTAAAACTCCTTGTTTTGTTCAGACTTGTGATAAGCGCAGCGCGTCTACATCTGTGTTCTGTACAGGAAGGAAATCATTGGCACATTTAAAAGTTCCTTTTTTTCATGTGCTGGAAAAAAAAGAGCCTTCAGCTGTTCCCTGGATCCCTCAGTGTTGTGGCAGTATTGCTGAAATGTTAAATAAACGGTATAAGCGTTGCAGAGCTATAGTAGATAGATAAGCACACACACGCACATGCGCGCACCCCAGTGATAAAATCTCAATGAGATTGTGAGCATTCATGCAGTGTGTAAGGCAAGGCGCTGGCTCTTTAAGCAGCACAGTACGGCTGGCCCACATCAGTGCAGGCTCCAGCTAAAAGTCTGGACCAGAGCTAGAAAGTGGTTTTGGGGTTTGGGGTTACTACACCAAAACTCACAGAGTCTATTTTTAAACTCCGAAAGGCAACATTGAGGAAAGGGGGGGAAACAGAGGGAAAACATTTCTAACTCTGGGTCAGGTTACAGAGACAGCAACTCTGCAATTTTGTTTTTCAAGTTAGTTGTGACATAACACTAAAAAGCAGGAAGTAGAATCAGTACAGGAAATCAGAGGAGACGGTTCGGATTTCTCTGATGTCGCGTGCTGTTCTTTTTGGCACCGGCTGCTAGAATCCAGAGCGGCACATACAATCACTGACATCTTTTTTTTCTGAGTGATTTCACTGCTGACCACTGGTATGCAACGCCTGAGCTTTTATAGCACTGAGAGAGAGAGGGAAAGGGGGGGGGGAAGAGAGAGAGAGAGAGAGAGAGAGAGAGAGAGAGAAAGGCTGACCCTGTGGTCACTGCGTACACTTGTCAGTTAATTTGGGGGGAAATTGTTTTATCACTGTGCTACACTGTTTATTCTTATCTTCTTCTTATTATTATTGTCTTCACTGAAACATATTTCTCTACAGACACAACGTCATGGAGATTCACTCCATCATGCAGCTAACGGCATGCTGAAGCTGACCTAACATTAATGTTACTAAAGAAAGTATTAACACAGAGCACTGCTGAAAGCTGAGCCTCGAGATGGAAGCATATCACAGTGAATCTGGCTGTGTGCTGCATGCACACTCAATTATACATAGAGAAAATAAGCAGAGAGAGAGAGAGAGAGAGAGAGAGAGCACAAGTGAGCAAGTGCGGGAGAGTTAGAGACAGGGAAAGAGAGAAAGAGACAGAGAGACAAGGAAAGCACGAGAGAGAGAGAGAGAGAGAGAGAGAAAGAGAGAGGCATAACTGAGGGAGAGAGACAGATGCAGAATGAGAGAAAGAAAAAAGATAAAGGCATATGTGCGAGAAAGAGAGACAGACAGAAAGTGCAACAGACACAAAGAGAGAGTGTGTGTGTGTGTGAGTGTGAGAGAGAGAGAGAGAGAGAGAGAGGGACAGACACATGGGAGAGAGGGACAGACACATGGGGGAGAGGGAGGGAGGGAGAGAGGGACAGACACATGGGGGGAGGGAGAGAGGGACAGACACATGCGGGGGAGGGAGGGAGAGAGATGCAGCAGGAGAGAAAGAAAGAATGAGAGACACACACGCAAGAAACAGAGACAGAGTGCAAGAGACAGACACAGAGTGTGAGAGAGACAAACAGAGAGACAGACACATGTGGGGGAGATAGAGAGAGAGAGCGCGAGAGAGAGCAAAAGAGAGTTACTGACATCACTGATGGATCAGGATTAACAGTACTGTCCCACTTTACTCATGTGCTTATAACACTGCAGGTCTCCTACACCACAATATTCCATCACACAGTCAATTTTTACCTTCTGGGCTCTCTTCCTGAACATACGTCCCCGTCAGATACCTGTGCACCAGAGCAGACTTCCCACTGGCCAAGTTCCCCACAATACCCTACAAAACACACACAATCCAAGTTAACAAGTTAATGCATTGTGTATGATTCACAAAGGCAGCGGTGTGTGGCATCAGTTAATCTGACACAAAAGATCCGCACAGAATGAGGTGTGACAGATTAAAAGACGGAAGAACATGAAAACAACAGTGTGGGGCCTCACTCAGTAACTGAAACTCTAATTCTGTGATTTTTTAATCACCCTGTCTCAGAGCTGTCACTGCTCAGTAATCAAACTCGTGATGTGGTGTTATAGAGACTAAAACATTGCGTCCGTCTTGACTGGAACAGCTTAAATAATAATTTAACAATACTCAGTCATTAAAACATGCACATGTCTACATCCAAAAAAAACAACAGCTATGTACGATCTGTATTTCTCCACAGCAATGGTTCCAAAGGATCCTCAGACAGTCCACATTTTTGCTCTGCACTGCACACAGAGTAAAAACGCAGACTGCCTGGGGGACCCTGAGAACTTTGCGGTTAGCAAAAGATCTGCATTTTCATCACTGTGACTCATTGTTGTGATTGGCTCACATGTTGACGAACATGGAAGTGCTAGCGCCCATCATCGACAACACAAAACACAGCTTCCTCATGATACGACAGAATTTCTATTCATAAAGCAGTGATTGGATATTTGACAAAACCACTACATCAATACCACTAAATCTGCTGTTTCAATATGTTCCGATTTCGTAGCCCCCAATCGACACGTGACAAACTTGATGTGGCCTAACGTTAATTTGTGAACGATGAGGACGTAGAGAAGGACTATTATCAGGGTTAGTTAAATTACCTTGCTAGCTTATTTACACTTCAGTTTAAAACACGAATGATTTTTTTATATACTAGCTGTCGTTTTTCAATAAAAAACTGATTCATAATTGTTGCATTGATTCATTTAGTTGCTTTTTAAATCCATGCATCGATCCAAATTGGCGTATTAATCACGCCACTGAAAATATAACCAGTTTGTTCAACAGGGAAAACAAAAAAAACACAAAAAAGAGTCAGTAAACGTGGTCTTTATTTACTTGAAAGGATCATACTGCACAGTCCCCGATATATCTATAGCTCTATCTCTTTATCGATCATATTTACTCTACATATCATGCTGCTACCGGTCATTTTGTATTCTTATCATACTGACTTTATTACTGTTATACGTCATATTATTATTCATCTCCCTTGTCACACATTAAAAAAGTGATCATCATGCTGCTCTTACACTTTCATTTCCCCATGAGGGATTAATAAAAGTTTATCTTATCATATCTTATCATACTATGATATATAGTGATCATTTAAACTGTATCGTGATACAGACTCTTGCTCACAACGCCCAGCACTGGTTGCAGGACCAAATGGTCACATTACAGCAAGCACAATTCACAACTAAATAAAAATTATTGCTCCACATTGTTTCTGTGAAGCCTTTGGAAGAACTGAATATAGGCCAATGCCTCGACAGTTTTTTCCTGACGAATAATCACCTGCAAATATTCATACTAGGGCTGTTCACAAGTAATTAAATAGTCGCTTAACCATTCCAGGTACCGTTGTTTAAATAGTACAAATCACTTTTCAGGTATTTTAATACTGTGTCGCAAGAAGTCAGAGAGAGGGGGGAAAAAAACGTGTTGCCAAAAAGAAAAGTCTTGCAACATTGGTGATAACTCTCATATGGTGTGCGGGTTACTTAACACCAAACCTGTTGATGGTTCACCCATCTTAACGCTCAGCTTAATCCAACAGCAGGATTACATAACTGACAATAACTGCATTCTCCAGCTCGAAAAACCTTCGGCTTTATTTTATAAAACAGCACCAAGAGCGATGCTGTTCCTCAGTTTGCTGAAGGTAAGGGCATTACAGACCATGACGTACATAAACATTTCCCACAAGCTAGCAGAAATGTCATGGGGAAATGATGAGTCTGAATACACACCCCTAACGCACACTGACGTTTAAAGTCTGCTAAGCAGATTCTAGAGGAAGTATAGGAGTCAAGTGCAATTTGCTTTCATCTAGAGCTGGACAATATGGCGAATAATTACGACATAATATCATACGTTGTGTCACGATACACTTTCAGATATCGCAGGCATCTTTATATTTTTTGTAAATGTGTACATGTTTTAATAACAATTTCTAACTGACTGTAAGCAGTGGATGAATTTGTTACTCAATCTTTAATTGGTCTTTCCTTTCAGTTTTTAATCACTGATTTTGGTTTAAGTATTATCAGATGCATTTTTTAAAAATAAAACAGCAGGTTTGCTGGCAGTTATTGTGATATTGGGGTGATGGTTATTGTGCATCGTAGAAATGACTACAAGTGTCATGAGATATTTTAGTTCCACTGATCTGTGGAGAACAGGAGAAGAACAGGAGGCAGCACTCACCACTTTGAGGTCTGGTACTGAGCGACTCAGGGTCCATTCCTGGCTGTTTACAAAGGCATCTGCAACACACACACACACACACACACACACACACACACACACACATACACACGTCATTGATGATGCAACAAAATTACAAAGCAGCACACACATGCCACTTTACAGTATAAACAGAAAGCATACACTCTCACTACCTCAGCATTAATACTGTGTGATAATTAGATGCTTTCAATCTGCACACACACCCCCAATCCCACCCTACTAATCCCACCCTACTAATCCCACCCTATTAATCCCACCCACGCTGAGCTCAGATGTAGAACCTTACCACAAAACCCCTATCGTTTATCGATGGACAAGTTGGATAACTTTTCTCTCTTTTTTTTTTGCACCAAGAAAAACACACTACTTAACAAGAAGCTCCTCCATTTTACTGAACCAGTAGAGAGATCAGTCTGCTTTTATGTATTCTAATGGCTCACAAGACAAAGGCTCATAAATTCACCTACATCAAGGCGGCACGAAGTGAAAGTAACCGCTACCAGAAGCACGTGCACATTCCTCACGCTGTGTGTCCAGTGAGTCGCCTTTTCCACCATGTACATTTTGCTCACATTTGGTTTGACTGCTGTTTTAGCTTAATAATAATAATAATAATAATAATAATAATAATTTTTTTTTTTTAAAAAGCTAAAGGGTAGAAGTTGGCCCCTGGCACATAAACCTAAATGACTAATAATAAACGTATGACCAATGTGACGTACTATTCTAGACCGTTACTGGGTAATAACACTAACCTGGTTTTCCCACTACAGTTAATGTTTAAACGTTAAAAACCTCTCTGCCACCTTTAAACCTAGCGAATGGTCTGTTTTGCTTACCAGCCTTCTGGATTTTCTAATTCTGGATTTAAGGTCAGAGATTTCTATTTAAGACTCAGCCCATGACAACAATCATGACGACGGCAGAAAGCTTTAAGAGAGACAGAACTCGTCAGTGTGTTTAACACTGCTGTGCATAAAATCACTAAAACATTTTACAGATCGAATTGGAACCCTGATGGACAGAGAGGTTTGGGCTGTAATGTGCCGTCTAGCGGATGTCACTTTTAAATCTTCCGGATGTGCATAAGATACGCAGCAAGGCACACTTCCCTCTAGACTGGTTAGTCAGTGATTTCAGTCACTTACATTACATAAGTTACTGACATACTAAAATGTTCAGTAGTCCTATATTATAAATCTTGTTATTATAAATTTCAAAAATATTGAGGTGGCAGAAATTTTTCCCAAAAAAGAACACCTGTTGTAAATACCGGGTTTCAAACCCACATTGCGCACGCTCACACACACACACACACACACACTAGAGAAATTGGCGTGCTCTTTGTGAGATGGTAGCTGAGTGAAAACAGTAGCTGCTTTAAAGTTTCAGCAAGCTGACAGACATTAAAGCACTAAACCGTGAGGCCATGGATAACCTTTGGAAAGTCCAAAAAGCACTACAGAGATAAGTCACCCTTTGAGAGAAAATCCAAATGAGCCCCCCACCTCTACATTCATTAGTATGAAGGGGGTGGGAACTGGCAGGAGCTTCAACTCCACTGCTTTTTTTTTTTTTAGGAGATGGTGTCCGATTTCAGAAACTGCATTGCTATTGCATGCCTGCATGCCTATTAGTTTTACGTTTCTCAGTCACATTTCCCGAAAAGCAGTGAAGTAACAGCACTGATCCTTATTACATCAAGTAAAGAAAAGGAAATACAAGTAAAGTAAGGAATAAAACATGCTGTTACAGGAAAATAATCACCAATGAAGGATTTTGATACACCATAAAAAACACTATCATCACAAACTATAACAGCACTAAGTGTTTTATCCTCTTACACCACAGCAATTTCCCAAAAGAGCAAGTATTTCACTAATTAAAGAATGACATACTGCACTTTTTAAAAATGAGTTTACATTTCATGTAGTGGTACGTCCATGAAACAAGTTAGTTCTTGTTATCACTTATGTTAGAGCGGCTATGAACAATCAGTCCCTCAACAGCTTCTCTGTTTTCTCTCGCTTGAAGTTCAGAAGTCGAGCTCGACACCAACTGCGACGACAACGATGTCTCCGCCACCAACAAGCCTATTCCATCTCGCTGCTAATGTGTATGCCACAAATATCCTTAAAATATACTTCAAACTTGAAGGAAGCTATTAAAGGAAAACTCTCTCAGACATATGACCTTGCCCCTGTTTGGGTCAATTTCAAAATCTCTGACAGATGGACTGATGGCAAAAATCATAGACAGCGATGAAAATGGGCCTTGAGTTCCTGACCATGAACGTGTAAGTAGCATCTTTGTATGACAAACAGGAAGGAAGCTACTGAAGACAAATTGTTTCAGACATTTGACCTTGCTGTGACCTTGACCCTGTTTGGATAAATTTCAAACTCTAATCAGTTAATCTGCTGGTTACAAGGATAATTTCTCATAAATCCTACAAACATTCCGCCACTGCTTCTTGAGATATCTTGCTTACAAGAATCTCAGACGGACGGATAGACAATCTTAAAATACAATACTTCTCCACTCAGTGGTGAAGGCGTGAAAAATGCAGCAAAGAGCAACGGCCTCTATCCTGAGCTGCCTTGTCTCCTTACAGAAAGCTTCAACAAATCAATGATTATACTTGTTTCTGTGAATGAGCTGTTACTACAGAAACAGTAACATTAGTCTGGAGCTGTGCTTTGCCATGTAACTGGAACTACTGTCAGAGCCGCAGGTAAAGAAAATTAATCAATGCCTTCTGACCAATCATATTCAAGAATTCTTTTACCATCGTGTAAGCAGTTAAACTATTTTATCAATCAAGTAGCATCGATTGGCGCTTTCTTCCTGCAGAGCACACAATACATTTTCTGATTTGTTTGTAGGCATTATTCTCTTCTTTCACTAAAGTCAGTGCACTGGAGCTGGTTCTTACAGAGGCAGATTTCTGAGACGGTGACTTTAATCATCTTCCACAGATGAGTTCACACAGAAACCTGCAACATCTTTATCTGTATCAAAGCTTGATAAAGCCATTTTGTTTGTACAGATGTTCTCATGTCCTACATCACCTGTACCAAGGACAGCCTAAGCTCCTCCTATTGTTCTGTTAAACCAGAAATGCTCGAGACGTTTGTCTGGAGCGGTTACCACAAGCATAAACCAGGCTTGAGAGCAGACGGAAGCTGTCAGACAGCGCGGCAGCCCGAAGCCTTGTTACTGACTGACACGTATCTCAGCATCGCAGCACAAATACTAATCTAGCTTTTTAAATGAAAGCCCCTATCGAAGCGATTTAACGCTAACGCAACTCATGAATACATCCATGACAGTCTGTCAGACACCTGACCTAATCTAATTATCAGCGGCGGGAGCGTGACAGGCCAAGGTCAAGTCATTTTTCTCGCTCAGTCTTTCCAATTCCACATGCAATCTATTTCCAAATTGAAGGAAAATGTAAACAATCATCCTGTTACTCTAGTCAATAATTTGAGCTCTATGGCATACATACAAAATATTAACATTCTCAAAGGCTTGAGTTCTCTGACAGCGTAAGCGAGAATTTTTTTTTTTTAAGCGACGTCTGGCAGGATTTTGATTTTAAAAAAAGCAGCACTGTTGTGACGTGCAAGACAGAGTGCATCAAGAATGGACCATTTTTACTCAGAAAGGAAGCTCATAGTAGAAGAGACAGATAATAATTAATACATTTAAC
Organism: Pangasius djambal; assembly: GCA_022985145.1. NCBI lineage: Eukaryota > Metazoa > Chordata > Actinopteri > Siluriformes > Pangasiidae > Pangasius > Pangasius djambal. The sequence continues at coordinate 26,245,998 of CM040976.1, read as the reverse complement.
ATTCAAATAATGTTAAGCGCGTTTTACACCAGAAGGAACGCTGCATTTCACTTTATCCCTGGCGTTGCTCTCGTACGGAGCAGTCATTTCTGTGGATTCACTCACTGGGTTAGTACATAGAGCATAAAACACTGTTTGCACTAAATGTGACCTTTTTATAAACATGCATTGCCAGTGTGAGCACCTAAACCTAACCCAATAAGATTTTAATTCCTGTGCGCGCTGCTGCAGTAGGGATGAAACACTGACTTGACATCCAGCAAATCTTTTGCTGTGTGGTGAATATTTCTGTTCATTAGTTCTCTATATGACATCTGTCTCAAACAAGCAGGTGTGGTGCAAGTGACAGGAACAGCGTGCAATTTCAGTAGAAAAATACTTGATTAGGAATAATTAAGAATATCTGTTCATTAACTCTTACAGATTTATGAATAAACTAATGTGAATTCTGGATTGTCAAAAAATCAGGGTCTGACGTCATCCAGATGAACCCTGGTACAGTTAATTACTGGTGAGAACACAGTATTATGAAGCCTAGCACTTTTATCACTACAGTAAAGTTTAGTCTTCAATACTGGTCATTCCAGTGTACTGTGGTAGCCAATCAAATCTTCACCACAGTAGGCTACTACAGATTTGTGTGTGTGTGTGTGTGTGTGTGTGTGTGTGTGTGTGTGTGTGGGGAGGAGCTTGTTTATTAAATCAGCCACTTATCCATTTCTACTTTCCCATGACCCACATAGCCTTCCCACCCTCTCAGTCTGGGATCGAACACGATTCACATCACATCACAGCAGCTATGGGCTCGTGCACAACCACTCACACACACATACTGGTGTGCTCACACAGTCGTCGTGTGTGTGTGTGTAAAGAGAAAACTGATTGCGGGAGCACACTGATGGAACAATGTGTAGGAGGACAGCCTTTAGCAGATTGAAAGTGGAAACTCGGAAGAAGAAGAAAGGGAGAGCCCGATGATGATCATGGAAACCTGCGAGGCACATGAGATTAGCTTTTTCAGACAAAGAGCCGCTGGCGTCAGATGTAGAAGTGCAGCACAGGGACCAGCTTCCTCGCGGCTTTGTTAGGTCGAAGCGCAGGGTCAGCTATGACAGGCGCAGATTGGCGGTGCCGGCTTTTGAACTCATGACCTTCTGAATGGTCTCTGGTTTTAGACTGCATGTGTAGCTTATCTTATTCAGGAATCCCTGAGACTCAGCGGCTTTCTGAGTGTCTTCACCATTTAAGCATTTCTAGTACATTCTCCCTACAGCATTAACCACCTCGCACTTGCTCTCACAGGCGCTGGCTCAAGTCTGAGGGGAACTGAAGAAGTAGGTCACGCACACACACACACACACACACACGCGCACACACACACAAATGTGCCTCCATCAGCAGTTGCAGCACCGATGGTGACAGCTTGCATGTGAGCAAGTTGTATAGTCCATTAGAGATGCAATTCAGATTTATGACGGCTGAGTTAATGCCTAACACCAGAAAAGCTAAAGGAAGCTACAATTAGCAATACTGTAAAAGGTGTGCACTTAGTACTCAGCTGGCGACCCATCAGCAACCACTGCGCTCTGGAAGAAAGTATAAACCTATTTCAAACAGATAATTTTATATGGCAACACACAGGAAAATAGCAGCAGTAAGGATACACTATGAGAGTGTATCATATAAAAGACATGACAAAAGACAAAGTAGCCGTTTATCTGTTGTATTCATTTACCCACAGTGATGCTTTCCTGTCACCGATATCACTTATATTTCTTACGCTAACTCAGACCCCATATTAAAATCCACCAGTTTCAATTCTCTTCACACAGCAACCTTTTTTGTTTTTACTGAATTCCCTATAATACACGGTCTGAAACTCAAATGGCTTCCTTTCTCCTGTAAAAACATTGTGAAATGAAAGACAAAAATCAGAAGCCCCAGTGCCTGGGACAAGCAGATTACATATTTAGACTCACTTATTTTATTTTGGTTGTTTACTTCACGCATTCAATAACCAGAAAAGAAAATTCTACTCTCTACTGACATTCGGTGTCTCTCTCCCCTTCATCACACACGCTTCATCCACAAAGCCACCAGCATTGTGGATGACCCCACGCACCCCTCACACAAACTCTTCACCCTCCTACAGTCTGGCAAAAGGTACCGAAGCATTCGGGCCCTCGCAGCCAGATTGTGTAACAGTTTCCTCCCCAAAGCCATCAGACTCCTCAATACTCAGAGACTGGACTGACAACACACACACACACACACACACACACACACACACATGCTCGACTGAACACCATTCCACTACCTCTGCAATTTTTGCACATTTATTTCTTAAATGTTATGTTTACATTTATAACATTTATTATTATATTGTAATATCTGTTTGCACCTTATTCCACACATGAACTGTGCACTGGCTGGTGCTGCACTGTTCTTTACTGTGCCTACTGTCCTGTCTTGCACTGTTGCACACGTTTGCACACATGCACTTTATGTAGTCCTGTGTACGTCTTTGTTATCGTATTGAGTTCTGTGTACTCTCATGTAGCTCTGTGTTGTTTATGTAGCCCCATGGTCCTGGAGGAACGTTGTTTTGTTTCAGGTTGTTTGTACTGTAACAGTTGTATATGTTTGAAATGACAAAGCCACGTGAACTTTCGTAAAAGAAAACGTTTGATGTTTGTTTAAATGTAACGCGCTCTGACTGGTTCATATATTTCTCAATGCTGTGATGCATTAGTCTTTTCGGAATCCTGTCACCATGCACTATGCGCGCGCGCACACACACACACACACACCAAGGATGTGGTCTGGCAGTTGGTAGTAAATATTTTTTTAGGGATATGAATTATTATGAACAGATCCTAGACACTTTTTCCAGAATCAGGAATGTGAAGAGATGTGGAAACATTGCAGAGTTACATAATGCTAAACTCTAATGCTAGCTCAACACGCAGTCACTTTGCATTTTGACACTTCATTTCATTTATTTATCTTAACCGCTTTATCCTGCTCAGGGTCACGGTGGATCTGGAGTCCATGTCAGGATCACTGGGCATGAGGCAGGAATACACCTCAGATGAGGAACCAGTCCATTGCAGGACACCAGGCACACAAACATTTACACACAGGAAACCCATGCACATGTACATTTAAGCTGTTAAACTGGAACACGGTCACTATATCAATTTAAACAATTAGTTTCCATTACTCTTTATCAAGTCTTCCCTTTATTGATAGTACCTTACCTACCCAATACCCTGGGCATTTTTTCACATTTATGCCATTTTTATTTTGGTTATAAAAAACCTGAAGTCATGTACGAGTAAGGAGTTGAAAGCTTCAATCTCTAGCTTATGTGCATGTGTGTATGCAGCTCTGGGGACCACTAGAGTCTTTTCACTCTATTCTGTTAACTCACACACACACACACACACACACACACACACACACACACACATTCCCAGCATCCTTCTTCCTCAGATCTCTAAACCCTCTTTCCGTCTCGCTCTCTGAAGACACTGAGAACAGACTGTTTCATCTCCAGCGCTGCATTTCCCTAAATAGCAACATGAAGCCTTGGTTCCCAGTGCGGTTTTCACTGCAACCCAACAAACAAACTCCAGAAGAGACCAGCGCACTCACAAAGACTTTACTGCACCACACAAGTCAGGGGAAAGCACGCCGGACCACACAGACACACACACACAAACACACACATTTTCTCTCCCATTCTCTGCCACACTCACACTGACTGAGAGCATGTGCAGATGAATAGCAGTGCCTTTGTATTGCGCGTACATGTTCAACGGTTCAATGCCAAGAGCCACTGAGCAAATGGAAAGAATGCAGCCGGTTGTCCCCAGCGGACCAAAAACACACTGGACTGCATTGTTGCCTCTCTGCCGCGTCTCTCTGGGGCTACTAATGGCCGCACGCTTGCCGCTGGTCCTCTCCCTTGATACCACTCGGCTACAGGATGTTGCTCCAGCTGTTTCCTGTTTTTGGAGGAGGGGAGACGTGTTTTTTTCCCAGTTTTCCCAGTCTTCCCATCACAAGAGGAAAACCATATATGCAGCAATATTTCATTTTCGTATTAGAAAACCTGCTGAACATTTGTTCACAGTTTATGAAAAAAAAAAAATAAATCAGTACATTTGTGTGTACCGGCTCTCTCCGAAACATTTGGGACACGGCAGATCATTACTTCTAGAGCACAGTGCATATGCTATCTATTTACTCACAATCGCTCCACAGTTTGTCAGAGGGCATAAACACGACTTGGAGGAAGTGACGACAGTTTGAAGCGCTTGAAGTGGGAACATCATGATATATCATCGAACTGATCACTGCTGCATGCGGCGGCCACATGTCTGGTGATTTCTGTGGGTTTGCTGCGGTCGATGGGACAGCACACACATTGACTGGTGTCAGTGTGAATCTGTTCACAGCCTCAGGATCAATGTCACTGTCAGAGCTTCAAGCAAAGTCAGAACGCACACACACACACACACACACACACCCCAGATGTCTGTGGTATATTAGTCAGGTCAGGCTGCTGGCACAAAGACCTGAGGTGACCAGGGATGAAGCATTTCAGTCCTTCTATTGTGGTTCCTGCTTAACCTTTAGTGCGTTTTTAAAAATTACTACCCAACTTTCATAGAACATGCATTAATCAAGAAGCGCAAGACTTCAAATTTGGCCTAATTAAGGAACCTTAGAGGATAAATGTTCTTATGCTGCTTCCCAAATAGGATATGCCTTTAACACTTTAAAAATATTGCTCCTGCCCCTTGAGTGGCGCAACAGAAAAGTGTTCACCCTGTGGCCAGGAGACTGAGAGCTCGAACCCCACCGATGCGACGGCCATCCCAGGCCGGGAGCTAAGGGAGCAAAATTTTGCACTCAGCATGGAAGGGATGGCATACTCTCTCTCTCCCCTGTCAGTTATTGCCTTCTGCGAGTTCATGTATCCGTAAGAGGGTAGATAGCGATAGAGTTCAGAGTTTACCCTGATAAGAGGTTGGTTAATGGTGATGTCCAGCGGAGTCTAATGCTCACACTCATGAAATGTAAACTCTGATCAAACACATTTAAACGGGCTATCTGTGATATCTAATCTGTAACACACCCTCTTCTCAACTAGCAGTGATCCACAGGCATGGTAGTGCTTTCCACTGGACTGACACATTACGACTTCCTGCATCAACTACACAGGAGAACAGTAATGAGTTGAGGTAGGTGTGAAGATCTGAGCCTTTGATCCAGTCCCAGATTTCAGACTTCATGAGACACACACACACACACACACAGGAGGATAAAGGCTCCGCACTTACACAATAGGTACACAACTCCATGTTTGGAAGACCAGAGTCTAGTAAACATTACTGTTGCCCCTGTTAATTAGTGGGTGGGAAATCACCAAACCATGTTGTCCTTCAGAACTGGAGTTGTTAAAAAAAATTAAAAAAATACACAAACACACACTTTGATGGTGTGATAAAGGAAAGGCGTTATCGTACTCCTGCATTCATGCGACACTGATATGTGCGCTGAACAGGACCTGCTGTTCCTCAAACACGTCCCAGACAGGGACAAACGGAAGAGCGAGAGAGAAAAACAGCAGCAGAAGTGCATGTATTTTAAGTGTTAGTGAGCTGCAGGCAGCAGAGAATATGTATGGAATAAGTGGGTAAGAGTGGAAGTTGACTGGTGGCACCATGGCTACCGGCCAAACAGCAGAAGTAACTTGCGCACACACACACACACACACACACACACACACACAGCCAGCTACACTCATACACATGCTATGCTATGTGCTTAATATTCCTTGTTCAGATAAATACCCACATACAGTCAGGTCCATAAATATTGGGACATCGACACAATTCTAACATTTTTGGCTCTATACACCACCACAATGGATTTCAAATGAAACGAACAAGATGTGCTTTAACTGCAGACTGTCAGCTTTAATTTGAGGGTATTTACATCCAAATCAGGTGAACGGTGTAGGAATTACAACAGTTTGCATATGTGCCTCCCA
>CM040976.1:26195760-26239834 GCA_022985145.1 Pangasius djambal | reverse complement strand
ACTACCACCACCATGCTTCACTGATGAGGTGGTATGCTTAGGATCATGAGCAGTTCCTTTCCTTCTCCATACTCTTCTCTTCCCATCACTCTGGTACAAGTTGATCTTGGTCTCATCTGTCCATAGGATGTTGTTCCAGAACTGTGAAGGCTTTTTTAGATGTCGTTCGGCAAACTCTAATCTGGCCTTCCTGTTTTTGGTGGTAGTGTCATGGCATGGGCATGTATGGCTGCCAACGGAACTGGTTCTCTTGTATTTATTGATGATGTGACTGCTGACAAAAGCAGCTTAAAGCAGATTAAAGCTGACAGTCTGCAGTTAAAGCACATCTTGTTCGTTTCATTTGAAATCCATTGTGGTGGTGTATAGAGCCAAAAATGTTAGAATTGTGTCGATGTCCCAATATTTATGGACCTGACTGTATGTATCTGTAGGATAATGGAAATTGCGTGTGGTAGCTCCTGTAGAACGGTAGAATATGGTGTAGTGTTTGTGATTTTATGTAGTCTTTTGGGGTCGGATGTGATCTCTAACGAGAATACGTGACTGAGGACAGTCATTCAGAAACCTGCAGAAAATGAGCGCCAACAACACTGCTCTAAAATCCTGCTGTCTGTGCATCTGCGCCCCCATTTTAGTCCCCATGTAAAGGCATGATTTAGTTTCGTAAGTTGACTCTCTTCTGAAACAGGAAATAAGAATGGTGGCGTTGAAGTTGAAGTGCTTGACTGCCTTACACAACAGTCAATAGCGTTCGAGATACACCGCACCACGCTGAATCTCCGGACACCTCAGAGAAGTGTCACATAACCGCAACCTCGTACAACCTCCTCCCTCTTCAAAACAAATAAACTCCAGCCATTTTTCAAGTGATGATTGGTAAAGGGAACAGGGTGCGGGAAGACGCACAGACAAAAACGCAGCTTTGAACTGATGCTGATGATCTGCTACTGTGGAGCAAGACCCGCCTCTGGGGGCAGGACATACATGGTCCTAGAGAGCAACTGGACAATCAAGAAGATTTGCAGAAACATGAACCATCAAAAAAAAACTTTGTTTTGCTGGAACTATCAAATTTGAATGTTTTGGATGAATATCTTTTTTTTTGTATGTCCATAAGGCTAAGGGACAGGTACAAAAAGCTCTGAGAGGGCAGTTTTAATTTCAGAGGTACTTCATCTCAAGATCTTTAACCGAACCATTATTGCTTTGCAAGACATGTTTGCTTTTGTACTTGCATGTGATCTGTTCTCCACGCATATGACCCAAAGATACATGTTTAACTGTCTATTCGGCAACTTTTCAGCCATCCTGGTTTGCATGGTTACAGTGTTGACAAGCACACCTTTTTCAGTCTCCACCCTTACTTTCACCTCCGCCTTCCCGAGACAATGGACCGGCTTAGAAATTTAAAACAGACAACTGTCCAGGCCGATAAATAGCACAAGCAATAAAGAGTTTTTCCACTTCCTCTAAAGTCAAATTAGTCTCGGCTGTATTTTCCACCTTCCGCTATTCTCCTAAAACAAACCTGCAGCACAGAGGGGAAGAAGAAAAGAGCAGAGAGAGAGAAAGATAACGCTAACACCATCTCTGTATTGATCACTGATCTTCCATCATCTCTTCCTCCCTCTGTTCACTGCCATTATATGTGTAAAGTCATCAGAGTCATCACCGCCCGCAGTCCACCGACTGAACACACTGCCAAAGCTCCACAGGTAACATCGACAAAGTCCAGAAGCTACAAGCACCACAGCAAAGACATACTCAGACATATCACACCTCCAAATTATGCACCTGACTCCCAAAAACACAGCAGGAACCAGCTTTAAATAGAACATGGAGCTCAGATATACCCAAGACAAAACTCTCGTCACATCTGTACCGACTTTTAGTGCTGCAGCTTGGATACACAGGTCCTCAGTAGCACTGCTCCTCCTCTGTGTTCAGTTATGCTACAGCTTAACAAATTAATAGAACAGGTATACACTCTGACATACTTGTGCCTTGTTCTTGGAATGAGGGATATACCCATGAGGCATTAGTGTGTCCTTCGAAAACATAGCCAAGTTAGGCTGAATTTCTTCTGTATTTAGCTACGCAGTAATGTGAGGCTGAGAAACGCAGGAACTGCCTCACACCTGCCTGCTTAATGCTGTTTATGGGAGTGAAGGAGATCTGCTCTTGGAGGCATCTTTCCATGTTTACATGTCTGACTTTGTAGGATGTAGCCACAAAGTACCTTAATACACCCTTCACATTTCAATGAAACCAACAGCTGCATACCAAAACACCAAATGTACACAAACCCACGCACACATTCCCTCACTCGGGAGACAGTTTACACAACACAGCTAATAAACCAGCAAGGGGGGAAAGCTCTCTCTCATTCTCTCTCTTTGTGTGTTCAAGCTACTGGCTGACCTGTCACTCCCAGTCCAAACTTCTCTCTCTTCTTCCTGAACCTACAACATCGTAGGATTAACAGTCATATCTACTCAGGTCACACCACAACCTAGCTGAGTTCCTGGAGTCTTTTAGCTTGTTAATTTCAGACCTAATCAAAAATATCGATCAACAAAGTATCTCTGCGCGTCAGAACATTAATGCTCTGACTAGCTGATTTACCGATTAGCATCATTCAAACTACGACTCACACTGTAATGTAAATAAATTTATTGGTTCTCTCTAAACCATTAATTTAATACCAAAGTCTCGACTCAAATTGTCATTCAGCACGCTGGTGTTAAAGTCAGAGGTCTTCTATCTGAGCTCATGTCCAGGCTATAGCAAAGCAGCAACTAGGACAGAACGTGCAAAATAAGAAGAAGCCTCGAGCAGTTCTTGTACATCTCTTCAATATGGCCTCCATGCTGAGAACTGCTGGATTGATCAGCTTTACAAGCATATGTGCTTAAAGCGCACACAGTTTCTCTATTCGTCAATTTCATCTGCTATATCTGTTCAATAACAGATCCATTCTGTTTATGCGCACTAGTTTATTATAGATTTAACTTAAAAAGGATTCAATTGACTATTTTGGCCATCAGCCTATACATAAGGACCCATAATGACAAAACGAAAAGCTTTCAGAATTTTTTTATTTATTTTTTTTTTTTTAATAAAAATCAAAAACTGAAATGTCTCATTTAGATAAGTAATCAGACCCTTGGCTAAGGCACATTGTGCTTTGATTATCTTGAGATGGCAGTAGGCTCGAAGGACCCAAGGAGATCAAGAACCCAATGGCCAGTCTAACAGAACCTGCCAGAAAGACAACCATCTCAGAAATACTCCATTAATCAGACCTTTATAGTAGAGTGGCTAGACGGAAGGCACTCCTGAGTAAAATGCATACGGAAGGCAGTTAAAGGTCCTGTGAACATGAAGAAAAAGACCCTCTAGTCTGATGAAACAAAAACTGAACTCTTTGGGCTGAACTCCAAGGACTACATCTGGTAAAACCAGGTAAAGCTTGTTGACTGGCTAATATCGCTACAGTGAAGCATGGTGGTGGCAGCATCAATGCCTTGGGGTACTTTTCAGCAGCAAAGACAGGGAGCTCCAGTTGCAATTATCTTTTTGTGTTTTAGGCTACGTTTACACGACAACGATGTAGTCAAAAACGGAAAAGTTATTCTCTTGCGTTTTCAAAAAAGTTTCACGTATACACGACAACGTTTTCAAAACGATTCGCGTTTACACATAACCGCGATAACGGCCAAAAACGCTGTGTTACGTATGCCAGGCCAGTAGTTACAACAGACACGTACTGCGCATGTCTACATACCCAACACGTACTACGCACGCGCATGACGTCACCGTTTTCAAAGATTCCCGTATTGGGTGTTTACATAGAGACGATAATGGGGGCGTTTTCAAAAACTTGCACTCTGAAACCCGTTTTCAAAAATATGCGTTTTCAGTCCCCAAAACGCCGTTGTCGTGTAAACGAACAGGCAAAACGCATGAAAAGTTTCCCATTTTTGGCTGAAAACGTTGTCGTGTAAACGGCCCATTAGTGGTTAAAACTGACGAAACAACATCAAACAGACGTCACATTACTATTGGCAGGTGAAGTTGGAAAATGGTAACACTTCAGAGTTTGGCTCAGTTAGTTAAAGTAAATGAGCACACTTATGATTACACTTAAATCCTACTATTAATTTAATAAAAGAAAACAAGATAAACCTCTTGAAACTTCCTCCTTTGAAATTGTGTCCATTGAAAGCTGTTTTTTTTTTTAAAGTGCCATTCTGACAATACGAAAACATTTTTATTTTCCATGAACCTCAGACACAAACGCCTCTAAGTCACCTTCGCTTAAGTGTATTTACTAGCCTCTAGATTTACGTTTATCCTTGGATCTTTGATAGTCTGCTGAATGTTTTCCCTTTATTTGCTGATTATTTGCATAAATTAGTATATGTCTCATATAAAATACATGTAAATAAGGGACTAGTAGGCAGAGGCTTTTTCCTTGCAGCTGAAGCTAATTCATAATTTGCGCTCAAACCACTTTCATAAATCAGACACTTTGATGGCTTCACAAATGGCACAACTATAAATTCCTAGGACGACCCAGCCATGGATGTTCAACCGATTCCTCCCTCTGACTAGACTGGAGTCAATTATCATTAACACTGAATACATCATTTCCTTACACACACTCATGGATGTTAGTGGCATTAGCTATTATTAACACAAGCCAGGCAAGTGAGAATAGCAAAGTAGTTTTTTTAACCAGTCTACAACCAATAAAAACCACCGAAAACGCCCTTCAACTTTCAACTCATCAACTCGTCAACTTGGGCTTCTACCATTTCCTTCCCTGTTTATGGAGTGAAATCAAATCAACATGGTCGCACACTGAACATTATATTAGTTTATAGCAGTATTGGCTTTAGAGTGGTTAATATACAGACACAGTACTTGGTTAAATCTAACACTGGCCATACTACGCACTGTTTTGCTTAGATAATCATCAACGTTAGAGTTATCACTAACGTTAGGCGGCTAGCTTCTTGCTAACGCTACTCGCTATTGTCCGCTGGCTAGCTTGTTGCTAAGATACTTGCCATTGTCTTCTGCTGATGCTATGCTGCAATTTCAGTCCAAAATACTGGATGAGTGTTTGAAGTTCACTACAGTAGAGCAGTACCAATAGCTACTCAAACCTGTAACTGTAAACATGTGGTTAAAGAAGCTTTTTATGAGCTTTACGTGCTCACAAAACAAACAAAAGACATGCGTTTGTGGAGGTATTGTTTTGTCGTCATGTTCCCCCCCCCCCCATTTAGAATGTCAAACGTGCCGAGGTGGAAAACAACATTATTACAACTTGCATATTTCCATTTACAAGGCACAACAAACAGCAATATATTATATGATCTACAATGGTCATTTCATAGTGTAGCAATGTGAAGCAACATCCAAAGAAAAGACAAAACAAAAACATAACATTCAACCCCAGGATGGATTTTTCAACATAAACCTGCTGTTCTGTCCGACAGCAAAAAAAAAAAACAAAAAACCTGAGTACAGAGCAATTAAACTGTGGTGGAATATCATTCTACACGCAGCGCTGAAACAAAAGAAACGTCACTCTGTCCTGAGAGTACAGAAACACAGGGGGAGGGTTAAATAAATGTTCACTTTAACCCTGCTGAGCACCTTATTAATCTACTAATAAAACACAGTGGCACGTGGTCAGCAAACAATGAGCTACACACAGGCGCGTGCACACACACACACACACACACGTTTAACCACACTCCTCAACAATACCAGGAAAAGAGGTACCAGGGAAAAAAAATAAAACACACAAGGTAAAGTGGCTTGACACCATGCTGACACAGATGATGGAGACAACAACAGGTATTCAGCAGCACTCAGGCTTTGCACAATGACGCACACTGAGGACGGCACGTCCAGAGATCCAATCTAATCAAGCGCTCAGAAAGACACTAAGGCAGCACCAGATTGCTAAAGCCACTTAGGTACCACGGCAGAGCTCGTCAGCGTTCGCTTCTTTTACTGAAAACAGAGTAAACACATTGTATAGAAGATCGTACTAACGGAGTCAATAGCAAAGGGTTAAGTCACTAAGAAGCATTCACGTGTTAGCAGCTAAATATGTCAAGCTTTTTTTTTTTAAATGTTGTGTTGTTGTAATATGAGGTGAAATTTTATCTGATTAAAAGTGTTAACTGATTAGACTCTGGTTTTCTTTGCACATGCCAGGTGTGTGTTGAACAGTCTCCTAAAATGCACACAGAAAATCAAGTGAGTAATAAAACACTTCATGGCGGACTGTTTCAAAACTAATTCACGATAGGGTGGCGTGATTACCAACGCATGCTTCCTGTAACAGCACATCCCAAAGTCTTTTGTTCCTCTTATACTGCAGCGCTTTGTCAACGGTTACAATTTTGAATTTACTCGTGAACAACATGTCGATTTAAACTGTTTCGTTCCCTTTAATGTTGTGGAACATCCGCAGAGACAATTTAGTTCCTGTTATCACACACATTAAAGCAACCTTAAACAGTCTTTCCCTCACCAGGCCCTTTTTCCTCTCTATTGTCCTGTAATAAGACAAAAAAGAACACCCTACAGAGTTTGGCGTTTTACAGAGAAAGCGGAAAGTGCAAAGTCGCCAGCTGACATCATAAACTCCTTGCAGAAACAACTGTGTTTTACTTCATTAAATAACTTCTTAGCCTTAGATTATGTAGATGGCCAAGTCTGTGATTAGCTGTAATATAAGCCTATCAGTAGAATTACAGCAGGACCTACCGTCAGAGCTGCTGTTACAGGAAAGTAATCCACACCTATATGTGGTACACATTTATGTAAACAAATTGCATTGTTCTTTGCAAACATTCCACTTGAAACCTGTTTCCTGTTACTCGCCAAAATCATTCAGACCCCCACACACACACACACAGCTATCTAACATCACTAGGCCAACTCTATGACCAATTTAACAGTTCCTTTCAAAGCCACGTGACCCTCTCAGTAATAATTATGAGAAAGACAATGCTGTCTTGGGAGCGGAGTGTGACCCTCATTAGCATTCTCATGGCAGGAAGTTAAAAGGCTGTTGAAGGCTGGACAGAAGCCCAGATGCCAATCTCCTGCTCCATGTGCCACTTAATGCCAGTCTAATGGCCCAGTGAGAAGCGAGACATCACACCCCAGCTTCCACATGCCACAGATTAGAGCTCTGCATCAGGGGAAAAAAGGAAGAGAACAGGACAATAGGGGGAGAGTTATCATATTTGGACTATTTCTTGAAATTGTGAAAAATGAAGGGAACCAGAACATTAAGTACTGATAGTGGAAACAGTTTCTTTAATGGCACCTCAATGCCTCTCTCTCTCGCTCTCTCTCTCTCTCTCCAGCCGTTTTCTGTTCTATTCCTGGAACAGACTGAAGAGGCTGAGGGATGTGAGGTTCAGAGCACTTCTGCAAAAAGATTCAATAACAATCTGACACGTTTAGTCACACCACCTCTGTACCGCTGCTTTAAATCATCAGACAGCTTCGCCTATGCATGACACCCCCTCCATGCATATGCATTAAACACAAGAGGAAAAACCCTGAAAAAAATTATATTTAAGTAATATTTTGAGGGGGGAAAAAAAAAGGGGGGGGGGGGGGGGTGAATAAAGCATTTTCAGACCCAAGTCCATTTGCACTGAGAGTCTGGTACATTAAACAAAGTGGGGGAGGTGTTTTTGCACCCGGGTGCGGTCCAGGAAACCGGTTACTGGTCCGATTGAAAACGGTGCTCTGGGCTACATTTAAACGCCACCTTGTGTGAAACCGGTAATTAATCAGAATGATAAAGGGATGCACCTATTATCTCCTACTTCACAAAGAATTCACACAGAAGTGATGATCAAGATGAAATGAATTTATCTGTGATGATGATGATGATGATGCCCTCAATCAAGTCTACTATCTACTTTGACTTGCAATCAAGTCTACTATCAGCAGCGTAAGGGGTGATATAGCTTGAAATTTTCACTGTATGATAACCTAGTCTAAAAACATTAGTTTCGCGGCATCAATCTACCACTTGAAAATGCACAAGCCAGTCATGAAAATTAAAAGAAAAATTATTACAAAATCTGTGTCTGTATATATATATATATATATATATATATATATGTGTGTGTGTGTGTGTATAAAACAAAAACCAAAATGATCGTTATTCTATCTTAGATATTTTGAGAACAATTCTTCCATAAATCCTCTTATAGTTTGCCATGTTCTTCTGTGCATTTGTAAACTGCTGTGTATAACGAAGTTGTGAACGGTAGCAATGTGTTTACAACAGTAACGGATTACATAGCCAAAGGGTTTCAGGGCAGCCTGTGTTTTCTGCTCCAGGAAACGCAGGTTGATGTATGATTTAGGGGGAGTCCAGAGGGAAGGGGGGTTGCGAAGTCACAGCCGGACACAAAAGGGATGAGAACCACTACAGCAAGGGACTTGATTGGGTATTTAAATAAATAAATAAATAAATAAATAGTATACAGTAGACAGAAATGCATTTTAATAGGTACTCTGATAAATTCAACAATAACACTGTGACTTCAACTGACACCGTCATAAGCCTAACGCTGGCTACATACTGGAAGAGCACTGGAAACAGCCTGAGAAACTGATGTAGAACAAAATGAAAAAGCTGCAGAGAGATAAACCAGTGTCCATTTGATCCACTGAAATCAACACTTAAGTCAAAACATGACATGGACCCTAACAAAAGTTAGAGTTTATACAAATTTAACTAGTCTTTGTGTAAGGATTCCCAGAGTGTTTTGCTTCAACAGACAAGAAAAACACAAACACACACACACACACACACACCCCTTATGTGGGTGAGGGGTCCAACCTTGAGGGTTGCGTATTCAAGCTGTGACCTGAAGCAGGAGGTGTGTGTGTGTGTGTGTGTGTGTGTGTGTGTGTGTGTGTGTGTGTGTGTCTAATGGTGAGTTAACGAGAGACTCGGTATGACGAATCGGCCGGGCCTTTACCGAGCCCTCATCAGTCAGTCTGGCACCCCACACTCATTTATTCACCCTCCGCTCTATGCTTCTGCTGTTCATTTGTCTGTGCGCTGTCAGAGCACAAACTGAGCCATTCTACATCTGCACTTAGGCTGGGCCACACACCCTTCCTAATTTCTTATCTCCAGTGAGCAAACACTCAGATACACATGCAAATCTGAAGAAGACTGTGTGATCAGATAAGGCTTTATACGCTAATGCTACATCAATCTACGGCCGTGGCTTAATGAAAAGCTGAACAATAGCCTTCATCAGAGTAATTAAGGCTGGATCCATCAACCGTATGGGATTGTAGCGGGACGCTGACATGCAGACGAGTGCTGGTTTTAATTGATACGGCGCTTCAACACCTCGGGGGGTGGGAGGGAGGATGGAATGGAATGGAGTGGTGTTAGATATATTTCTCTGAAAACCTGTCAGGCTGGTTCTTTTTCATACCAGAGAGAGAGAGACCACTATTATATACACACAACAGTACATCTGTCCAACACACACACGCGCACAGCAAACCGCAGCTAGAAAAAGGCTGGGCGACGTTGTAAAGCTAATGCTTATGTATGTGGAATGAGAAATTAAAAACAGGCATCCTTTTTTTTTTTTTTTTTTAAATTGGGATACAAGACAAGACAATGTACTTTGTGTTGTAAATTAAGTTTTATACACATCAGGGAAGATGTAAATTTATTCATTCAAAACACCTCTTATTTTTCTAAAGCAAGTGGCCATGAATATGTATATTAGCTTAATATCTGCCTCCCCACAAAAAACCAGACGCAGCCTCGAACACAGACTCCACACGCCACAGTTATGGCGCACTCCCTGGCCCGTGATGGCTCTTGGAAGTGATCCCTACACTGTGCCAATGGCCTTCATTAGTTCATCGCCGGCAGCCACTGAGTTGGTCTATTGTCCTTGCGACAGAAACACACGAACCGGGGCCAAGACCAGCCTCAGGAGTCAGCCACCCACCACACAGAGACAAGGAGGAATGGAGAGAAACTGGGGGAGGAGAAGCGGGGGGGGGGGGGGGGGGGGGGGGGGGGGGGGGGGATCAGGAAGCCCTCCCCCCATGAAGCCTGTGACTAGAATGGAAACTGTTATGGGTCAACAGTCTCATTGGAATACCCTTCCCCTCTATACATGCATACTACCACTCCATATGACCATGCTATCAGCACCGAATGAAAGAGAGATCTAATTTAAACATCAGACGTCCCGTCCTGTGCTCATCACACCCTCTTTCTCCTAAAGCTCACCAGGAAGCCACAGTAGTCTTAATGACCCAGAGCTAACCATGATCAATCAGTGGTCCTGCTAGCAAGCCAGCCATGCTGGAGTGCACACAGGCTACACCCGAGACCGAGACCATGGTGAGACAGAGGAGCTCTTTCATTCCCCTGTACTGCGGCAGGGGGTCCAGATTTGCACCAACCTGCCCGTGGTTGACACTACGATGCTCAAAGACCAAAATACTAACTCCCGCACATAGCGGCACACTGTTCAGGCTTTCAAAGCACGCTCTTACAGAAGCTCTTACACGTGAAGAGCAAATGTGTTTCTTGCAGAAACAAGAGCTAAACAGGAAACGAGAACTTGGAGGTTCGAGTTTCATTAAATTTTCAGTAAACAAGAACAATCACTGTGACAACATTAAAAGCGACTGCATCATTATTTTGGTGCCCAACATGGAGAAAGTGCTCGAGCAGCTTATTATTAGCTGCAACCAAATAACAAACAAAATCACTCTGATAAAAGGAGTGCAAATTTCTAATATTTTGCCAAGAACAGATAATCTGCACACAGATCATTTAATTAACAATTTATTAAGTAATTTTTATTTTAATGCAAACCTTTGGACATTGCCCATGTGATCAGAAAACTGCATGTCTATGGTATTTTTTTTTTTTTTTTTAAAGAAATTGAACATTTACACAGATTGAGAAATAAAATAACACAAGGTGGTTTTTGACACCATCTCTATATATGGTGTCACACACACTGTAACTATGGGTGTATTTTTCTCACATAATCTGCAAATAAATATCATGAGTCACACAAAAAAAGTGAGACCCACAAATAAAAAAGAGCTACTAAATAATTTTGTGTTCCACAAACAAAAATGGTTCACAATCATGTCTGAAATACTCAAGTGAGCTCGCCCATCATTTACTTGTGGAATCAGTTGCATTAATTTTGACATTTGTCTGTCACATGGCATGTGTTTAAACCACCTGCGTTCATTTGTGGATGTTTCTTAAACATTCTCACACAGAGTAGTGTGAATTAATCCACAACTGTGTCTTTTTCATTGAGTCTGCATCAGCCAATGAGATTGTGAGACAATGAGCACTTTACTCTGACCAATCACAGAAAAAGTGTGCTCAACCAAACAGCTTAAGCTTACACTGCTTTACACTGCCAAAGATACTGTAAATAATACTGAAATAAGTCAGAACATACTGTAATAAAACATTAAAACAAACACTTTACCTAAATAGTTCTAGATAGAGTGGGTGGGATTGGTCAAACTCTCTGCTGGAGTGGGATTGTTCAAACTCTCTGCTGGAGTAGGTGGGATTGGTCAAACTCTCTGCTGGTATGGGTGGGATTGGTCAAACTCTCTGCTGGTATGGGTGGGATTGGTCAAACTCTCTGCTGGTATGGGTGGGATTGTTCAAACTCTCTGCTGGAGTGGGTGGGATTGTTCAAACTCTCTGCTGGAGTGGGTGGGATTGGTCAAACTTTCTGCTAGAGTGGGTGGGCTTGGTCAAACTTTCTGCTGGAGTGGGTGGGATTGGTCAAACTTTCTGCAGGCATGGTCGAGAATGGTCAAACTTTCTGCAGGCATGGGGAAGATTGGTCAAGAGTGTCTGGGTGAGCAGGTGGGAAGGCAGTCCCACTCACATCTATACCCATCAGCTACAAACAGTGCTGCTAGCCCACATCCACATACATTTACTTCTTCCTTGTAGCAATTTTGGGCAGGTACCAAAACTCACACCACTGAAACCATTCCATTTTTTTGCAAAAAGTCCAACTGATAGCCTACGGAATTCTTACAGCTCCATATAGGCATTACGGAAAATACCCATGAATGTTAAAAGCCCTGGTAAAGTCAGAACTCCTCCGGGAAGAGCCCACAGCTGTTTTGGTAGCTCGGATCCTGCAGCTGACAAAAACGTTAACATGCCTGCTGCTGAAAATGGACTATTCAGCAAGAGAATTTAAAACAAAGCATGCAAAAATAAAGAGTGAAAGAAAAATAGAGACAGGGAGTCATAGTAAAGTGCTTAGATATGTGGAAATGTGCATACCAGCTTGGCTGTGCAGAAACAGCAGGGCAGTCACACAGGAGAAAATAAGCACACCCTGACCACCTGTCCAAGCTAAAAAGCTTCACTAAACCCGGCGACAGCAGGGGGAAGGATATGACCTCTGTGTAGGGTGAACAAAACACATACAGGATGCCTGAGATGGCACCGTCCTACACACACAGAATGATGACACCACTTAGGTCAAAGTCTGATCTGCTGGAGCAGAGGGTATAGAGGCCTTACGTCCATCCACCCATCAGTTCCTCAATGTCGCTCCCGTTCGAGTCCTGGTGAGCACACTTCATATGATTTAAGGGGAAGCTCTGAACTCTCTGGGCTTTGGAGCTATTTCAAGGCCACTTCTGCTTCCCACAGACCAGGCATGTCTAACTAACAAATTTTCCACTCTTTGAAAGATGATTAAGAGCCTGCTCCATCTGCATGCCTGAGTGCAAACAGGCCATGATGCCATGCAGAATGCCATGCCGAGCATGTGAGCAAAAGCATGCACAAATAAGAGCCTGCAAGGCTGTGATTGGGCTTCGGCTTTGACCTCTTTTCTCACCATTATTGCGATCGTAGACAGCATGGACAGGTGACACCTGCAGCCAAGCTGAGGTGTCTCACACACAGACAGTTCTGGAATTCCTGCACATCATCAGTACAAAGCTCTCTCTCTCTGTCTCTCTCCTAAAACACAACTTCTGCTGTGCTATTCTGGGGGATTTTATGCAGCACTCTTGGCTTACATGAGGTGCCCTGGTACATCCTCCTGCAGGCAATAAATGTGGCACGGCGATGATGGCAGTCAGCTGTATGAGGTGAGCAGCCATGAAAGCCTATAGAGTTCACTAAGGCAGGAACAGGAAAGCCAGAATAATGTTTGAGGCCTCATCTATACATATACAGATGTCCTTGAAAAACGTTTTTTTTTTTTTTTTTAATTCCCATCCATGTGAACAGTGTGGAGGGGATACCAAAACACTGAGGAAAAACCTACATTTTCAAAAACCTCTGTATACATGTGAATGGGGCCTGAGTAAGAAATGGTAGGTGATGGAGATCTAAGTGAGTAAGTTCAATCTGCAATGTGTGTGTTACAATGTGATGTGTGATCTGCTTTAACTGAGGCTGTGTGCAATGCTAAGCACATGTGTTGAGCAGTGTGAATCAATCTTTCGCTTGCTTCTCTATATCTGTTGCCCACATACTTCTGTGGTCCCATCACCACTGGCACACCCAACCTTGCTTCCCTTCCAGAATAACCCTGCTCTGCACTTTTTCCACCCTAGTCTATGATAACCAAGCTAATCTTTGGGAAACAGCGCAAAATAAACACAATGACTCTCGACCCTCCTTCCAACACCCAAACCTTGCAGTGCACCATATTCAGGCCCGGAGGCATGCAGAGTCAAAAAGCCACTTAGCCAGACAGTCATGCAAAGCAGCAACTGAAAACAGCTCTTACTGTATGAGTTGCTTTTGTAACGGCCATGCTGACCTTTTAACTCATCTGCCAGGTGGAAGCTACAGAGTGGTTTCTATTCCCAAACGCACGACCTCATGTTAATCGGTTCCTTCTACTGACAAGCTGAGCAGTTTAAAGCGCGAGGATTAACCATTAAACCGGGAGGTGTTAATCTGAGGTGTACAGCCGAGCCCATATAGTTTTCCCCTGCTAGTGACGTTTTGTTATAAGAAAAAAAAAGAAAATCAATCAACCATTTAATCATCCGAAACAGATTTTTTATTATTTTTTTTAAATGACCCCCAAAAATAAAATCTAATACCATGAAGTGGTGCTGTTGAGCGTCATTAGATTTACATGTAAATGACCTGAACATTACCACGGCAGCAAGTTTCTGTAGGGCAACTCATCCGATCATGGAGTGTAAGCCCAGCAACCCCGTGGAGGAACCTTTTTCAAGCTAGCCCAAAGATTTCTATTGCTGCTATCTTTTCTGACAACAGATTTTTGCATGTCACTTCTTTTTGGATTGAGTTGACCATTTTACATCAGGATTGAATCCAAAAAAATGGATTGAGATTGGAGCATGTTTCTTTTGCACGAGGTCCGCCATTTTCTTCACGCAATTAGTCACAACTGATGGGTTCATAACGAGGTCGCAGCACGTGTTTTAAAAAGGCATTTTACCAAACTATTTAATAATAAATGCACAACTAATAAGTGCACAACTAATAACTAATAAAAACTAAACCTAAACAGAGAGTAAAATGTCACTGGACATTGTGGCAGCGTAATACTATGCAGGAACTTCGCACAAGCCTAAGAGAGCCTAAGCATGGAGGCAGGGATGTGCTTAAAAACCCTGCTGATTATACACCAGCCATACGAAGGCTCACACATTCACAGGCACAGATTTTATACTGGAGCTATACGCCTGTGAGGGATATAAAATATGCATGAAACCAGAAATGCCCCAAACTCTGACCCCACCCCCTCCTGCTGCCTAGCATCCGGTTCTCCCCTGAGCATGCACAGCAGTCCTAATCTAGCCATTCCCCCTCTCTGACACACACATACATCCACTGACCTTAATACCAGCATGTAAGAAAGTAAGAACACGCATGACCTAAACAGCACTACAGCTTCCAGAGAGTATGCATTTTCCTCATAAACATCTAAGCCTTGTGTTCTCAGTGTTCTCTTTTCCAGTAATTTCTGCATAAAGTGTGTGTATGGATAAGAGAGGGCGGGTTATAGAGTAATGTAGAGCGAGGACTATATGGATCAGGGACGGGTGGTAATCCACAGGGACACTGCTGATCCCTGTACTGACAAGCCTGCTACTTAATTAACCATAAACTGAATGAAGCCAAGAAGCAAGACATTCTAACAGAATGAGCCACTAAAACGCACACACAAGCTAGAAGTCATTCTCATTAGTTGGGGAAAAATAGGACAAATGCCATAACGGTACATGAAGATACGGTCCCAATGTATAGGCTTTGCGAATTTCTTAAAACGTCAGCCAATATCGTTTTTATTAAACAGCTACCAAAATAAATACTTGAACAAAAAAAAAAAAAAAAAGCTAAATCATATTTTATTGCAAACCCCTAAGTTTCACATTTCATCCAACATTATTGAAGGCGGCTCGATGGTAAATGAAGACAATGCAGAGTATACGTGCACACACACACACACACGCGCGACCAGTGCCTAGCAGTTCATACTTACACTCTTCTCCCACTCGCACGCACTGACAACACATCTCATGTATACAGATCGCATGCTGTTCTCTTTCACACATGCTGCGTTTTCACTAAAATGAATTTAAATCACACACATGCCCAGTGACTATGCAATCATGAAAAAGCAAAGCACTGTGTATATGTACAATAACAGCACGTGTGATGGGTGTAGGCTCAATTTCATGATTACATCATAATATTATGGTACCACTGATGCCATCAACTAGTGAATATATCAATCAGTGGGAGTGTGTGGTTCCTGAATTACTGGATTGTATGCCTATATGGACAACAAAGGCACAAGAAAAGAATCAGAAATAGGGATAGAAAGAGAGAGAGAGAGAGAGAGAGAGAGACAGAGAGAGAGAGAGAGAGAGAGACTGAAAGGGAAAGGAGGAGAAAGAAAATGATAGTGTGAGTAAGCTCATTAGCCTGTGGTAACTATGTGAATAATTCGCCCTGATGTTGATCGAGTCTGAGAATACTACCTGCCTACATGCTGAAAATTACACACACACGACTGAAAAGATACGCAAAGGGAGAAAAGACGGAGTGAAAAATTGCAATTAGCCTATTTTAGCAACACCTACGATCTCAGTGTAGTGATGACGGCTTGACTGATGACGGTACTATTTTGAGGTTTTGTTAACGTGAAGTGCAGCAACTGATCCTATAAAGCTATCCTGTTAACTACATCTTGACTTGAACACATGGAACAATGCAATGTTTTGTCTTAGCCGAGTGGAAAAAAAAAAATCCCATACCACCTCTGGGGAATGTTTGAAAGAAAAATTACCCAGCAACATGACTACTACATTACACTTCATTTGCATTCCAGTATGTCTACGGTCAGATGGCAGCCAGGGACGATACACTCTTGACCTACTAAGCAAAGACTGAAGGAAGAAGAAAGAAAGAAAGAAAAAAAAAAAAAAAACAGCAGCATTTCAGAGGGATTGCTCAAGATACTGCTTTATCCTACAAGGCTCATTATTTTTACACGGCTCTGCTTCTATGCCAGGACAAGGCCAGGACAAGCCACAGAGGGCTCGTTATGGCGTTTTTGCTGCCTTACATGCACACTATAAGTTTTTATGTGCTGGACAGATGAGGCATGTTGAGTAGAGAATATATAGAGGCTGGTAGAAATGAGAAGTAAAAGCTCTCGGCATAGGTGAGGTGAACGCAAAGTTTCTTGTAGAAGAAAAATACAGATAGACATTAAACCCGAGCAGAAAGATGGACGCACTCTTTTGATTAAACAATAAAGCCGGATTTATACAGTATGATTTTTTTTTTGCAGACAAAAATCGCATGTCATAAAAGAGTTCTTTGGTCATGAGTTGAGATCTGGGGTCACAATGTGACATGCTCAGCAGTGGCTGATTCCGGCAATGTCCAAGATTTTTGATAAGATTTGCGCACCGTAATAGTGCTGGACTGACCTTCTCTTACTTTACGGGAAAGAAAAGGCCCGTTTCGCCCTAGTTGCTATGTGATGAGGCTGGAACTGAAACACCAGACTGAAACACTGTGGAGCAGACAACTGCAGTGATCCTGAACTACACTGCAATCCCGTGTTGCTCGTTATGGCTTGAGTGCAAGCTCACATTTACTTCAGGTTTCTGCAAATGCGAGAAAGGCTGAAGGTCCCTTGATAGATCAAATAAGATGAGCATCTAACAGCCCTGCATTTGTTTGTGGTGGTACATATCTGTGTGTGTGTTCCACCATACTGACATTTCTGGGACAAGAATCTACAACTGCACTTAATCCTCCATATCCATGCTTGCAACACGCATCATTCGCATCACATGGCTGCAAAAATAGGTCATACACAAACAGCCACCCATACCTGACACCATTAACCCTGAGTCAGAGTGACCTCCATCCGTGAGGCTCAGTTCCTGCACTGAAACATCCCTCCTGAGGTTACCACTGGGGTGTAATTTAGGGATAATAAATAAATATAGATGCTTTACTGAGGATAAAGAGAGCTTGGGAATATATGCTAGTTCCTGTGACGTTTATTTAGACAGTACTTTGCTAAACAAGAGCCAAGATTCCAATGCGAAGAATAATAAAGGGGGCTGGGAACAAAAATATTAAACAAAAAAAAAAAATAAAAATAAAAAATACAGAAGTTATCTGCTGTCTGTTGTTGTCTATGGCAGTTTTAATCAGCCCTCTCCTCAGACTTTGGGGACATGCTGTACAGAACCATCTAGGAGATTAGAAGGATACAGACTTCATGTTACATGCATCAGACTTTCTGTTCCTCAACCAGGAACCTGCCAACATCCTGCCATTTCTTCCGCAAGCACATAAACAGCCACGTGTTTTACAGTATATGTTCCCGACTCCTGAATGTACGTTTACAGAAATGAATGAGCCTCAGAATCCATATATACACAATAACAACAGCACATCACTGAATTTGCCATACGGAAACCAAACCCATTATGCAGTTTTAAGCTAAAAGAATCTTTATGGAGAGCCCATTTGGATCTGTACCGTGCAGACTGCTGGTGCTGATTGCTATTTCACATCCTGTTTCTATGCAATAACACATGGCACCAAGAAAAGCTCGTTCTGGACGCCAGCACTGCAGCGCTAATTGAACTGAACAACGCCTGAACAAAGGCACATGCTCTGTACAACTCAGGAAACTCAGGACAGGAAAAATGAATTGTTAATTATGCTGCACATCAGGCCTTCATTAAGACTCGCAATGGAGCTCAATATTTAAAACAAAACATTTCAAATAACAGTTGAAAGTTATCAGCTAGTTATCTGATTAGTGGCTACGCTGCACGAGAGAGTCCTGTCTTAACGTCAGGAATGCCTAAAGAATTTGCAGAATGTGGAAGCAGCCATTCAGCCCTGGTAATGTTACACCACACACACTTAATGCCCTGTTATCTAAACACACCGTACAGGTCACAGGCTTTAAAACGGACGCAACCTCTTCAATGACCTCAGAACATCAGAAATAAATGGACTCGCTAATTTCTATTCCAATTGAAGTTCTTATTTGAAGAAGAAAACAAAATGCTTGGGGTTTATACGCAAAGGAAGTCAGTGCATGAAGCATTTTGCTCTCAGCAGACGAGAGCGGCCTGTCTTTCGGGATGTACAGCCCACCTCTGAGGCAGCAGATGGCCTCTGGCTCACACCCAGGCAGGTAATTCATTAAGAGCACTTTCAGAGCATTTGAAGTATCTATCAGAAGCTCCACCATTACCATATCACAGACGGTCGTGGTGGGGCATCTCTGGTGACCTGCTGTCACCAAGAACATTCAGACATAGACAATGCATAGGACACAACAGAGAAAGCTGTAAATGTTGCTTTAAGTGGGCAATTCACTTTTCAGGCCCTTCCATTTAGCAAATTAGGTCTTCCCTTCCAAAAAAGAAATGCAACTAGGCAGGAGGAAGAACTAATTACATACAGAGTCTTGCATATCAATAGACATGGTCAAAATCACAAGCAATACAGAGAGGTAACAAGAGTAAACAAGGCACTTTTACATTCACTGCTGCCCCATTTAACAAAATAAGCTCTACCCTCTAGACAGAGGCACTAGTCTAAAAAGAGAGAGAGAGACAAAGAGAAAGAGGAGCAACTAAGGAAAGACTAGACACACTGTAATGAAACACAAACACAAAGAGCCCTAAAGAATGGCAGCTAAACATCACCCTTGTGTCCAAAATAAACAAACATCTCTCCAGCCCCCATTCTGACTTTTCACCACCAAACAGTTCCTGCCACCCCCCTTTTTTTTTTTTTTTAACATCAATCACAGAAAGATTTAAAAAAAAAAAATAATAATAATAAAATAATAAATAAATAAATAAATAAAACAGAAGCTTATGTTACCGTCCCGCAGGAAGCCGTTCACACTCTCAGTGCTGGACTGTGAGTAGCCCTTGATGGTCCTCTTCTGGGAGCTCATCAGGCCATTCTTGCGGAGAGAACGACTGCTGGGGCTGCTCACTGGCGTGGAGGTACTGTCCTTCTTTAAGAAGATCCCGCTGAAGAAGCGAAGAAGCCTGCGCTCCTGGCCACTGGAGCGAAAGCCAGCCGCTCTGAGAAAGCCCTCTTTCTCCACCAGGGGTTTCTCAGAAAGCCTGAGTAGATCGCTGTTGTCCAGTGTGCGGTTTTTGCCCTTGGCACGGTCCCTGCGACTGAGCTCTTGCAAGGAGTCCATCTGGACAAGGACCTCGTCTGTATCTAGAGTGCTGCCCATCTCAGTCTCCTCAACAGCTGGGTTCTGCAGGACCACGGAGGACTGAGTCTGAGCCTCATCACGCCCAATGCAGCCTGAGCTGCTGTGATGCTTCTCTTTGGAGAGGGCTCGGAGCCGCAGCAGCTCCCCTCCTGCCCAGTGGCGAAAGCTGAAACTTCGACGCAGTAAGCTCGGGTGCCTCTTGACTGCTGGGGTCTGGGGCGTCTGCTTTGCAGCACTTCCGTTCTCTTTGGCAAGTAAAGCAGCAAGGCTGTTGTCCTTGGGAAGATCACAACCCTCTTCAGATGCCTGATCCTCAGCACCACCTCTGCTGACCTGCTGTTCAGCACTCTGGAGGATTCTGTTCATTTCATCACCCACATCTTCCCTGTTCCCAGCAGCTGCTCTGCAGCTTACCTCAGTCTCAACATCTTTAACTCCATTATTCTCATTCACTGCCTTCACATGCACTTTATATTCATGCAGCTGAGCACCATTTTCCTTCCGTTCAGTACTGCGAGCATCCTCTGGTGAGGTCCTGGTGCACATTTCATTTGATTCCATTGACTTATCTTTCCGCAAACTAAGCGCCTTTCGGGAGATTTTCGACCTACCAAGTTCCAGCTGCCCAGTGCTATATGTTCTGAAGTTCCTGTATGCCTGTGAAGACAATTCGTCCGTTTCATCCTCCACTTCTTTGACCTGTTCCAGGAGACAACTGCGCTGGAGTTCTACTGAGCCTTCTCGCCGATATGCACTCACCTTGGGGTTCTCCAGCCGTCGGTGCATCGGAGCAGCACCGCCACCTTCTTGCAAGCTCTCCCTTTTCACTAAGGTAAGAGAGATCCTATAAACAGTTTTCCTTTGTGGTGTGCCCCGATCCATTCTCTCCACACAATTTCCATCAAGCAGATACATTCTTTAGACACAAGTCATTAAAAAATATTAAAAATACACCAATGAAGGCAGGATTAATGCGGCATCATTGAAGAGGGACGTACATGATCATAGGTCATACCAATAATTCAGAGCACCATTATAATAATAATAATTATTATAATATTAATAATAACAACAACAACAATTATAATAATACATTAGGGTTCCTGCACCTTCTGTGCCTGGACCCCTAATAATAATAATAATAATAATAATAATAATAACAACAACAACAACAACAAGCAATGACGCGAATAAAATCTAGGTGAGTTTGTGTCAGCTAAATCTAAAATGCAGTCGAGTACCGGCCGTTTAACTCTCTGGAGTGATGGTCATTTACAGTACCAGCTCTACAAGACATTAACGGTTAACGAGCCAAAAGAATAACGTCCTAAACTCCATCGGTTCTCAGAAATGTCCCGGGTCTAAGAGAAAGTGCTCGCTCTGGTGAAAGCTCCGGTTTCGTATCCCGCAGCGACGCTGTCCATCTTGAGAGTAAATATTACCTCGAACCGTGCGTCCCGGTCAAGTGAGGGTTGCTGCCTATTGTGCGCGCGCGTCCCCCCCGCCGCGCCGCGCCGCTCGCTCGCTCGCGCGCTTTTGTTTTCACCGCCACGTCCTCAGTGTTATTTACATTCATGAAACACACGTTCAGAGTTCACACTTCACGCGCTGCAGAAGGAGGCTGCTGGAAAGGCGAGACGGCTGCAGCTGTGGATCCGTCTCCTCTTCTGCCAGCGAGCGCTCTGTGAGACGCGGATCCTCCTGTAACAGCACGAGTGAAAACAAAAGCCGGACTGGATCTGGAGCGCGCGCTCACCGCAGCGCATGGTGGTGTTGCATGCAGCTTGCATCACCGGTTTAGAATGAACAGCGCTTCAGTTGTTAATTAGACATTTAGTAGACGGCATAATCCCTCCACACGTCCCTGATTTAGAGTTTATGACGAGTGTTTCATGGGGGAAAAACGGAATGAGATACAGATAGATAAGCGCGACTAAACACAATGCTGGAGACCTAAATAAAAGTGCAGCCCGTGAAAAAAAATATTCCTGCTAAAAGGTTTGCCATTCAGGTGGAAAGCGTGCAGAACGTAATCTGAAAGTAATGCGGACAAAACAGTAAGAGGAGCACGTGATCCGCTCCGGGATGCACAGCCATCCAGCGCGTGAGCGGGGCGGGGTTTATCAGTCTCCCTGTCAATCAAAGGGTTTTGAAGGCAACCGGGCTCACCTGAAGTCCTAGTGTCGAGGACAAGACAAGGCCTTTGAAAAGCTCAAAATAAACACTTACATGCTGTGTACTCTTCCAGAAGAGTCACAACTTCACATGCGAGTGATCACATGATTTTTTTTTTACACGTCACATGGTATGTTTCACACACTGCCACATCTCATTGTTTTTTCATGTTCATTTCTTTGCACATGGTTTCATTTTTCAGATTTTCTCACAACAAAAGTCTTTTTTTGATATACAAGTGAGCATATATTGTTCATAAAACATGCACCTTTTCATGACTAAGATAATGATTAGATGAGATGAGCTTGTTTATAATCCTTTATGGGGAAATTAAACAACTTAATTTCCAGCAGCGAGTGTTACACATAGGAGCTAGATACATGTACCACAAATATGAGCAGTAGCATAAATAAGACAAGAATGCCTTATGTTACACAGGAAAGTAAACAGATACATCCGAAAATGTGCAAAATCAGTGAATAGTCCAATAGACTCACAATCGGATATGAACATTTATGACGCTTGATGTTTCTATAAGGCGATATTAAAAACAACTAAAATATGTTATACCTAATGAAGCAGACAGTACACACCCACCCTCTATATCAAGTCCACTCCTCACTGCCCCTCTCTCTCCAGAAGAGGGATGTGTCTGGAATACAGACTCCTCCAATCTCCCCTCAAAACCCTGCTCCTCGGTTTCGCCTGACATTTGGGGAATCATTACGGAGATTAAGTGTGGATTAGGGAGGGGCTCTTTAGTGCTCATTCTCGCCTGGCTGCTTTCTGCTTTCTCCGTCACGGCCCCTCCCTGCCCAAAAGAGCACCACCTGCTCAAATGTGCCTCCATCATGAACAAGGTCCTTCCAGCATCCCATCCCCCCTCCATCACGCTCAATACGCAAGGTACGTTCAGGAAGTGAGCTGGTAATATCCAGTCTTATTGCAAATAGCCTTACTTAAACTAGTCAGACAGGTGGGTCTATGTTCAGCGTGTTCCCGCCGTTAATTTTAGCGTGCCTGTAATAATAGGGTCTCACACACCTGTACAAAACATATATATATATACACGCACACACAGGAAACAGAAAAATATCAGTTACAGGCTGCATAGAAAGGGCTTTTTTTTTTAATCTCCGTTCCATCTGCAAAGAAATACAAAAAAAGAAAACCAACTGAGTATTAATAAAACTCTAGACGCTGTGTGGCAGAATGCACAAGAAAATATCTAAAACATTTATAGATGTTCAAATTCGTTTGGCATTTAAGTAGGTCAAGTCACACAGAGAGAAACAGGTTGTAATTAGATCAAATTAAGACGCTATTATCTAACGAGTGTTCGCTAATTCCGCTGATGGTATGGATTTAGACACAACAGCAGTGTGAAACACACACGGGTCAACGTTAAGTACAAATATACAGTATATTTCAGTAAGTGCAAATCTACTGAAAATGCAGAAAAATGCAGAGACCAACTGCATTCCATATTTTAGCGACCAAAAGGAGACTGCAGGAAAAGTCATTAAGGACACATCTGGAGTGCAAGGTAAATCATCTTAACTTCACGACACACAGTCGCCTTAATAAAGCTGGATTTATACAGTACGCTTCGACATGCCCATTGCCAGCTGATTACATGCCATGGCAGTCAAAGACAGCTAACAACACAGTTCTGGAAGTGACAAAACTATTTTATTAAAATCTCACAGTGTAACGGAGGCTATGCCGCCCGTATAAAAAGCTACCAACAGAAGGACGGTACAGGATGACATCAAACTCACAGGACCGTTACAAATACGGCAGTGGCAATAGTGAAAAGTAAATCAACCATAATAATGGCCGAGAAAAAAAACTTACTACCTCAAGGTCTGACATACACACAACGCAGTTGTTCTCTTTAATCGCAGCTCTAGCGTTGGAGGATCTTCATCGTATAATGCGACATGGAGAACACGTTATCGCAGTCTGTTACAGGATTCGGCCAGGAGTTCTTTGAGATCATCTCACACAGCGTGATAAGTAGTAATCTTAAAAGACCGTTGAAATGGCAGTCTACATCCACTCTGCATCTGCAGAACTGTAAAGAAATGTGCCAGTGGTGAGAGAGCACAGAGCAATGCAGTATGCAGTTTACACAGTTATGCTGTACTGTGCTCGATGCATGTATAGCCCTTACATAAGGGAAATGGCTGTGGGAAACAGTAGAGTAAATAACATGGCTGAATAAAACAGTGGTAACTCAAGTCCCCATCTCTCAGTGCACAGGTTCCCAACCTTGGTCGTACACATTGTAGTGTTTTCACTGCACCCTGCTCCCAACACACTTGATTCAACTACCAGCCCTTCCTGAACTGAAGTCGTGTGTCAGAGCAGGAAAACCACTAAAATGTGCAGGACATGGGGTACTCCAGGACCAGGTTCGGGAACCTAAGTGGAATGAGCGCTGCTCATCACCTTCAGAGGTGGATTTAATGCAACTCGTACATGATGGAGGATGATCCTGTTCCAGATGATCTTGGTAGCCTGAATGCTCCGTCACTAGGCTATTGGTTATACACTCCCTCATCCACAGAATTATTAACAAACAGACATGTTTGGTAATGTAATAGCCTTCATCACAGGACAGTGGTTGTCAACGTACAGTCCGTGAAGCTCAGACACGGGGTCTGGGATATGATTTTATCACAGTGGTGGAAATCACAACCCATCATGCAAAGCTGTTAGTTATTTTCATTTCAGCACAAAATCCTCCTCCTGCTAGTGCAAATAGGGCAGAGCTGAAAAATAATATCAAGCTAAAACCCTGTTCGAGGGGAGTCAGCAGTATATGAATGGTCACTTGAATTGAATGGGTTTAATCCGAACCATTAGGAGTCTAAGTGGAAAATTTCAGGAATGAATAATCTACGGCTTCAGTAAATACCTAAAATATTATTGCACACATTTAAATAATGAGCATAATATTAGAATAGATGGATTATGTTCATAAAAGTAAGTGCTGAGGGGTCTGTGTAATTTATTTTACATTTAAAGGGGTCCTGGCTGCAAAATGTTTGCAACCTCCTGCTGTAGTATACTTTTTATAGCTTTTTTTTTTTTTATAGCTTTTTTCTGGCTTTTATATCTCATCAACATTCAAGTATTAAAAATGACGTATGAACTGGTAATATGTAGGCTACTTCATTTTTTTGTAAACAATTATATCCCTAAACTAAGCTAAGCTTCAACATGAGCCTGACAGAGCAGATGTGTCCAAAAGCATATGTTGCTATAGTAACTAAGCGGTTTTTAAGATTAGCTTCCTTTAATGTACAGAAATTGGGAAAATCAGCTTGCCTTGTTTGAAATAAGCCTGGCTTATCAAGTTAGCTTGCTTCATGCAATATCATGCAGATCTTCTTGCATCAGACGGATTCGAAATGAAAGAGTTATATCCGTTACTGCTCAGGGCTAACGCTGTTTCGGGCTTGGTGTGAGGGATGGAGTTTCATTTCTTTTGAGCAAGAAGTTCCTGAGTTACGGGGAAAACAATTCAGCACACTGTTCTGAAAATATTTCTTTAATTTCCACATTTATTGTTCCTACTGTAGCAGTGACTATAAAGATATAATGAGATATTATGAGAATATGTCTGTTCAAATAATATGTACAATCTAAACTCTGGCTTAGAACTGATTTAAAACTTTGCACAAAAAAGTAAGCACCAGCAATTACATAAACTGGAGCATGTACATTTAGACTGCTTTGCCTTTTTGCCTTGCTATGCATCCCTTTCTTATTTCTTCATAATGTACTGTTTCAGCAGCGTCCCGGTTTCTTTTGTTAGAGCTGCAAACCAATGACAGGATCAGTTTCACATAATGCCATTATTTTCTTCCAAAGCAGCTCTAATTGCAGAGAGGAAAAACCCTGAAACAAGCAAGATTGCAGCAAATATCCTACACAGGGGGACGCAAATTATACACCAACCTACACCGTCGAGTAGCTTCAAACACAAGCCACCCTTTTATCATAGTCAAAGGCCTGACATGAGCAAGGCATATACAGAGCAACGCAAGAGCCGTGCTACTCCAATTCAGCATTTTGCAACATCGTATTTCAGTGCGGCTGCATTTTAAGAATACTTCACCATAGTTAGGAATGCAAACGCAGGCACACACTGCGCTCAAGGGGAACATAAAAGCACATCCATGTGAAATATATACTGGTAATGACACCAGGCATGTGTTTGGATTTGTTTTGACATCGGGCATGTGGAATAAATTAATTCAGAACTGAATTATATACTCTGGCTAAACTGCTGAATACTTGAGTGAGTGAAAAGTAATTACTGAACTGAAAAACAATGCAGTCATGTAAACGATGTACTCACACAAACTCAGTACAAACCCAAAGGAGAGAGATACTGATCCTAACACATCAACAGCACCACACAGAGCTGAACACTGTGTTCTGAAACTGGAGCAGTTGCTGAAATAATAGTGTTTATTATCAGGTTCAAAGCTCGCGCAGTAGTGACTCTGCTCCAATGCTGTTTGGCCTGTGCCTTTATTCACGGCCCAGAAAGACAAAGGAATGTGATAATTACAGACCAAATCACTAAAATGCTGCTTTAATGAAATCTCAAGTCTGAAGTGCACACTCAAATTAAGGTGCCTTGTTTCCAGTCAGGATACTGAAGTTAGTCTGCAGTAAATACAGCACTAAAGATGTCTGTGTAAGATAAGCTACACAGTTTATTAATATGGATTTATTATAATAACTCACCTACTATGACATCATGTCATAGACCCTTAATCTAAGATGGTCTGTGAGGGCTGTGTGTGTTTCTCTGGTGTAACTGGTATCATTAGAAATATTGCTGACAATGGCAAAAAGCTTGCTCACTTAGGCAAATCATTTGCTCTGGCTTCAGCCCCAAGTCTAATAAAACCTGAACATGCCAGTAAACAGTACTGATCATTATAAAAGAATGCACAATAAGGTGTTGGGCCAGGTGTTGCTCCGTTGGGGATGAGCACCATTCTTCCAAATGATATTCCCTCGATTGGTGTTTTGATGATGGTGGTGGAGAGTGCTTTTCTATCAGTGTAAAATCTCCCACAAGTGTCCAATAAGTCTGAACTGTGATTTGTTGACTGTGACAGCCATAGCATTTGATTTACATCATTCACGGCCTCATGAAAGCATTCAGCGAGCCCTTGCTCCCTGTGGATGGGGGATAGGAGGGCGGAGTCACCCTCAAAGAGACTGCTCCCATCACGATGGAAATGTTTCATCATGATCAGTCAGAATAACTTGGTATTGATTTGATTTTCACTGTAAACGGACAAAACCATGCCTGCAATAATCGCCCGGCAGCATAACGGAGCCACCAGACTCGCGCACTGCAGGGGTCAAACATTCAGGGCTGGATCATACACATGCACTCGCTGAGAATTACGACTCATCTGCTTATATCGGTTTTATCCCCGCATCTCTGTAGACAAGCACTGATCCTTTTTTAACCACTGGACTCTCCAATGTCTATTTGTATGTCTCTGTAATGAGGGGTTTATTCACTGCAACACTACTACAATATCCCTCTCTGGACAAATTATTCTTGCTGACTGATCACTGATTCTTGCAGTCTTATCATGTTTCTGTACTGGCATACACAGTAACCTGAAAAACAGCTGCTATTCTGTTCTACTGTACATATCACACTAATTTACGAGCATCACAGCCATCGTATGTGCACTTTCAAACACAAATGCCAACCCTAATTACTGTCTTTCCTATCAATCTATATGCAGATGTCACTTCCTGTTGAAACACATCCAGTCGAGCAGTCTTTGTGACTGAAGCTCCTGCTGCCGTGCCCCTGTAATGAACCCTCTTTCAAAGTCAATGGGATTGTTTCCTCGTTCCATTGTGATCCATAAACAAGGTCACCCCACAGAGTATGGGAGGAGGTTAACTGCTTCACCATGTTGTGCAGTCCACCTGTCTGTAAGTAGCTGCACTCGTTAGGTTTCTCCACTTATTTTTCAGATTTTTCCCTCCTGTTTATGAAACCAGTCAGTCATTCCAATATTGCATGTGATATTCTGCATTGAATTCAAGAATTATCACTGCTGAGCAGCTTTAAAAAAAAAAAAAAAAGATGTACAAGCCATTATTCACAATGCAATGTCTAATGCTCCGCTCAAGCACAGAGCTGTGAAAGAAGGCAGATGGACTGGAGTAAGAAAGAACATACTCAGGGAAGCCAGAGAAAGCAACCTGCAAAGCGGAGTTTTGTAACAAACACCTAGCAAACTGGTACAGTGGAACACCGCCCACCTCAACACGCGTCCGCCGCCCACCTCAACACGCGTCCACTGCTAACCTCAACCCGCATCCAACTAACCATCTCTGGACAGGTGCCATCAGGCGCCATCAAGAAAGAAGCCATGAGTCACTCAAAAAGAGCTGCAGAATTATTTAAAAGCAGCAGAAACAACAGTTATACAGAGCACAATAAGCAATAAACTGAAAAGCTAAAAAAAAAAAAAAGAAGCACAGAGATGCACATCTAATTGAGTCAGATCAGAACTTGAAACAATATACTCTGGTCAAATGAAACCACAATATAACTCTAGGGCAATAATTCATCTTGTCATGTTAGGAGAAAGAGCGGTTGTGTGTATGATCCCTAGAACGCCATACCCACAGCGAAGCATGGAGGTGGGAGCATCGTGATATGAGGCCGCTTCTCTGCAAACGGTACCGGAGCATTACACGTCATCAGAGGAACCATGAATGGAGCGATGTACTAGGACATATGAAAGGAGAATTTAATCTCATCAGCCAAGAAACTGAATCTGCAGAGAAGATGGACGTTTCTACAAGATAGCGACCCCAAACATTCAGCCAATATTACTCAAGGCCATACATGGCCTAGCCAATCTCCCAGACTTGAATCCCAGCGAACATTTATGGAGGATTTTGAAATTGCGAGTCCATCAGAGGGACCCTCATAACCTTGGGGAATTGAAGACGATTTGCAAAGAGGAATAGACCAACAATGAGCCCTAAAGCTGCAAAGAGAATTACTTCTTGCCACAGACATCTTGAAGCTGTAATTGCCAACAACAGCTTTGCAGCAAAGGACTAATGTTGTTCATTTCTGGAGTCTGAATACTTTTTCCCTATCAATTTAGGGTTTTTAAAATCTTTGTTTATGCTTATGAATACATACTTTTTGTTCATATTTATAAGCACAAAATCACATTATACATGATACATACTGTACATTATTTGAGCGTTAATAGAATGTTTTTTAAATGCTCAATATAAGTCTAATTAAAAAGACATAAATAAATAAATAAATATGCCACTCAGGGCAAAATGGGGCTAGGAGCTTCCATTATGTTAAACTATACAATACACAACAACAGGCCTGTTTGTTACGTGAGAATGAGCAAAAATCCACGTAGCTAGCCTACCCAGACTAGGGATGGCATGTCTATGTATTTTTAAACTGAGGCATCACTCTAGTGACATCATGTAACACTGCATTTGAACATATTTTGATGATAACAACGTTCAGTAAATCATTATGGAATTTCATAGCTATACCATTGAACACAAACAGTAAAATTCCAATTCGATTCCAGTCTTCAATACAAGCACAGCTGTCAGGCCTAATAGCTTTTCAAACCTACTATTTTATTAGATTATTGATACATTAGACCTACATACAGCCTCTGTAAAAGGATTAAACGAATTAACTGCATTTTCATTTTGTTTTAAGTGGTTTAGGAATGTTATGTTGCAGGCTGGAATGCAAGAACTGACAAGTTAAAACACTGGTTCTGCTCAGCGCAAATTTTTACTCCTGTTTCCGAGCGCTCGTGCCAATACAGTATGAAAACAAATAAAAGAATAAGAACTTATAAATAAGAAGCTTGTAATTTAAACTACTACAGTTAGAATAACTGTGGCAGCGGGGGCATGGTCGAGCGTCATCTGGGGACAGAGAAGAGGCGGGTCGAACAGGCAGGTAACGCATGATGATTCTCACCTGTGTCTTATTTCCACCAGTCTACTTATTTGTGTCTCTTTGTGCTTTCAGTGACTCCCATAACCAGAGACAGAGAGAGAGAGAGACAGAGAGAGTGGGAGAGAAAGCGTGATACCCCTTGGCAGAGCTTGGGAGAAGCGCACACACACACACACACACACACACACACACACACACACACAAACACAAACACACACACCAAGGAGCATGAAGTTAAACCTGATTGAGCAAAAGCTGCGAGTCTGGGGACAGACCCTTTTTCTGCTGTTGTGCGGTTGTTGTGCCCTGAAAAGTGCGGACTGAACAAACGCAAGCCCAGAGCTCGGCTAAAATTCCGCTTGCCTCCCAAGTCATCCTCCACACCCTCATACATAAATGAGATGGAGAGATGAGCTGATTGAAGCAGGTGTTCTTCAGCCTGTTCTCCACACTCGGTGGAGCGAGCAGGATCCTCTGCAGCAAGACTTTCATCCCAGATAAAAGGATTAAGGGGGATAAAATCCCTGTTTAACACTCAGCTTCTGGATCCCCCCCCCCCCACACCAATAACTGCAATATCATGTCACGGTACTTGTAATAGAACAGATTCTTTCACATCCAGCCTGTGTACAGTTGCTGGTCTGTCTTGTTAGGGTAGATTTAACAGCTCACTAGTACTGGGAACAACAGCACGTCATCAGCAGATGTATTCAAAGCACTCAACATTCGTTATACTGGATTCTATTTCACAAAAGTGTTAGCCGGCTTTAACTATTTTTGGCCGAGATTTTACGGTGGCATCCCTAATAATACACTGATCGGTTATTTCACATGACTAAATACGAAACGCTTTTTCATTTACCTTGACAGAATGCAAGGGCGCTGCATCAGCGCATCATTCTAGCGGGGGAAAACAAGAGGAGACAGCAGATTAACCGATTAATAATCTGAGATGAGCAGATGGGGGCGGGGCTTCTAGAAAGTCAGTTAATATCAGAGAGTCCAAAAGAGGTGTCACTCATTCGCACCAAGAGTGCCAAGAGTACCGAGTAGCACTATCTCTACACTTTTAACCACTGTTCATGGCATTTTTCACCTGTAACAAAAATATAAATATAAAAATAAGTGTAAATAAATAAGTGAAAAAATAATAAATAAAAAAAATCACATATGTAATTTAGCTCCCATTGGTTCCTGACTTCCCGCACATTCTGTATATTATTTTACATATTACTGCATATTATACATATTCGATGTGACACACAGCTGCCATGCTGAATAGAAAAAAAGAAGCCTGCTCTTTTTTGCATATTATTCAGTGATAGCTCTGAGCAGTGTAAAAGGTTTAGCAGGTCTGTAAACAGAAAAATGAAAACTACTGCAAATCCATAATCGTTTGAAAACAAGTTGTAAATTGAACCGAAGCCAAGCTGTCAGCATGGCAGGAACACGGTCCTTAATCTACTAGAAAATCTAGTCTAGTTTCTTATCTAAAACACGCCAGACTCTGCTCCCTGCTAAGCATCCCTATCAGCATTATCTCTTCTGTGTGTATTAAGTCAAACCTTTCAAAACTGCCGAAGCTTCCCAAATCTGAGAGGAGAAAAACACGTAAAAGCAGTAACATGCGGTGGGTTGTGATGGAGGAAGAGTGACAGTTGTGCAGTCATTAGCGCAGTGTTAACAGAGAAAGCCCTTTCAATCACCAAGGAAACACAAAGGCAGCAGAGCAGAGGGTTTGTTTTCCCTGCCGAGCCCGAGAGTTTAGCGGGCCAGCATTAAGATGGAGATCAGGAAACCAAAAGCCAGATGGGACCTGGCACTGCAGCAGAACAGAAAAGGAAGAGGTGCTCTTGCTTAATGTAGTCTGCATTTGAACACACCCTTGGCTACAGCAGCTGCCTCTCCTCCCACACACACGTTATTCCCGCTCTCGCATTAAATATGAAACAGTGCTGCAACACACACACACACACACACACACACACACACACACACGGCAAAGCTCGTCTTCACATTTTTTGACACACTTTAAAGAATGCTGTTAAACAAATATGTAAAAAGGGCTGTTAAAAAAGGAGCCACCGACGGCTTGAGTAAAGCAGGCTTGCGGAACCCTGGCTACTCCATGGCGGGTTGGGTGCAGATTGTGTGGTGCTCAACACATCTCTCTGCTCATCAATTCCTTTTTGCTATTTCAATCTCAGAAGACACACAGAGCGTACAGCTCTACTTTGTTACACACATGCCAGTGGAAATCAGAACGTGAGAGAAGGGGAAAAATAGCAAATTGGATCATTACAAATGAAAACATTAATTAATCCATTTGCAACGACACACAACTGCGCTCACGAGCAAATAGTACAGAAGAAAGGGAGCTAGTGTGATAGAAAAAGAGTTAGAGTGTGTGAGAGAAGCATCACACTGCCTTTCATCCCTCCAAGGAGGCAGAAATTGGGTTAGTTAGTCTAGAGAAAGAGAGAGAGAGAGAATAGACCCCTGCTGGTGCACGCGTGTACGCGCGCACACACACACACACACACACACACACACACACACACTCCACACGGACACGAATACTGAAAACACGCACACTGAAACACAGAAATAAGAATCATGCATTCACAGAGATGCAAAGATACACACATGATCTATGATCTCTCTTTTATATACACACGCTACAATTATACACAACAAATAATCATGAGCTAATGAATCATGAGCTTCCTGAATTCCTGCTCACACACACTTTGAGAATTCAGGGTCTTAATATAAGCTTCATGTTATCCAAGATAATCAGGAGACACCCACCAGAGAATAACGACAATCAGATAAACAATTCAAATTTCTTGACTCCATGTTAGCTCAAATGGGTTTAAAAAAAAAAAGAAGAAGAAGAGAGGCGTGGATCTTACCTGTGAGGACCACCATCCACATGATGAGGACATGGAAAAGAAAGAAAAAGATTCATTAGGAGAAA
This sequence comes from Pangasius djambal, assembly GCA_022985145.1. NCBI lineage: Eukaryota > Metazoa > Chordata > Actinopteri > Siluriformes > Pangasiidae > Pangasius > Pangasius djambal. Next base: position 26,206,809 of record CM040976.1, on the reverse strand, counting down.
TTAAGATACTATATACACTGCAGTGCATTTCAAATGCATGGCATCGGAGAGGTATAACATATAACATGCTGCAAAATAATAATAATAATAATGCAGAGTCACAATCATGTTATATGCTTTGCTAAATTAAAAAAACACAATTAAAGAAATATTATAGACTGATTTTATATTACTGATATTATATGACTGCTTGCTTTCTCACAGACACTCATTAGCTTTTGGATTCATGAGCTCAGAAAAGTTGCACACTTCCGTAACGACTGGCCAGTAGTGCTTTCTACTACCGCTTACTACTTCCTGCTACCAAGCTTGTCTGATAGATCACCTGCAAATGCCTAAGAACATCTGTTCTGCAAAACCATTTCACCTCACCTTGAAGCACTTTTGACAAAGCTTGAACTGGGCGGGAGGTGCATATTCTCTGTGTATCAATCACAGAGACACTAGCCAATCATGGGTGTCTGAGAGATCATGTATGCGGAAGGGGGTAGATAGCGCTTTCCTCAGAGGGTGTTACACCACCACGTGATGCAGCATGAGCAGCAGTTCCAAAAGATGCGGTTGGCTGGTTTCACGTATCTCGGAGGAAGCATGTGATAGCGTTCACCCTCCGCAGTTTGTAGCTGTCATATGTTTGGAGAGGCCTGGATGGCGGGTGGGAATTGGCCAAGACAAGGTTAGGGAGAGATCTGGGTTAAATCTAACCATTTAACCCATTTGATTTGGTTAAATTTAACAATATTGATATTATATTGTCATATTGGCCAGAATTCAAATCTCATGGGATCTGAGAGACCAGACCAAAAAAAAAAAAGTTGTAGCTGTGGTAAAAATAAAGATTGTTAAATAAGGGGAGATGGCAAATAGCCAGTGTGGTCACTAATCAATACAGTGGTGAACAAATCAGCAGCCCTGACACCCTGGGCGAGCAGATTTCATGTCTGGGCTATTCAACAACAAGAAAGAGATTACTCCTAATTCACTTTCCTAGAACAATTGCTCATTTGTTATATAGCTACGTTATCTTAATATTTCAAATGATATCTTTAACATGCAATGGGAGAAGAGGAAATCACATCTCCGAGCCAAAACTGTGGCTAGAGAAGGGCGCAAATGCTATGTGTAACATGATCATATATTTCCTTGTTTCCCTTAGTCTGTACTAATGAACTTAAGCAGCTCGTAGGTGTGTGCAATAAAACGATGTGACACTGCCATGATATGTAGAGATGTTCGTCTGATTACATTACATTACCAGAGCTGACAACCTTTTACGCATTTTGTGTTCTGAAATTTTCTGAAATTCGAGTTCTGAAATTTGACATCCGAGTACGCTAGTATGCTTATCACTCAAAAATACGCCAAAAGAGCAGTCTCTTTCTCCCCACTAAAACAGCTGACATCTGAAATGCATGTGTTTTAAATTCTCCCACGTTAACCGGAAGCCCCGCCCCCTTCCCCATCCCACATGCTCTTGGGACTCACAGGGCATTCTCGCTTTCTCTCACAGTAAATGAAGATTATTTTGAGTTCATTAACGTGAAATAAAATCTCTCCATGCATGTTTGACTTAGCTAACGTTACACAAGTATATAATGAATATCAGATAATTGTATTTAATAGGGTTGCCTCTAAAATATTAAATTTTTTGCTGTTTTTTTCTTCAATTTCCGTTTTTGGCCGAAAGTGAAAGACAAAACGTCAAATTTAACCCTTCACAAATAACATTGTTATGTGATTAAATCTAAAAATAAAGTGATTAAATTCGCTGCATTGGTCATCACTCAGATGCGCTCAAACACTTTGAGCAACATCAAAAATAAAAAACATCAGCCATGTGGACACCAGACAGCCAATCTGGCTTACTGTTTTTACTGTTTTCACAAGCTTTCGAACTTCCAGCAAGCAGTTCCCGACTGCACAGCGGGTAATATTACTCACACCCCTACTCTCCTTAAACCTGAAATGCTCATTTTCCTGGCTTTTTTTAAGCTACCTGTGATGGACGATTATCTGCCGTTGATATTCCGCAGAGAGATATATCAACATCGCACAAGCCTAGTAGCTAGCTAGCTCGACTTACGTTATTATATCGTGTTGGCTACCGCTTTTCAGTCTAGTAAGCTAAATTTCCAGGCAACCAAACATGAGACTGGGCAGCACGTTGGAGCTTTTACTTGCCTGGTGGGTTCGCTAATAAAGGTATGACTTGTCCACCCCTGCCATACACAACATTTCCCTCATATTCACTCTGTGACTCACAAGGTGATCTGGTTTCTATATGGCATTTAAAATTACATATTAATATGTTGGCACGGCTAAGAGAAGTGCGAGCTAAGCTAAACACTTAAGCAAATATACACACATCCTCCTGCTCTTACCAGTTATTATAAGACAGTGTTTGCTTTAGACGGTGTGTGTGTGTGTGTGTGTGTGTGTGTGTCTAAGCAGCAGAGGAAGAAACCACAGTAAAATGAAGTCATGAATAAATGGGTGGTCATAAAACCAAACAGGACAGGGCTAAATTAGCTAGAGTTCATTTCAGACACTTCATATTTTAGGACATGGCCAGTGTGTTTCTCTTGGGCCACCAAGACGAGCGCACACATGCGCACATACACACAGCACATGGTATCTTAGAGCAAAGTGGCAAGAAAGCCAGCAGCTGAGCCAATACCCCATCCCGCCAGATTCTCCTTAATTACCCAACACTGTTCACACCATATGTTCGTCCTCCAAACGCCCTGAAATCTAACTTCTATACACACACACTGCTCTGAACTGCTCGTCTCCACATGACAGCATGCTCTCACGGAGAGGAAATGTAACTAGTAATCAGAAATCAGTGATTTCCGGCAAAAGCATAAACATGTGCAAAAAGCTCTGTGGAAAGAAAAAAAAAAAAAAAGACCAGAGTAATACACTTGGCTTGTAAACATAAACGATGCCGTCATCAACTTCACTTTCTAAAGCAACGGACTCCAGTTGGCAAACGGCTCGTGAAAACCCACTCCATTCTGCCAGCTTGGAGAAGAAGCAATGGCCAGTTCAGTGTGGGACAGGAAGCGATGGTGAGGTGATGTGGATTACGCATATTAATATGATCCTGCAATGAGGATCTCTCCATCTAAAGAGGAATTGTGGGGGTTTTCAAACTGAAGAAGTTACAAGTTAAAGTGGATTCAGTCCTGACAGAGTAGGGTTAATCTGTACTAGAACAGATGACGTTTCTAAATAAACGAAAAGCAGATGAGGATTCTGTGCTACATGCTAGAACATCACTAAACTCTTTTATAGAGCATACTGAATTCAAATAACAGCTCATAAAAAAAAAAAAAAAAGGACTGGGTGAGGGAAAGTTCTACATGGACATATAAAGCCTCGGTCTAGCGTGCCATTTATCACTCAATATTCTGTTGCCATCTAGCTGTCACCACTACTCTGTGCGATCTCGTGCTTCAGAGCCGCTCATTTAAATCCCTCACGACTTTCCTGTCTTCTAGTGACGCACCAAACAAACACGACCGTTTATTTTTCAACTTCTTCTCTACAAAAACCTCTGTGATTAATAAAGAAAAATGTGTACTTCAGTCACACTAAGCCTGCAATTATGCCGTGCTTTCCTGATGTTAATTCCACGTGGGTGTTTTCCTTTAACACTGAGGCTACTAGCTCAACTACTCAAATCATACATTAGCAAAACAGCAGCACTCTGACCAACAATTACACTCAAGTGCCAAGAGCAGTTTCATTCCTCATCAACTCTATTATAAAGCTGTGCGGTTTCACACACGTTTGACTACGACGTCAAGATAAATGATTTTATCATGTCACATGCCATAGATAACAAGAGAAAGGATGAGAGAGAGGAGATGATGATGACGATGTGAGAGAAAGAGAGAGAGAGAGAGAGAGAGAGAGAGAGCGCAAAAGAGAGAGGGAGAGAGAGAGAGAGGGAGAGATAGAGAACATGAACAAGAAGGTGAATGAGAGAGAGCAAGAAGGAGAGAGACAAAAGAGAAAGCGATACAGAGAAAGAGAGAGAGCAGTACAGAAAGGATATGAGAGAGAGAGAGAGATAAAGAGAGATACAGCGAAACAGAGAGAGCATTAGACAGAGGGGGCAAGTGAGAGAGAGCTGGAGAGAGACGATGTGAACAAGAGCGAGAGAGTGAATGAGAGAGGAAGAAAGGGGAGAGTGATGCAGAGAAAGAGAGAGAGAAGGAGAGAGGAAGTTCTCAGCATGGGGAAAAGCAGGACATGAGTTGGCCAAACTCCACTGGATTCTTCAGGAACACAGGAAGCCTTTCAAGTTTCTGGGTAATGTGGGGAATTTGGGAATTATTCATCACAAACACATGAAATATCCCGTTTCAGAGGCGGATGAGAGAATAGCAGCTCTCTGTCCACTGATGATATCCCAAAACACCACCAGAGTAACTACAGAGTAACTGTGTGTGATGTGATGTGTGGAAGTCTGTCAAACACAAATGCGTTTCATTTATACAGCTCTAGTATAACCATAGAAGTGCCATCAGAATCCCAATACAGCTACCCAACACACACACACACACACACACACAGGAGTCTGCAGAACAAAAGCACGGTGTTCAGTAGATTAGGAGCACTCATAGAACACATGAAAAGAAGGATAGATAGACAGATTGATTGACAGATGTATGAAGTACCGGAGGGTGAAGGCAGAGAGGGATAAAAGAGAGTGATACTCTGTCAGATAAGAGAAGGAGGAAGGAGGACTACCATGGAGAATGGGAGATGTCAAAGAGAGAATGAAGAGACAGCAGTGCATACAACCTACACAAACACACACACACACACACACACACACACTTCCAAACTCCTACCCTGGAGACATCATTATGCGCACAGGGAGAGAAAATTGTGTGTGTATGTGTGATAGACATTGTTCATGTGCTTTAATAGGCAAATATAGTATAGAAATTAATTAATTATTACACAGAAATTGAAAAACTGATACGAAGTGGCAACTGTTATTTAGCTCATCTTTACAGGTTTTTTTTTTTTTTTTTAATTCGGCTACACAGAGCCCAAACGCTGCACTGCATCACATGATTTCAGCTAATTCCAGGAGAAAGATTGTTTAGGTTGTGCTGGAAGGACAGTGCTGTGATGCAGAGCAGGATGGAGCTGTGGGAACCAGGTAGCCTTCGCATAAACAAAAGCCAGGGCATGACCTCCATCTACCCAGTGTGACCCAAACGCCAACACACATTAATATACTCGCACTGTACAGATGTAGCTGCACACTGTCTGACTCACCAAATACTTATCTGACCTTGACACCTGCTGCAAAACTTAACATTGTCCAGAACCAATAGCCTAAAAAAGACAGGAAAATTAGCATTTTTAGCCTTTCAGGTTTAAGGAGTAGTGGAGTAGGGGAGAGGGTAAAAATTTGTCAACTGTGCAGTCGGGAGCTGCTTACTGGCAGTGGCAATTGCGAAAACTCAGCTGGATGGTGGATCATTAGGCGAGTACAGTAAACAGTGAAAAAACACATAACAGTACATTTTATTATATAATCCTTTTACAAATTGGTTGACTAATGTCCAAACAGCTGACATTTCCATTGTTTTGCTGCTCAAAGTGTGCAAATGCAAAAAAAAAAAAAAAAAAAAAAAAAAACAACAACATGCTTAATCACTTACTAATGTTCATTACCATTAACGTTATTTGTAAAGTGTTAAATCTGACACATTGCTGTAGGCCTATTTAATCTTTTCAGGTCAAAGTTTTCTTCCTTTTTTCTCTTTCAACCAAAAACTGAAATTTCCTGAAATTTAATATTTAATACTTCAGTGGCATCCCTGATAAAAATAGATTCTTTATTGTCACTGCACAGTAATTGAGTGTGTCCCCCTAATGGTGCATACGAATAAAGTAAAAGGAGTAAGGGATAACATAACTATAAAAGGATATAAATATTAGCATAAATGATCAGATCTTTGATCAGATATTTGAACAGTGTGACCCGGTAAGATTTATACATTCTAAATATAACAGTAATCAAAAAATAAAATAAAACTAAGGTATTGCACATTACAGTGTTGCACATTCGTTTGTTGAATTGCTATTTTGTCTTATGTTCAGGTTTTGCAGTTGGGGATAAATATGAAGTAAGAGTCTATAGATGTGAGTGTCTGTGTGTAGTGCAAATAGTTTCTAACATCTAATGTTCACAGGGGAGAAAGAGACTGCTCTTTTGGCGTATCTGAGTGATAACTTACTGAGGAGTGATAACTTAAGCATACTAGCGTACTGTGATGATAAACTGTGGAGCTGCTCCACAGAATGCGTAAAGGTTGTAATATAATCAGAATAAACATCACTGGATATCACGGCAGTGTCAAATTGTGTACAAGCCTACTTACAAAGTGGAGTGGGTGATTCCAAAAATATTATATTGATATACTTGAAAACACTAGTGCAAATACTTATATTTGTTGTCTATAAAACTAATTATTTTAAAACTGAAAAGATAAAATAAATACACATTCTGTACAAGAATGAATTTTGTCATGCTGCTTGTTTTCTCAAAAAGTGTACTGTGATGCAGATCATCATATCACCCAGTCCTGCTGACTAATATTATTAAATGCATATTATAAAATATGGCAAAAAGAGATCAATAGCATGGTATAAGCATTTGTAATTTAAAGCAGGGGTTTCAAACAACCCCCCTCCCCATACAACCCCCCCCCCATCCCCCGCCCCCCTCCCCGCTCCCTCCGGCACGCAACTGACGTCAAAAATATAACTCAATCCGGCCCGCAAAATTATTCTTTTTTAAAATTTATTATTATTATTATTATTATTGTTGTTGTTATTTGTAGTTGTTTCATAGCAATTTAAACTACCCATTCAATATGTACTACAAACAAAAACACTGTTCAATTTAAAAAAAAGTTTATATATATATATATATATATATATATATATAGTGATAATGTAAAAAACCCACACTTGCTGGCTGACTTGATAAGGTTAGCTGGTTTCGGGGCTTTAGCAGTTTATTTTTTGTTTGGCTGTGAACGAAAATAATGTCTTATTCCAAACGGAAAAGGAAAGTGGTTGATGAACACAGAGAGTTTCAGGAAAGATGGACACTGCAGTATTTCTGTGGAGTTTAATGGAAATGCCACCTGTCTGCTATGCAAAGAAAAGTTGCCGTTCTAAAGGAATACAATCTCGAGTGTCATTACTCGACTAAACACGGAGCCCAATATGAGAAGTGCCAGGAGGACCAAGACGAGAGGAGAAAACGAGCCACGCAGTTGCAGAGAGAGCTAACGTCCCAGCACAGCCTGTTCCACAAAGCCAGAAAGGATGCTGATGCTGCAGCTGAAGCGAGTCATGTGGTGAGTGAGATGAGCGCTGAAGCAGGAAAGCCATTCACTGAAGGGCAGTTTATGAAGGACTGTATGTTGAATGTATGTTGAAGCCTTTTTGGAAGCACATATCTGTGTGAGAAACCTCTGTCAACTATGAACTTCAATAAATGCAAGTTCAGGTCCAGGCTTAGTCATGCTCATCTTGAAGCTGTACTCAGGGTTTCAGCTGTGAACTCCGTCAGGGCAAACGTGACTGAGGTGTGTGAGCAGAAACACTGCCAAGTGCCTGGCAAGAAATACAATAGTTTGCAAATGTATTCAGGGATCGCATTTGTGCAGTGTAAGATTGTTAGTTCGGCACAGTTTCGATAAGTTGCTTAAGTTAAAATAAAGTAGGTAACTGTTAAAAATTTTAAATTATATAACATAATGCACAGACACTGTCGTTTACATTTTTGTTAAGTATAACAAAAATATGTTAGAATGTAATTTAAAAGAAATGTGAGCTAACATCTCAGCAACTAAAGTAAATTTCCAGAAATTTTGCACTTTCTTGTTGTGCTTGAATGTTAAAATGGCCCTCCTATAAGATGTCAGTCACAGCAACGGCCCTCAGCCAATCTGAGTTTGAGACCCCTGACTTAAAGCCAGGACTGTTTCGTTTATTTGGCTGTTTGAGAACATGAGCTTGTTTGTCTGAGGTATTATACTGAACTCTTCGGTCCTTACACCTCACAGCTGAAAGGCTCAGTCTTATACCTCATTTTACACACTTATTCCAACTCATACACTAATTAGCATTGCCTTCATGGGCTCAATTTGGTGAGTTAGAAAATCTCTGTAGGGCTGCACCAGGTGACTATAAATTCGATTCCAAGTCAGAGTGTAAAGTCGCTCCTAAACCATATGTCCAGAGTACTTTACTTAACACTAGCACTGCAGAACTTAACTAAGTACGGGTTGCACCACACACACTTGTGATATATCGCGATTAGTTGTGTGTAAAGTGAGCTTAGCTTTGAAGCACAGCGTGACGCATTTCACAATCACCAGCCAATCAGAAATCAAACATAAACATAATACTGCATCCATGACCGTGATGCGATCATGATCAAAAGTCTAACATTTACTTCAGCAGAGGTCTGTCTGTCAAGTTTGTCCTTTCAACAAAATCCAAATAGTGCTGACTCAAATGATCTCTTGTATTTTTGTACTTTATGCACTTGTTTTGCTTGGGCTCTCATGCAATAACGACATTTTAATAATAAAGATAGCACTGATTCAATACCCAGTATCAGGCCAAAAAAAACCCACAAAAAAGCGTGGATCAGATATCAAACAATGAATTTGATCAAATCTTGTTAAGATAGGGTTTGGGAAAAATCTTTTAAAGGGACATATAGATTTTTTAGTATTTATTATGTCTGCAACATAAGTGACAGGGTTGTCTCAATTTACTAATGAATCACAGCGATGAAAGAAAAGCAGCTGCAAATTCAGTCAGTGTTTGAATAAAGTGTAACATTACCTTAACAGTAAAAATGTTTTTGATAGTTTGTCATGTACGCTGCCAATAATCTGGATTTGGCCTATGACATTTTGTGCAGTCATCACAAAGTCCTTGTTATGTTGCCTGACCTCAAAACAGCCTATCTGTAGTTTGCTCTGTGATCAATTATGTTCATATATCCTGTTACACACAGTGTATTTCAGTGACGTGTCCATGTCCGGCGATCCTAGACCACAAAACTACTTCCTACACAACGCAATCCTTATACTCCTTCCAAAAGACAAAGAATCAAAAAACACATTTATAGTGGGCTAATATGCACTTTTCACTCCGCACATGGTGCGCTTCTGAAAAATAGCTTCGTTTACTACACTACTTGGCGCAAATGATCATTTTTCAGCAGCTCGTAAACTTCTACGAGTTGTCATTTATGTTCAAACTACACTAGCTAGGAAAATCGAATGTTTCAACAGCACTCTATTAGCAGCGTCAAATCAAAGCCGTGGCTCGATCACACATAGAAAGCCGACAGCCCTGAAGCTTTTCTTTCAAGCAACAGCACATGTATTTCCAGTGCTAGAGGATCACAAAAGCAGTGAAATCAAAACAGCCTTGAAGCTCTGTGATGCCTGGAAAATCTATAAGCCGTATCAGTCATCTGTGAGTGTGCTCGGCTTCGCGATGCTGTGGCTCTCTGTTGCCTCACAGTGATTAAAATGCAGCAGTGCGTGCGAGAACACAGGCCATCATTGTGTGACAATGTGAAGGCCGCACTGATCTCATCTGTATGCACACTGACACCGTGTCCTCAACACAGCTATAAATAAAAAGCTTCAACCCGCAGAGATGTGCTCATTTCATATCACAGGAGATGCATTCTGGAAATAAAAAAGATACTTACAAAAGCGACATCTTTTACATACATCTACGATGTGTGTACATCTATGATATGTGTAAGATCAAGAAAGGATGGCTTTGGTCTGATTCTCTTCATCCTTGTATCGCTATTTTTTAAATAATAATTCTGACATTTTACCATAAATGAGAATCTTATACTGCCACCCTGCTTTATCACAGAGTGGCCAGAAGGGGGCAGTGCTGATATCTAAATAGCCACACTAAACTACTGGCAGCTTTCCAGAAAACTACAGGTGAGTATGGAAAAGACTTGTTTAGGTCTTATTTAGCATTGTGGTATCCATGTCGTGATTGTGTATGTGCACGTCTTTAAAGTGAAGGCCCTTTTGATCACAACACACAGCTCACTTGGCACTGATTCAAAACACTGTGTTGAACAGAAAACCTAAAATGATGCATGTTATTAGTACTAAGGCTGGGCGATATGATGATATGTAAAAACTAAAGGTGGAGTTTGTCACACCACACATTTTAGAGATGTCGTAGATATCCTGATATCCTTTTATTTTATTTTTTTATATAGTTTTTAAATAATTAAATCAAACTGACTGGAAGAAGCAGAGTTGATTTTTTAAAAATATTATTTCATTGTTAACTATTTGCAAATATAAATAATAAATATATATTTATTTTTGTAGACATTAAAAGCATCTATTTTTTTTAATGCAACACTACTATTGCTTAGAAACTGTTAGCCAACCTATACATCATAACACACGTTGCGTAACAGAACCGTGACCACCCCTACACACACACACCTCAGCTTTATTAATATTATATGTAAAGGTGGCACTGATTCGATATCCCGTGTCACCATCAGGCTGATATTAACAGAAAACGCTGCACCAGATATCGGAGAAGTTAAAAACAAAGAACAAATCCAATCCAGTTTTGTAACAAGCTATCATGCTTTGTATTTTCATCCATAAATTATTTCTACACATCCAGATTCTTTACTTAAAATTGCACGAGATATGAATATGATTGTCTAATTATCATTTATATTAAAAAAGTAAATGGATTGTCCATGAGTAAAAAAAAAGACTGAAACCGTGTACCTGAAAGAATAATCATTTTTAAAAAATCATCCGATGTCTAACATTTTTAAACATTCAAGTCTAAATTAAGACCAAAATAATAGAAAGTATAATTTCTGAACATACACAAGTCACAGTTTAGGACTGTTGCATGATGCAAGGAGGTAAAATTCCATCTACCACTAGTTCAAAAAAAAAAAAAAAAACCCTA
>CM040976.1:26182187-26195660 GCA_022985145.1 Pangasius djambal | reverse complement strand
GGTAAGCATACAGGGACTTTTTTATTTATTTTTCTACTGTTAATGTTTTTCTTTACATCAACATGTATTGTTTATATTAACATGTATTTGATTTTATTATTATATTTTTGTACATTCTTGTCAAAAAAAATCATATTATTGATTTACTGTTGCACAAATAAGTATTATACTACAATTACATGTCTACGATTTAATCTGGTCTAATTTTGCACTCGTTTGCTCTGTAGGATATAATGCTATTGTTTATTTTGATAGTTTTTTTTTTATTTAAAACAGAAAGCTGCGTTTTTGAGCAAGTCGTGTTTATGGCTATGTATTTCGTCCTGTGACTTGTGAGTATGATAAATGTAAGATGATGCCATAAGTGAAGTGCTTCAAACAAAAAAAAAATCATTTTAAAGCTTAGTAGTTAAAAAAAACTGTAAATAAACATAAAAACCATGTTTTCAGAATAGGTATCAGGAGAGAAAAAGCGGTGGTGTGCCATTTCTAATTATACTATTATGCAGAAATGTCAAATCCTTTATATTATACAAGGGTTGTTTTATTTATTTATTTATTTATTACGTTACAAAGACAGGAAATTTTTGCGACCGTCTGTGCCAGTGAATAAGGCATATCCAGCTACATCATAAATATTTAGATTAAAATCAAGCTGCACAATACTGCCTCATAAGTACCACATCATAATACCCTGAAACAGCTCTAATGCATATTGTATTTAAGTGTTGGTGACTTTAAATGCATCTTTCATACATCAGACCATCGACTGCGTATTGACGTGCAACATTTTGTCTAAGGACAAAAGGTCCCAGTCCAGGAAACACACAAATATAAGCTCTCATATCGCGATCAGGCATCTTTCTGAGCATGGCATACGAGACTCTGCTTTTCCAAACACCATTAGAGTCTGAGGAAAGGCAGTATACTGGAGTTTACACAGACATCAACAAATGCTTCCACGTTTTGTGTTTCATGTTGTCTGTCGCTATCAGCTACTGCGACTGTTCAGGGTGAAGTAATCAAAAGAGAGGCAGCCAAAGAAGTCATGGAGAAGCTGGAGCACACCCGCAGCTTCATTATTTATTCAAAAAAGTCACCAGTTTCCGTCAGCCTTTATTACAGCTTCTCCTTATCAAGAGGCCAAACCTGCCGGCTCTGCCGAGACTGGCACTTACATTCAGGTTTATATCCAGATTTACCATTTGTGGAAAAACGAGTGGACAGAAACCTCTACAGCATCCGTGAATATGAGTACACACACACACACATACACACTCGACAGTGCTGGAGATCCTTGTTGGGGAACAGAGCTGCAGGCTGATCGGGGCCTCCAGGTTAAAGCAGCGCACACACACACACACGCACACGCACGCGCACGCACACGCACACGCACACGCACACGCACACACACACACACACACACACACACACACACACACACACACACAACACAGCAGCTCAGTGAAAAGCCCGAACACGCGATCACCACGACACACTGTTGCTGCGAACTCTGTGGCTTGTAGGCTGAGTGTCAGGTTGCTTTCCTAATTGACTTGGCAGAAGCTGGACAAGACACAGAACGTGTGTGTAAACTGTAATGTGCATACAGTAGGCATGTGTGATATAACAATTTAATCATTTCTACACGATTTTACACTCCCATGATGTCCAGTGACGTTTACTCCAGTTACATAATATTTTGTGTAAGAGCTCCGCAATTTACGCCAGTAGCAGTTCAAAATATGCCAAAAGAGCAGACAGTAAAACGGGAGATCAGTCAAGTGACACGTGAATCTGAAATGATTCGTGCAGTTGTTTTGAACACTCTCACTGACACACTGACAGCACCTGGAAGCCCCGCCCCCTTAACCCATCTCACATGCTCTCAAACAGACTTTCTGTCAAGATAAACGGAGAATGTTTTGATGTTCATTAATGTGAAATAAAATCTATCAATATATGTTCAACATATCGAACATTAGACAAGTACATCGTTAACATCGGCTCATTTTATTCATTACGGTTGCAAAAACTTTATGCTGAAAATGGACAAAAATTTCACTTTCGGTTTTTCGCTGAAAGAGGATAAAACAAAGCAAGAAAATTTTGATCTAAGATGATTAAATTGGCCTACAACAAAGGATCAAATCTAACATGTCACAAATAATGCTAATGTAGATGATAGATCAACAGTGATTAAATAGGATATTAGATGTTTTTGTTTAGGTTGCTCTCAGCCGTAGGTGACCTCACGTCCTGTACAGAGATCCATACACACACAAGCAACATGCTGACATGGCGTTCTGTTTTAATTATAATACAGTGAGAATTAAAGTCAATATCTTCAACATCTGACAGAAAAATCAGATTGTGTTTGTCCTTATACTGTATGTGGCACAGATTTGCTTTGGAAATGACAATGAACAGCAAAAAAAAAATCACATTAAGTCTGATATTTGTCTTTCTCTGCTAACTTTCATGCAAAGCAACAGTTACAGAGTGATTTAGTAATATCCAAAATCGCAGCAAATATGCACCTTTATTTGTCAAGCTTTGCAAACCCATGTTGCTCACAGAAGACTATGGAATAAACATTTGAAATGAGTACTGACAATCCATTTTTATTTTTAATTCATGTCATTTCCCTTAACACTGCTGACCCTTACCATATCTACATTAAAATCCATCCATCCATCTTCCATACCGCTTATCCTACACAGGGCCGCGGGGAGCCTGGAGCCTATCCCAGGGACCTCAGGGCACGAGGCGGGGTCTACACTAACATGTGACATTAAATATGTTTGGCTTTTCGTTCTTCTTCCACATGAGATTTCTTGTGAGAGTTATGAACTTGGCCATCTCTTACTCTTCATAGCCTCTCAGATATATAATGAAATCTCTCTACATAGTTGGTGCTTTCTCTATCTGACCTATAGTCCCCTCTGAAAGTACTGGAACATCAAGGCCAATTCTTTTGCTTTTGCTATACACTGAAGACATTTGGGTTTGAGATCAAAGATGAATATGAGACGATAGATCCGAATTTCAGCTTTCATTTCCTGATATTTACATCCAGATTTGTTAAACAGCTTAGAACATGGCACCTTTTGTTTGCACCCATCCATTATTCAAGTAATCAAAAATACTGGAACAAGTGACTGACAGGTGTTTCTTGTTGTCCAGGTGTGCCCTGTTAGAATGACTGTTTAAACATTTAATATCTCTGAAAATCTACTCTTAGTTTGAACTATGAAGACTGCATTTGTTGCTAAAAAGGATAAACCAACATGAAGAGAGCTGTCTAAGGGAGAAGCTGACAAAAAAGGGAAATCGATCAGAGCTGCTGCACAGCATTGTTGCAATATAAGAGGAATAAAACACTTCAGGAAGTGCTATTATAGGAAAATAATCCATTTTGTGGTAGTAACCGTAACTTGCATTGCATCAAGCTGCATCACATCGCCCCGTTGCTGATCCCATACATAGCTGTTCCACACACACACACAGTCTAAGACAGAAATGTGAGGGGCTTCTCTGTGCAGCTCGAGAAGAATTGAGGGTCTGTGTGCACACATTCCCACCACTAACCCACTTTCCCCAAGAGGGCACCAAGCCAGCTGCAATTTTAAGCATAATTCAATTGCATGCAGTATTTTAGGCCACAAAAGTTGATTTGTGTGCACTCAGCTCCATCCTCTAACCAGCTCTCAAATCTCAAGATGGCTCTCCACAAGCAACAGTGCTCTTTTTTTTTACACCTCTTCTTCTCTTCCTTTTATTCCTCCTCTCTGTCTGACTTCAGCACCCAAGTAGCCTCTTCCCCCTCTTCTGTTCAAAGCAAGGCCATGATGGGAAAGAGGCAGACAGTGTTCCATTTCATAGAAAGAGAACGAGAGACAAAGCAGGACAGAGAAAGAGGAAGAGCTTTATGCCAGACCACAGCCCAGCCCTTATTCTTCACACGTTCACACACACACACACACACACACACACACAAAGCCAGCTGAGAGTCTATTCAGTTCCCTAACAACAAAGCTCAAGGGAACAAACAAAGACCTCCAAAATCCCGGACCCTGTTTCTGTAGTGTAGAAAAAAAAAAGTTTCCTCTCTTTTCTTCCTTCCAGTTGTTCCTGAACTGAACACAAGTTAGGATGAGCGACTAACACTATTGCTGCTTATGATACAAAATGCTGAGTCAGAAGAAACGTGGGACAGGAGGAGTGAAACATGGAGGCCAAAATGAAGGTGCGGGGGAGTGGACAAATACAAGAAAGTGGGACCTTTCCGGTGTGGGGGCAAAACAAATAAGAGATGTAAGGGAGATGAAATGTGCTTCACTGCTGAGCGGAGAAAAGAGTCAAAGGGCTGGTGAAAATGTAGAACAGTTCTAATGCAGTAGTCTGAATTCTTCATATCCAGGATCATTCTGTCATCACATTGTGTATTATTCATAAAGCAGGTTTCTCACTTGTCTGCGTGTCTAGCGCATTGCTACAGGAAGATGAAATGCAGGATAACTGGTTGACTGACAAGTGAGATTGTGGGCTAAATCTGAGAGCATCACAGATTAGATCTACCAGTGAGAGAGAGGTGTGCTCACCATAAACGACTGATGCACCACACATATTTTCACACAACTGGATGACTAAGAACGGAACAGAAACATGATGTCATCCTGCGTCTCTGGGCCAGACGACCCTTCTGCTGCAAAAGTGAGTCACTAGCATTCTGGACGGATTCGCATAAAAATCCCTGGATCAAACAGCAGCCAGTTGGCTACATGTTCCTTTACAGTTTGTTCCAAACCCGACAGAAGTTCTAAAATAACTTTTGGGATTAGGCTGATTTCAGGTTCGATTAGGTTCAGGTTTGTCATAGTGTGGTTGTCCTTGCCTCCCACATAACGGATTTTGGCCTGAATCTTCCCCACTTTAAGCACCTTCAGGCACTTCGCAGGCCGTAGAACGAGGGACATGCTGGATAAAGTGGTGGCTTAATTCTTGAGAGTACAGTTTATTGCAACTGAAAGAAAAACACGACTGTGGAAGACATCTGGATTTCTTGTTTGTTGTGACTGTTTTTAATTCTAAACTTTGATTTTGTTTACTCGTCAACTGATTACATCCATCTGTGTTGATACATCAGGCTTTATGAAGTCCTTAACTGTCAACGATCAGGGTTGCAAAGAATGCTGGTTATTATTCAGTTATAGTTGAGTTCAACTTAAGAACTTGGTGACACAGACCGGATCAGGCTCAATAATAGATCACGCCTTGGAAGAAATGTCTTTTAAAAGTGACAATGAGAATTTTACAGAAGCATTTTTTTTTTTTTTTTAACTAAGTTACTTTTACGGTTACTGAGTACAAGGTGTATATTACACAAGCATACAGCACTCTAGCTATAACAGCGCAATAAATAGTTACACACCAAGGCAAGAAGATGCCCCGGACTATGCCCTCTTGCTCAATACAATCGAGTTCGAAATACAAAAATACAGAGAAACACACAAGCACTTCCCACTAGTCAGTAGCTTTCTATCATGAGTTATAGCTAAACAACTTCACAATGATGATGATATAAACTCCACAAGAAGGATAAATCAGCTATCATTCATTAGCTTCCCACCAAATTAGAGCTCATAGAAATGCTTTATTCTGATTCCCATTTGTTTTACTCTCATACTCCCCTAATTGGATGCTGGCTCCTTTCTGTCACCTGGTAGTCTGACTCCTTTTGTGGCCAAAGTTGGGGCACGATGCCATCTGATGTACCTGAGCTGCTATATGACACATGTACAAACATCCCACCAAATTCAACCAAACACCTCTGACACACCACTGACTGTGAATTACAATCACAGGATTGTCAGCGTGACTCATAGCAGGTCATGTTATACAGCATTTTTTTGTCCCTAACTCTTTTTATGCTTCTGCCACTAGGGGGTGGAGGCATTATGTTTACCGGTTGTCCGTCCTTCCGTCTGTCCATCCAGCAATGTGTCCGTCCGAGATTATCGTTTGCATGATATCTCAAGAACAATTGGTTGAAAGTTTGTAGGATTTATAGGGAACTATCACTGCAACCAGCAGATGAACTGCTCAGATTTGGGAATTGATCCAACAGGGTCAAGGTCACAGCAAGGTCAAATGTCTGAAATAGTTTTTCAGCATTAACTTCCTTCCTGTTTAAAGTATATTTTAAGTGTGTTTCTTGTTATGAATTAGTAACAAGAAGAGCTAGACTTGTTGCGGCAGAGGCATCCCCATTATTCCAGAGTTCTACTTGTTTTCATAATCAGAAAACTCCTACAGGTTGTAGCTTTAAACTAATCTATCATAGTTCACTGTTTTTTCCCCCCCAGTGCAGTCCAACTGTTTTGCTGGCATTCTGGTGATATATTATCATCAAAATATGATATGATTTACTGATTTTGTTTCATCACACATCCATGCAACCTGTGTGTACATTAACTGGGCATAGAAGATTATTTTCACACAAGGTGTCTGTGAGCCTCAGCTTAACTCATGTCATACATGCTGAAAGGAGTGATGAAAAAGAAGATGTAAAGGAGGGATGTGGCATCTGGCCCAGTTCCCAGTCAGTAGAGATGGCCGAGAATCACTGCAGCCGCCGCCAGCAACATCCACAGGGGTTAATTAGCTTAATGCTGGCAACCTAGCACCACTGCCATAGTAACCCTGGCCCACCTGAGCACCTGTTCCCCAGTGTGTGGCTGTGTGTGTGTTCATGTCATCTTTCTGCGGCATCCTGTCCACAGTAAACGACTTAAATAGAAGTTCCAGGGCAAGGAGTCTACAGCTGTCAAAACAATGGTGCTGCACCGTCTTAGCTGTGCATTCTTTTTTCCAGAACAAAGTGGCACATTTTAAACAACACACTACTCAAAAAAAAAAAAAAAAACAGCCAGACGCCAGTGAGATGTTCACTTCTCTTCTACGTATAATCCTGATCCTAACAGTGGCAGATGATTCTCAAAATACTGGAACTAATTTAAGACAATGAAATAGATATTACATGTACGATTTCTTACAAAACAAAAATGTAAAGTCTACATGGTTAATTATCACTACACATACAGTAAGCAACTAGGACCAAACTAGAAGGCCATGTTGTATACAAGGGGTCATCAACTAGCAGACTGTGGTCCGGATGCGGATCCAGCAAAGTATTTGAATGGACTGAACTGAGTACTTCAAAAATACTGCAGCGAAAAAAAAAGAAAAAAAAAAGTCTGTAGTTCAATATCTACACTTATCTCAGCTTCTGTAGCAGAGCTTCTGTTGCAGCTTATCAAATCACACGCATTTATGTAAATTATTTACAACTGACCAAAGACTCGCTACAGCGCTAGAAGCAAAGGAAATAAAGCAACTAAGTTCAGTATGAAAGGTCCACCACAGTGCTAGTCCGTCCTCTTACAGCCCAAGGGTGCGCAAATGAATGCTCATTGAGTACAGCCTGGGTTTCAGAAAACATAAGAATGCAGAGACGGTCAAAGAATGCATGGGAGAAGTTGTAGATCCTCGATAGTTGCTGGATGGGAAACAAAAGATGAGGCCTAAGACAAAATAACGCTAATCCCACTGTCAGCTACCAGAGTTACCAATATTAACTTCAAATACTTATAATACTAACATGCTTTTTTAAATATTTTTAAAAGTATGTTCTAGAAAGGCTGTCTATGCTATTTGTAAATGAAGGCTAACACTATAATTTTGAAATGCTGAATTGTCTATAAAGGCATATTCAAATGTTTATTTTATATCATTAATAGCCATGAACTAATCGCTACTAATAAGCATTAAAAGGTAACTGTTGTCGCTATTCAATCATCTTAGTTGCTTGGACTTTTAGAAGGAAGGAATTTTATGTAACTGGACCTTCACAAATTTTAATTGAATACTTCTGTTGTATACAAAACATGCTTAGGTTTGTCTTCTAAATCAGTGCTCAACAGGAAACTGCAAACATTCCCAAGTGGTAGCCAAGAGGTAAAAGGAGAAATAGTGAGGTGTATCAGATAATTAATCCAGCTGTTCTCAAAACTGGGTCGCTGCACATGGGCTGTACCTTCACCAGACTTCTGAGGTGCAGTAGCATACATTAATTACAGCGTTAACACGAAGAGTGGGGGCAGGAGCCGACAGATGGTGACCTGTCACAAGGAAAGCACCATGGATTTTTTTCCCCCTTAAACACTGGCAGATGGGAAGAGTGCCTCCTATTGATGCAACACATTCATTCTCAATAGCAATTCAGCCTGTCTCACACACTACTGTGAGCTAAAGCTATAGTAATAATTAACCCAAAACGTAAGGATAGACACATAGGCTTGGCTAACTCATTATTTCAGCTTGTCGTCCATCAGGTTTAGAAATTGATCAGTCTAATTCATATTCATGGCATGCGCAGAGCCTTCTGAGATCGCTTTGCTGCCCGATCTATTCTAATCTAAACTGCAAAAACAAAGGACTGATTAGCACTTCTAGCCTGAGATTATGTGCAGGTATTAGGCTTGTTGCTCCCATTGTGGTGCAGTTATTTAGAGTGGTTATTATTGTGGCTGAAATGAACTTCCCCATACAGCTTCCATGGAAACCATGACTGCATTTGAGTTAATACTACATTAAGCAAAAGGTCTCATGAAGCAGAGGCAGGGTTTTTTTTTTTTTTTTCAGTCAAGCTGAAAAAGATAAGTCATAATAATGACCGTCGGCTTTACTGAAGGGTTTTATGGTCGAGACATTACGGTATTGTGCAATCCAAGGCCAAAAATAGATCCACTGGCTATATCTTTTCTCCCATCGAATTAGTTTCAAATGTAAAACATATGTATTTCCTTTGTTTCCAGCATGAAACATGCTGAGGGGAAATTCCACATTTAAAAAAAAAAGGCAAAGGGGGAAAAAATCAGCTGACCAGTACTCAAATCTGTTTCTCTAGTCCACCTCTTAAGTGTGGTTTCTCACTCAATGACATTTCAGGCTGTGAGGAACTTCATATCATTATATCCAATCAAAAAAAGTGTAGAGTGAAACTATTGAATTTTCCAATAAATAAAACAAAAATCCATCATCATCTGATTAGCTATGTCTCAGGAGCTGTATAATCTTGTTGCAGTGTAATTAGATCTAATGACAGACCCAAACCCCCCCACCACCACACACACACACACACACACACACACACACACACACACACACACACACACACACACACACACACACACAACCACCCCCTATTCCTTCCCGTCCGGAAACATATATAAACGCTTTTGACAAGCAACATATTGATCGTGAGTGATGCTGCAACAGACGCATCGAGTGTCTGCAGTCCTCCAGACATCTCCTCACGAACCAGCAGCATCTGGAACACCGCAGCTAGTGATCAATGCACAGGAAGTGACATCAGGTACCTGGGTCCTTGGGGACACTGTGGGGGGATGCATCATGGCCAACAGCAGGAAGACTGCTGCACACAGGCTATTTTTGTCTCGATGAGACCTGAATCAGAGCTTGGCTATTGTTTGGGTTGGGGTCTGGATCCTGTGTCCTGCTTAAAGTGGAGTAACAGGAACGGCTGGTGCAGCTGCACGCCACAGCTGGTGCACTCTGGCTTCCTTATATTTTCTCAAACACAGCTAAATTTCTCAAAGCTCCACCCACAGTCCCCAAGAGGAGTCACCTTCCCCCACTGCAATGCTGTAAATTAGTGTCCCAGGGGATGGCCAGGGCTGTACTGGTGTCAGTCTACAGCTATTCCAACACTGTGAATCATCTCCCAGCAAAACGTTAAATAACATGCGAGAAAGAGTAAGCACGTTTACCAAAGTCCTGCTGAAAAAGGAATAAAGAGTAAAAAAGGAAGAACTACAGGCATATGTGCATGTTCCTCCTAACGTATCAGGCTAGGGTGTCATAAACAAAACACAGTAGTATCTCTCAAAAGGATCTACTGTCGTGACACACGGCAGGAGCCACACAGGCTTCACAGCAAGCCAAGGTCTCAACAAAGGACTGTGTTGAGAGGCATGACATCACCGCATCCCCAGATCAGAACTGCCATTTCCTCAGGGAGTGTCAGCAGAAAAGTAAACGACAGGCCATACAGCTATCTCCCTTCTAATTCTCTATACGTGACGAAGGTACAATGACCTGAAAAACCTCATTTACATGTACATCATTTAGCACACGCCCATATCCAGAGCGACTAACAGAACAAAAACACATCCACATGCTAGTCTAACAGGTCAGTGGCTAAGAATAACTGAGTTAATACAGCAAGAAAAGAAAACACACAAGTGTTAAAGAGGAATTTAAAATAGATTAATAGGTGCTTTGGTGAAGAGGTAGGTCTTTAGTCTGAGTTTAAAGACGGTCAGTGACTGCTCTGACAGCCAGCGAAAGTTCATTCTACAGTTAAATAAAACAAAATAAAACGCAACAGACATCATGACCAGTATGCTTCCAGTATGGAGAGCTTCGAAGCAGCAATTAATATTAAATAATAATAAATAAATAAACAACCTAGGTCTGAGTGGCAGAAACAGATTCACAGGCATCGTGTAAGCAATGTGAACTATGCATCTTCCCAACTGTCAAGGTTCAAGCTGTATATACCCATGGGGCTGAAGTGACAAGTGGATCCTCCCCCATTCTTACCAGCACAGCGGCTTCAATAATGCCACTTGCCACCGCTCTTCAAATCAGGCACGTTTTTATGCCTTACACCTCCTAGGGGTGTTAAATAGCTGCTGGGAAACAGGTCACATGAAGTGCCCCAAAGCTGAGTGTTTCTCAGTTCCATCCTCAAGCTCCATTTGGCTGGGGAAACACTACAGAGCACACAGTGCTGCATCATGGCCAGCTAAAAGCTCCCAGTTAACTGTTGTGTTATGTCAAATGCTATTTACGATATGACAAGATCACATGCCAAGGTGGAGCCTTCGAAGAACTGCATTAACTATCGTGTAAACCCATATCTAGGGTTCTGAATACTGTAGCTAATTGGCAGAAGGTTAAGATGGTAAAAATGTCTCTCGAGTGGCGCAACACAAAAACGTTCGTCCTATCAACAAGAGCTGAAGAGTCCAGTTAAGTCTCCCCCATCATACGACAGTTACCAACCAGGGAGGGTGAAGGCTAACACATGCTTCATCCGAGACATGTGAAGCCACGGGGGGGCGGCGTAACACACTCGGAGGAAAGTGCTCTCCGTCCCCTTCCGCATGCATGAACTCACAGATGCCCATGATTGGCCAGTGTCGCTGTGATTGACGGAAGAAAGCACAGGGACCCTTGGCCACAGATGGATCCTGGCCACAGATGGCTGTGACATCGTTGGATTCAAACCCCCGATCTCCGGACGACAGGGCGGATGCTTTTCTGTTGTGCCACTCGGCAGCCTGCAGATAGTGCCTGATGTAGCATGAGCAGCAGTTCAAAAAGATGCAGGGCTCATGGCTGGTAGTGGTCATGTGATAGGGGAGAGCTAGCTAGTGAGTGGAAATTGGAAAAGAATCAAACTGGGAGAAAATTAGGAGGGAATTGTATTTTATATTTACCCATCACACATTCACCTGTTAGTAGAGACTGATCTTGAGTAAAAGATGGAAGAATCAAAATGTGTGTAATTCCCCCCCGCCCCCCCGACCACCCTGACTGGGAAAGAACAAATCTCTATTCAGCTCAGCCTGAGAACTCACAGCCTCTCACCACCCACACTCAAAACATCCAGCACAGAGAGAGGGGGAGAGAGAAAAAGACAACTGATGAGGCCAGAAGCAAACCCAGAGCAGCGGGTTTCAGCAACCTTTCATTCTTTCCCTTTAAATTAGACCTTAAGAGGAACATGCGTTCACGTCTTTGTATTGGCGTCTCCACCAATACAATATCCTGTAATATACTGTATCTTTTCTATGTTTATATCCCTCTCTAGCACTCTCACTTTCACACTGTATATACAGGATATATAAATACACATTCACCATCCACTTTATTAGGAACACCCGTACATCTGCATGCTCACGCAATTATCAAAACAGACAGCCATGTGGATATAGAGCAATGTACACAATCACACTGATACATTTCACTGTCAATTGAACTTCAGTTAATGTTCACGAACGTCAAAACAGAGAAAAACGTGATCTCACAGACTTTGATCTGGTATGGTAGGGATGAGTATTTCAGAAACTGCTGATTTTCACATACAAAAGTCTCTAGAGTTTACACAAAAGACATCCAGTGAGTGGCAGTTCTGTGGGCAGAAAAGCCTTGTTGATAAGAGAGGTCAGAGTAGAATGGCCAGACTGGTTTGAGCTGACAGGAAGTCTACAGTAACTCATATAACCACACTTTACAACCGTGGTGAGCAGAAAAGAATCTCAGAATGCACAACAGGTCGAACCTTGAGGCGGATGGGCTACAACAGCAGAAGCTCCTGTCAGCCAAGAATAGGAAACTGATGCTACAACGGTCACAGGCTCAACGGAAATGGACAGTTGAAGGTGGGAAGAAAAAAACAAGAGACATTTTTCCTATCTTTAACTGTACAGTTTCAGTGAGCCTGTAACTGTATTTGCATGATGATATGCACTGTGCTGCTGCAACTTGACTGGCTGACTAGATAACTGTATGACTGAGCAGGGGTACAGGTGATCCTATTAAAGTGGCCGGTGAGTGCATATGTGAAGAAGAATTTAGGGAGTAACTGCAGTGTACTTCAGCAATAAATGTAGTGATTTCAGCTGTAGTAAAAGTTCAGTGTAGTACACAAAGAACCATGAAGTTGATTAATTTCCAATAACAGCAGGTCCCAAAGTGTTTTATTCCTCGTACACCACAGCAATTTACCAACAACTCATTTTTTTATTTATTAATTCCTTTTTTCTATCTATTTATAGTTACATTTAATGTCATAGAACATCCATGAAACATGTTCGTTAATGTTATGAATTAGTTGTCACTATAGAAACAATACCATATTAGAACAAGCAAAATATTATAAACCTGTGATTCGAACCAGAATCGAGAATTCAACAGCACTGTGGTATAAATACAGACATATCATTATTGATATATACGATAATCCTGAACTGTGTTCATACCTACACCAGGACCATTAATGTAACTTTATTGGGCTTGGTGCAGTCAATTAAATTTACCCCTGACCCTAGACTTGACATAGCTGGTTCTCTGACATATGAAGCTCGCCCACCCACCCCCACACAAACACACACAAACACACACATGCACACTCCCTTTCTCCCCAGTGGCCTCCATGGATCTTCTTGAGGGATTCCTAATTAAATCGAAACAAATATGTGCCATCTCTGCTGCAGCCCTCCTAGTGAGCTCTGTCCTGTACCAACACAAAATCAGCAGGGAAAAAGAAAAAAAAAAAAAAAAAAAAACACACCTTCCAGCTGTCCTAAAAGCTTTACG
>CM040976.1:26110957-26172038 GCA_022985145.1 Pangasius djambal | reverse complement strand
GCTCCCAAAGAGAACCTCAACATCTTCAGCTCTGCTACCTCTAGCTCTGACTCCTGTCTCTTCCTCAGTGCCACTGTCTCTAAACCATACAGCATGGCCGCTCTCACCATTGTCTTGTACGCCTTCCCCTTGATTCTCACTGATATTTTTCTATCACACAGAACTCCCGACATCTTTCTCCACCCATTCCAACCTGCCTGCACTCGCTTCTTTACCTCTTTCCCACACTCTCCATTACTCTGGACTGTTGACCCCAAGTACTTAAACTCCTGTACCTTCTTCACCTCTCCAAGTCTAATCTACTGTATCTATCTATCTATTTTGTACAAAAGGTTATTTTTAATGGGAAGCTCTTAGGCCAAACAATTCACTTGCATAAAGAGCAAAAATATCTATATTTTGTTAAAAGAATTATAGTTGAAGTGGTTATGTTTCAGATCAAAGTCCTCTGGACCTTTACATAAGGCAATGTATGTTCTTAGCTGTAAAGACGTGTGCTGTATTATATTAAAGAAATTAAAAAAAAAAATGGTGTAATACTTAAATGACCAACTTTTTTGCAGACAATTATGGTACACCATGAACCGAGTTAACAGCACTACAAAACAAACATTTTAGTATTCACAGGCAAAGCATGACGAGATGATTCACTTATTTTTATTGTGTTCATAAAAGTATGGGAACACTTGCATTAGATTTAATCTGGACTCAAAGCTCCAGGACCCACAGACTTATTAAAAAAATAGAGCAGTTTAGTATGTTGCAAGGCACTTGTCCCATTAAACAACCAGCAGGATGAAAACTGGCTCATAGTGTATTACTCTCTGGATAAAGGGGGAAAAAATAAGAAAGGCCTAAAGCTTTATTGAATTTAGGTCATCTGAAAGTTATTTGCACATCACAACACATTAGCCTCCAATCTTTGGCACAATTCTGAAATGCAGCCTAATTTACAGGCTTGGTATTTAGAACTATCAGGCTATAATGTTTCATTAGTTGCTGCATAATAAGCACGTCTGTGTTCATGTGTGCCTCCCTAAACTACATTGGCTCATAGTGAGAAAAGGTAGAAATGCTGTCAAAACTTCAAACACATGCTGTAAATGGGAAACGTTATAACTGTTGTCACATTAAACGCTAATTCAGTTTATCTGTTGTCCATTACCTAATGCACTAGCTTCCTGACAGGAATAATACTGATTTACTCAAGTAGAGAAATGAATTTGAATCAAACCCGCAGACGTATTTTATTCAGGGTGACAAACAGTAGTCTATTTAAAAGAACCACCCAACCCTGTCCACAGTGGTGCAGTGGGTAGTGTTGCTGCCTCATAGCTCCAGGGTCCCTGGTTCTATCCTCAGATGGAGTTTCTGTTTGTGTGGAGATTCCGTGCATGCTCTAGGTTCCCTGGTTTACTCTCACTTCCCAAACACATGCCAGTAGATGGACTGGCTACACTGAATTGCCACTAGGTGTGAATGTGTGTGCATGGTGCCTTGCGATGGACTGGCATTCCATCCAGGGTGTATTCCCATTTTGCTCCCAGTATTCCCGGGAAAACCTCCGGATCCACTGTGACCCTGACCAGAATAAAGCGGTTACTGAAGCTGAATGAACTGATCCTATATCCTATCTCCCCTTTAACTAAAAAAAAAAAACCCACAAACCCCCTCTCTACAGATTTACACTCAATAGCCACTTTATTAGGAGCACTTGTATATTCATGTTCTTGTCTGATCAGCCAATCATATGGCAGAAGCACAATATATAAAATCTGCATGGTAACTAAAATAACAACTCTTTACAATTGTGGTGAGAAAAAAAAGCATCTCAGAATGCACAAACCTGGAGGCAGATGGGCTACAACGGTAGAAGACAACACTGGGGTCCCCTCTTGTCAAGCCAATCTTAAGGAATCTGAGACTACAGCTTGGGTTACTGTCTGTGTGAAGTTTTCCATGTTCTCTCCATGTTCGTGTGGGTTTCCAGCAGATTCTCTGGTTTCCTCCCATAGTCCAAAAACATGCATCTAGGTTGATTGGCTTTGCTAAATCACCCAATAGAGTGTGTGAGTGTGTGTAAATGGTGCCCTCTAATGCACTGGAATCCCATCCGGGGTGAATTCTTCCACCTTCCACCAGTGTTCCTAGAACTGGCTCTGGATTCCTGAATATGAATGAATGAATGAATATTTTGGCCATAGACCTCTTTATTCCCTAAATTTCCACCCACAGAAGACTTTTTGTTGAATTAAAATTGTCATTAGATTTAAGGTGATATTATTTATAAGCATACCAATCAAGGTTTCGATTAAACCCATTCAATTTAATAGACCAATGAAACTTGCCTAAGAACTAGCCATAAGAACTCAATACTTCCTAACTTAATAATAATAATATAATAACACACACACACACACACACACACATTACAGCTTTTCTACAGTATCTTTCGAATTATATGATTATTATAGGATTTTAGAAGTCATCATGCCCACCTCAAGGGCTGTGTTTGAAATGGCATATCATATATAATACTCAAAATTAACCCCACCCAAATGTGTAGTATGCAGTGTGTGAACAATATGCAGTATACAAGCAATACACAGACCGAATTATCCAGCCAGAACTGTTGCTCTGTTACAAATGGTGTCCTAAGCTCTGTGGTCCTCCTCCAAGTCCAGTGATGTGCAAGCTGCCAAAAGGCATGCTATGATGGTCAAGCTGGTAGACCATTTTTGTCAGCTGGTATGTTATTCCTATATGGTATTCACCTTCCTTATTACTTGTCTAAACTGATTAATAAATATTAGTGATTCTAATTATCTCACTGTACTGTTATTTTCTTTAAAAGATACTTGTCTATGATCTTGTGCTGTTAGCTGTATTTAGAAACTGCTTGCTTTCTATCAGCTTGACCAGCTCGGCCTGTGCTTTGGCAGCTGGTAGCTGGAAAGACCAAGCTGGATTTTTCAGCAGGAAAATTTCATCAATTCCACAAAAAATGTATTAGATCACACTGACAAATTTAAATGATGAATAGAAAATAAACCAGGTAAATTAGGTAACTGATCACACCTTGTTTAATCAATTTTGCACAGATTTTTCTTTCACATAAGATTGGACCTCGCACATAATTTCAAGGGGTCAGAGGCTGCTTCTGAGTCCAGTTCAACAAAGTGAGCTTAGAGGGTGCATAGAGGGAGCATAAAGGGAGCATAGAGAGAGAGCAAAGGTGGCGCTTTTGAGCACACTTTTCAAGCTTAACATGATAAACGTCACACCCTACACCTTTGAGGACCTTTAAAAAAAAAGTAAGAAAACTGCTTGGAAGGCAACAGCAGCATTTAGGCTGCTCTATGTGTAAAGACTGGTTATGTTGCAGAATGTTTTCATCTAAATGTTGTGCTAAATCAAACAATGTACATTCACTAATGTGTTCCCTATATGAAAAAGCGTATGATAACCATCAACAGCAACTAAGCAACTTCTTAGTCTGTTAGTTGCTTTATTCATTGTGAGTCAGATTTTAACAAATAATTATATTTAGTAATAGTGCATGTTCTTAAAAAAACTGTTTAAATCGTAACAATCTGTAATGGTATAATATTTCTTAAAAAAAAAAAAAGGCTAAAGTGGTACTTGACTTTTTTAAAGCCTTTCTCTGCTGCCTAATGATATTATGTTGGGCTTTAAACACCATGTTACACATGTTCTTATAGTTACTAAGTAAATAATACAACATGAAAGGGCATGCTGTTATTGGAAAGTAATTAACGACGAGGTAGTGTGATGTGAAGTTACTGTTAGTTTTTGACTATCTAGTGTACAGTTATAGAAGAGAAATGATTTATAATTGCACTATCTAGATGAGGATGAGTTCCCTTTTGAGTTTGGCTCCTCTCAAGGGTTCTTCCGCATGTCTTCTCATGGAGTTTTCCCTTGCCACCATCGCCTCTGGCTTGCTCATTAGGGATAAACTGATCAATATCAAATTTCAAAATTTCTATCCAGATTTCTGTAAATCAAATGTAAATGTAAATCAAACTGAATTGAACTGACTTGAGCAAGCATACAAGCACACTGTCATGATTCCTGGATGTGTACTGCAGGCAGGCAGGCGGTGGGCGGGGCTACGCGGCTCCGGACAGAGGAGCAGCTGCGCGCGCTTGCTCCACTCTGCCCGTATGCGTGGACCTTGGAGGGCGATAAGAACCGATGGAGGAGGTGGTCCCGCTCGCTGTGCTCGAATAGAGAGAGGAATGTGTTGTAAGAAAGAGATCGGGAAGCTCGTACACCGTTAGTTAAGGAAATGAAGGCGAACAGGACATCTCTGTTGTGATTTCAGGGTGAGTTAAGCATTCATTCGCTGTTTTCTCACACTTTCACACACTAACACTAAATGTGCAGAAGTAGTGAGAGCTGAGAATCTCGCTGGATTAGAAACTCTTCTCAGCATTCTGTTTTGTTTTTTTTTCTTTTTTAATGGTACACTAAATATAAATACATTCACCAGTTAATATGTTGACTTAAAACCTGTATCTGGACACCCCAATTCACTTGAATGGATGTTTTTTATTTTGTTTTAGGCCAAAATCTGCATGGATTTTTGTTCTCTGTGACTGGATTTTTACCTTAAAACAGACCATTTTAAGCACAGCGATGCTGTACTTGCTATTGGCCAATGGACTTTCCACCCTTGACTCCACTGCAATGAGGCTCTTTCAAACACATGTGGTTTTGTGTGTTCTGGTATGGACAGCACAAGCATCAGATTTCAAGTCTTCTGTAGGCACACATTTCACAAGAACACAGACTCATGCAGTGAAAAGACATATGGAATTGCAATCAAACACTTTTGCAGCCATCTCAGGGAACACGGCGCTTCTTCAGGCAGATCAGGCTACAGATTCCTCAAGATCTTCTGCGAGGAGAGTTTTGAAAGGACGCAGACCTTCACCTCAAACAAGTTCAAACACGCAACCAGTTGAGAAACCCAACGTGCTTCATGATCACACAGACACCATTGCACCTCAACAGGGCTCTCCGAGCTCCCACTCCCGTATCTCCAATCGCACCAGCTCCATAAATATCCTTGCAAGGTTTGCAGGCAAGAACCGTGTGCTGGTCATTTCCGCACCGCATGAGTCAGATGGATACTACAGGCTGATGATGAGTTTGCTCAAGCCGGACGTGTATTGCCAAATGGCAGACCGCCATATGCAGCAGATCATCATGTTCCATGGAAAGGAAGAAATGGGTGGCAAAGTGAGACGTGTGAGTAATGATGGCTCGATTGTTGAGGAACTGTTAGATCCAGCCTTAGTGCCCAGGCTGATGAGCTTTCTGAAACTGGAGGAGGGCAAGTTTGGCATGGTGCTGCTGAGGAAAACCTTGCAGGTGGAGGAGAGGTACCCATACCCAGTGCAGCTTGAGGCTGTGTATGAGATAATAGACCAGACGCCTATGCGCAGACTTGAGAAAGTCAGACAGAAAGGTTTTGTGGAAAGGTGTAGGGCAACTGGAATGCAGGGAAAGGTAGTGCAGTCTGTTGGGACAGTTTTACACAGAGGCTCTCAAGATATTGAGATGGTAGAAGGTGCGAGACCTCCTCCCAAGCCCACTCAGAGTTCTACCACACAATCTACCACCATCCCTACCACCAAAATGACTAGAAGGAGAATAACTATACGAACATCTACTATAAAACCTGCAACTACAACATCTGCAGCCACAACTCAGCTTGCTACTACTACTTCTGCTACTACTACTACTACTACTTCTAGTACTACTATTAGTACTACTACTACTGCATCCACTACACTACCCACAACTCTGCCTTCAACTACTGTCAATCCCACTACTTTATCGATTACAGTGGTGCATAGACACCCAAACACACCATCTTACAGACACAAAGCCCGACTAAGCACCTTAGAACCCGTTAGACGCAACCGTCAAAGGGAACACACTGCAACTAACCCATCCATTACCTCAGACTTAATGATCCAACACAGAGACAAACACAAAGACCGGACAGATAAGATTTCACCTGGAGCTCGCAGGCAAAAGCCCATTAAGGACAAACCGTCCAGGGGAAAATACACAGGGAGGGAACAGATCAATGAACACGTAGAAGAGCAAGAAGCAGGAACGCCTACACCGAGTGAACCAGTGGAGAACCTTCTGACTACCAAAACAGGGAAGGGCCCCCGTGAGAAAACTGAGAAGAAGAAAAAGACAGAGAGAACTGAGAAGCCTGTGAAAAAGAACAACACAGAGAAAAAAGTGGCAAAACCCTCCAAGGATGCCAAGGTTAATCTTCACAACAGAAATGTGGTGCAAAAAGCAAGCAGCCTTGAGGATAAAGATGCTGTTGGCAAGCCTACAGAAAAGCCTGTTGATACTAAGAGGGCACTAGAGATATTTCTTAGTTATTTTGAGAAAAGAAGACGTCTGCTTGTGAGTATATTATAAACGTACAAACACAAAACATTGTTAATTGTGTGTATGTGTTAAATAGGGGCCACATAAGTGGCATTCTTCTTAGTTTGGAATTTAATTTCCATTTGGAAAGCATCTCAGTGTGAATCTCTATTTGCAGGTAATTACTACTCCCAATGAAAATAACAAAATGTACAGTCAGCAGAGGGATGAGTATCTGGAACAAGTGTGTGACATGGCTCTGCGCAAAATCTCCATCATCACCATTTTTGGCCCTCTAGCCAACGGGACCATGAAGATAGACCATTACCAGATGGGTGAGTTCAGCTTTTGACCTTTTGCCTATTTTTCCATCAATACTCAGGACATTTGTTCTATTCAGACTTCCTTTGTGTGTTGTGTTTCTTTGTTCTGTGGTTTACAGAGCAGGACAGGCCAGTGCGCAGCTTGCCAGTCAGTGAGCTCATCAACCAGGAACTCATCACAGCCTTCCGCAAGGAGCTTGGCATGGTTTACAATGACTTCTTCATGGTGCTCACCGACTTTGACATGAAAGTGAAGGTTTGTTTTCTTTACGGCAAGTCAGCCATTTGAGTAGGCTTGAGAGGTAGTTTCACAATCCTTCAGATTTTAATGATTTACCTGTTTTTCTTCTTTGTCACAGCAACAGTATGAAGTTCCTATTATCATGAAGGCAGTGTTTGATTACATCGACACATTCTCATCGCGCCTCAAAGAGATGGAGCTTCAGAGGAAGCTTGGAATTGCTTGCAAAAAAGAAGACAAGTCCAGAACTCTAGAGAATTTCCTTTCTAGGTTTCCAGTGCTTTTTGATGATAATATATGATAATGAATATAATACAATTCATTTGATTATTTGCTGTTTTTAATCTACTAGACTTTGCTACAATGACCAAACGTACAGTCAAGTGCAAAAGTTTGTAAAGTTAAAATCACTTTATAAGTTTTTTGCAGTTCTGTGCAGTATAATATAAATATGTTCTACCAATGTTTTTCTAACTACCTTCAGTTCGTTTGTGTGGAGGCTGAGCGGGTTGTGGCAAGAAAAAGATTTTTTTCTGTTAATTTTTCCCTTATGTTCTAGACTGTTGTTTTGTTGGAAGATGCGCCCACATTTCATTTTTAGCATCCTTTTTTGGAAAACCGTGGAGATTACAAATATTTGCAATTGACTGCATATTGCAGATTAAATTAAAATTAATTATCATTCAGAGCAGATAAACACAAAGT
Source organism: Pangasius djambal (assembly GCA_022985145.1). NCBI lineage: Eukaryota > Metazoa > Chordata > Actinopteri > Siluriformes > Pangasiidae > Pangasius > Pangasius djambal. The sequence goes on along the minus strand of CM040976.1, from coordinate 26,164,343 downwards.
GATGTAACATTTAGACCACACATTGCTTAAATTTGACTTGTCTGTATTTATCTCATTGTTGCTCAAGGTTTCGCTGGAGACGACGACTGCTTGTCATCTCCACCCCTGATGATGAGGAGTGGGCATATCAGCAGCAGCTCCATGCCCTGACCAGTCAGGCCTGCCACTTGGGTGAGATAGTTAAATAAATGTTTACAGCTTTGTCTTTGCATAACATACCATTGAACAGTTGGCTCAATTGATTCTTTTGACCAGTCCTATGGTGTGTGTGTGTAGTCTGACTTTTTTAACTTCCCCACTTACAACTAGTTCACAATTACTTCAATATACAAACTCATCCTTAAATGTGAGACATTACAAAGAAAAATAAAGCTTAGAAAGAAGAGGCCGGGACCATTCGTGCCTCTGCTAAGTGTACATAGCTAATACAGTTAGCTTGTGCTGCTAATCTGCCTCTAAAATGAAATCAAACAACCTATTTTCACACTGATTAGTATTTTATTTAATTTGTGTTTAATTAGTTAGCTACTACCATTTCTCATCAGAGCTAAAACAAACAAAACACAAACAAATAAACAAAAAATAAAAACGCTGGACAGTGCAGTTGTTGCCTCCTAGTGTGAACATAAGGTTCAAGATATATGCCAGTGTGACCCACTTATAACCTGGCAGAAAACATGGCCAGTTTATGCTCAGTTAATGTCGCTAAGCTTTTGCCATGTCAATATTATGGTCTAGAGATGGTGACCGTTTTCCAATTCTGGTGCTAGAGCATGCCTGCACTGCACATTTTAGTGTTTTCTCATTTCTCATTGATGTTAAATAGTCAAGTTTTTTTGTTTTCTTTGGCTTCTACTGTATTTCATGACTCACTGGGTATCAGAGGCTTTCTTTAAATACTATGAAGGACATCTGCAAACATTCCCTAAGGGGATTTCCTCTCACTCTGCCAATTACTGAACATGTGTACTGTTGCCATTTTATTTTGCTGTGCTTGCCAGGGGTTTTAACCAAACGGCCATGTTGAAGAAAAATGTTCTTGGCTGCTTTTACTGGCTTTATTGTTTCTTGTACGCTGTGAAGTAGCCCCCCTCTGAACACTTGCACAGTTGATATCACTAATGAAATAAAGACGTTGCTGATTTAAAAAACGTAAGCATGATGGACCCTGTAGGATCATGCACAGCCATCCAGTAGAGGCCACTTTGTGTCCAGAGCATGACAGCCTGACTGATGCCCTTTAGATGCTCATTTACAAACCAAAAATAAAAAAAAAGAGATCATAGACGTCTTTAATTCCAATTACCTGCCTGCTTTGAGGTAAAGAACATCTATGGGAACATGTTCTTGTAGTCTGTTTTCATCATGTTCCAGTAACTTCAGATCAATTAAATTTTACTTCTATAGCTTTTAACAATGGACATTGTCACAAAGCAGCTTTAAAGAAACGTATATATATATATATATATATATATATATATATATATTCAGGATATAAGTTTTAAATTTATATCTTTATCTGTAATGAGCAAGTCAGAGGCGACAGTGGAAGAAACCTTGAGAGGAACTAACTCAAAAGGGAATCCATCCTCATCTTGGTTAACTTGCTAACCAGAACCGTTCGTGAGCCCTGTGCTTGTGTGAAATAACTAGTGTGTCTTCTCTCATGCTCCAGGGCTGCGTCACATGTCTGTTTTAAAGCTGACCGGGAGGGCCATGGAGGACATGGGTGGAGTCTTGGAGCTCTATCCAATCAATGGTAAGACGGGTGACTTGTAATCCACACACCCTTAGAAAAAAAAGGGTGGTAACTTTTTTCATTAATATTCCCTTAACTGACAATATAGTACATTAATTTGCATTAACATACCGTGAATGATTTTATGTTTGTTCAGTTCAAGACCAAAAGTAAGTCCACATAAATTAAATAAATTACAGTTCTTAAATTTTGATAACTGAACTTCTGGCTCAGGGTGCAAATATTGGAATTTGCTATTCAGCCTCACTTATGGATTTTGCCACTTAACCTGTTACTTAAGGTGATGGTTGATGTTGGTCACTTCTTCGATGAACTGCACAGTTGTTAGAACTCACTCCATTTAAGCATGTTTAGGATGAAGTGGAAAGGGATATCTTTTTCATTAGTTTTTCACTATCCTCTAGAATCCATACCCAGGCAAAAAGTATTCTGTTGTAATGACCAAATGGCATAGCATGATACTGGACAGGTGTACCCAATAATCTGGCAGCCCTATTATGCAATGAAACTGTTTGCAGCATATCAGAGTCTGAAAGTGTGAAATGATGTAAAAGCCCTGAGATCCCCCTTTGAGCGAAAACTCTGATCCTTAACTGCACTCTGACCACAACTTTGTTCCAGGTTTAGAGTTGGACACAACCTAGAATTCCATTAACGCAATTAATAAAGCATTACAGTGGTTAATTGTGTGCATTTCTAATATACACTCACTCAGCCACTTTATGAGGGACACTATACTTACAGTGGATAGGACCCCCCTTTGCTCTCAAAACAGCCTCAATTCTTTGTGGCATGGATTCCACAAGAAGTTGGAAACATTCCACTGAGATTCTGGTCCGTGTTGACATGATTGCATCACATAATTGCCGCAGATTTTTCAGCTGCACATTCATGCTGCGACTCTCCCGTTCTACCCCAGATCTGGTGACTGGAGAGGCCATTAAAGGACACTGAACTTATTGTCATGTTCAACGAACCAGTTTGAGACGACTGGGCTTTGTGACATGGCACATTATCATGCAGGAGATAGCCATTATAAGGTGGGCAAATTGTGGCCATAAAGGGAGACACATGGTCAGCAACAATACTCAGCTAGACTGTGGCATTCGATTGAATGTTTAGGGGCCCAGTGTGTGCCAAGACACACAGTTTCCCACTCCTTTACACCACTAGCAGCAAACTGAACTGTTGACGCACAGTAGGTTGAATCCGTGGATTCATCTCCATGTTTCGCCGCTGAAATCAAGATTCATCAGACCAGGTGACTTTTTTTTCAGTCTTCAACTATGTAGTGCTGGTGAGCCTGTGCTCATTATACCCTCAGATTCCTGTTCTTGGCTGACAGGAGTGGAACCTGATGTGGTCTTCGGGTGTTGTAGCCCATCCATCTTAAGTTTTGATGCATTGTGCAATTCTGAGATGCTTTTCTGTTCACCACAGTTGGAGAGAGTGGTTGTGTCACCATAGCCTTCCTGTCCAGCTTGAACTAGTTTGGCCTCGCTTCTCAAAAAGGCATTTCTGCCTGCATGACTACTGCTCACTGGATATTTTTTGTTTTTGCACTATTCTGTGTAAACACTGGAGACTGTTTTGGGTGAAAATGCCAGGAGAGCAGCAGTTTCTGAAATACTCAAACCAACCCATCTTACACCAACAACCATTTCACATTCAAAGGCACTGAGATAATATTTGTTGAACATTAACTGAAGCTCTTGACTTGTATCTGCATGATTTTACGCATTGCACTACTGCTGATTGGATAATTGCAAGAATGAGCAGGTGTACAGGTGTTCTTAATAAAGTGTCTTTGTAAATGATTCATGCTTGTTGGTCATCGATATCATTTAATCCATGTCCTTTCCCATTCGATACCGCAGGGAGTGCGACGGTGGAGCGTGAGGACCTTTCTGCCTCCCTAGTGCATGACATCAGGAACTACTTCCAGATCAGTGCAGATTACTTCTCCATGCTGCTGGTGGGCAAAGACGGCAATGTGAAGTCATGGTACCCTTCACCCATGTGGTCCATGTCCATCATCTATGAGTTGATCGACTCCATGCAGCTGCGCAGGCAGGAGATGGCCATCCAGCTGTCACTGGGCATGCGCTGCCCTGAAGAAGAATACGGTCACCATGAAGAATATCATGAAGGCTATCATCGTGGTTACGGTTACTAAAACAGTGGTAAAAGAAGAAAAGACTTCCCTTTTACAGCCAGAGGTCCAAAAAGCAGCTAGACTTTGATAAATTTGATAAACTGAATAATCACTAACATAGTTTTATTCTGTAGCATTACTCTTATTTGTGAGGCCTTTCTCTTCTTCTGTTTTGTTTTGTTTGGGTAGCTGACTCAGTGTTATAAGAACTACAGTTTAGTGTAATTTAAAAGGTGGCGGTACGCTGACACCTCACAGCTCCAGGGTCCCTGGTTTGATCCTGATCTCAGGTGACTGAGTGGAGTTTGTGCATGTGCATGTTCTCCCCATGTCCATGTGGGTTTCCTTTGAGTTCTCTGGTTTTCCCATATACTAATTTCCCCCTAGGTGTGAAGGTGTGTGCATGGTGCCATGTAATGAACTGACATCCAATTCAGGGTGTGTTCCTGCCTCACGGCCAATGGTATAGGCTCCAGATCCACCACAACCCAGACCAGGATAAAGCAGATACTGAAGATGAATGAATGAATGATGTACTTTGAATGTATTCTGTTATATACGGGTTTTTTTACATCAATGTTAAATAATTGTGTTACTCATATTTGTTAATTGTATTGTCTTTACCAGGACAATAAATTGAACAAACTGATATTCAATCTACATATTAGAAATGGCCTTGTGCTTTAAATATTATTGTTTAAATTGTTGGGGTGAACAAATTTAAACAAATCATAAGGACTTACTGTGTTGTGCTGCCCCCTGTCAGGTGTACTGGTGCAGTACAGAAAAAAAGGACAGGACTCTCTTTAAGTAGGCTATGTTGCACCCTGATTAACTGGAAAATAATCTACTGTCCACTGCCCTGCAGTTTGACAATTTCCGCACCATCAACACTCCTGGCCCATCTCTTAAAAGTTTAATAATTAGCTGATGAGTTGGAGGGGGTAGAATTTGTATGCATGTTCTCACCATGGCCACATGGGCTTCCTCCCACCTCCCAAAACTATTTGGATACTTTGGAAACTAGGTGGAAACTAAGATAAATTTCCCTAGGTGTGAAGAAGTGTGTGAATGTATGTGCATGATGCTCTGCAATGAACTGGTGTCCTATCCAGGGTGTATTTCTGCCTCAGGCCCAGGCTATAGATCCACTGCGACACTGAGCAGAATAAAGCAGTTACAAAAAAAAAAAAAAAAAAGTGAGTGAGTGATCAGCCAGATTAGGTGTGTCACATTAGAGAAAACCTGAAACCAGGGGATCCTCTGGAGGAGATAAGAATCTCTGCGTAAGGTTAAAAATCAGTGATTTCATATTTTGGGCATATTTTGGGAAGTGTCTCATTCTACCCGACCCCCTTAAAAATTAGAAAGAAATTATATATATTTTTTATATATATATATATATATATATATATATATATATATATATATATATATATATATATATATATATATATATATATATATATATATATATATATATAAACTAAGCAAAAAAAGCAAAATTATTAACATATTTCTTAAAGAGAAACACTTTATTAATGGGAAAATATGATGCAGTATCAATCTTATAAATAAAACAAACATGTACTAATACATTTAATTTAACATGCAAACAGTACGGTGGATGCATTTGTTTAGTGTAATAGTGAATAATCTGATTTGTCTGATTTTACAGGAAGTCTGGTTTAATGAAATCAACTTTGAGGTAAAAGCAAAACAAAAACATAATTTTTACAGTTCAATGAAATTCCACATTTCTCACCGTTAATATAACTTCAAAACAAAAGACATCACAAATTTGGGCTCATCAATAGTCAACACAATCCTTATGGCATTACAACATTGTATATTAACTTCCTAAAATAACATTATATACAAGTACAAGGCAATAGGGGTTCTAAGTGCTGTTGGTATGAGAAGAATCATTAATAACACATCATATACAGTAGGTGCATTTGCTCCAAGTAACCTAAACTAAATATACATTATTACTCTAACTGAAGGTTTTTGCTATTCGTAGCTACAATGACTGTACATAGTTCATCGATTGTTAAGTGGTTTACACTGTATTTATGAGTACAGCAGCTCCACATTAGAATACATTCTGGCAGACCAAGGACAAATGGGAAAAATTACTTAAACAAATTTTATATGGTGGGGTACAGTTTCATTTATGGTACAATATCCATACAACCAAATATCATGATTTCTCTACATGGCGTCTGCCTACAACGCGTAGGTGTAGTAATAGTGCAAATATAACAAGGGAGAGTGAGTGGGCAGACCTACTGAGAGTTTGCTTAGCTGGCAATACGTTTGAAGGATGCACCACAGCATGTTTATATGATCTCATTAACCATACTGGTATGCCATTTGCATCATGGCATGAAATTATAAGGGCATGTAGTATTACAATTACAAGCAACACTCAGCTGGATAAAGCACTGTCGTTGTGTAGATCCAGTCTGTTCTTCCAGCCTGCACAGGTGAAGTTGACAAATCTCATGACAACTGTCTAAATAGAAATATACCTACTTGTAACTATGAACTAGTAATTGTAACTTGTGCTTAATTTAATCTCATCGCCTGTACAAACCTCTAACTGTGCCGTGACCAAGATAATTTTGCACTGAAACTGCTGTGCAACCAAGAGCAGAGGAAGTTCTGTGTAACCTACCAACATATTTTGCATTGAGTTAGTGATAAAAAAAAAAAAAAGGAGGTAGAAAATGTTGAATGACCAAAGGAACCTTTTTACAGAGCTAACAGCTGTCTGAAAAACATCTACCTTCAACCAAAGCACTGAAATGAAGCAAAGCAGTATTGCAGCACAGAAGAGCTCATTATTTGGAAATTGGCAAGGGGTAACACTCACAGCAGATTAATGCAATCACATACACTGCCTGCAGTTTATGAGAGCCAAAGTACAACTAAGATGAATAGAAGACAAAGTTGAAAATGTGTTCTCTGGACTAAAAACAAATGACCTAAATTCTCAATTACCTCAATAACAAAGCAGCACAAATCTCTTAAAGAAGATGTCAGTCATACTAGAATGACATACAACAACAACAACAACAACAACAATAATAATAATAATAATAATAATAATAATTAATAAAAAGATTGATTCGGAAACCATTCTGGAGGCACTTCAAATATACTATACAGCAGGGGTATTGAACTAAAATACAGTACTGTGCAAAAGTCTTAGACACCCTTTTTCTTTAGTACACATTTTGTTATAAAATGTTTATTTTATGAATTCTGCATTACTGAGCCAAAAATATTTTTTGTTTGTTTCCCAACAAAAATTTTTTTAATGTTACAGAAAAATGTTTGAATGTCAGTAAAGAACATTTTATAAAAAGAAGTAACATTTTACATAACAGATCTCTTTTCAGACAAAAACATGATGAAGGCTGCTGGGATTTGCATGCAAAGAAAAAAAAAAAAAAGAAGTGAGTGAGACAAAGTTTCTCCAAGATGCTCAGTAAAACCTATCAGCCAAGTTCCTTATAAAACTGCACAAACTTTACCAAGACTACTGATTTTTTTTTTTTTTTAAAGCAAAGCCTTGTCATACCAAATACTGACTTTGTTTATTACTGTGTCCTGCTCTTTATAGCAGTTTTGATGTAGAAATTTTTAATCTCATTATTTTTGAAGGCATCTTTGCTATACTGCATTTCTTTGCATGTACCTTAAAGACTTTTGGACAGTACTGTACGTGAAGGTCCTGTTTCATAAAATTCCTTCCTTTCAAAAGGTCTGGATAAGCAGCTAACATGATTGAATGATGACATCAGTTGCCTTTCGATGCTTAACCATTAGTTAATTCATGGCTACATACAAAGTGATTCAGCTCTTACTGGCAACATTCGTCTTTACCGTTTTCTTTTCCTAACAGTACTGTTGACGTGTTTTGGTGAAATGGCTACCAGATTGAGTTTGGAGCATAAAACCAATGTTGCAGCATGGACGGAGGGCCTTCAGTTCTCCACAATGGGTAGCAAACAAATATCAAGTGTTACAGTGTTGTATTGTCATACAAGTGGTAACATTTTTTTAATCACCCTCTATAAGACATTTTGACAGTGTGGTGTTTCCCAATGGTGCTTGTGTTACCACTTTTGACTTGCACCACAGACTCTGAAGACACGAGATATATCAGTTTTGAGCTTGAAGTGGTTCTGTCACTTCATCTTTAAATTTCGTCACTGGCTTTTCCTTTTTCAGCACACGCCTCGTCATCACTTCACTTATCAATCCAGAGAGGTTAAATGGAAAGAAAACTATGAAAAATTGTGAACACTCTGCCCCTTCTAAACTAATGTCTCTATCCTGGTAGTGTGTGGTCTGATGAGCTGCCTTCAGCTAAATATTTTAGATAAATTCATGTGATTGGATGAGGGGGAGAAAAAACGAAAAAGAAAAAAAACCAAAACAAAATACGGAGGCTCTGCTACAGAAGCTGAGATGGATCATGTTTATAAATCTGGAATTGTTGAACTACGGTCATTTTTTTCAAACAGTAAAAGCTCTACAGTATTCTTGCAGTTTGGTTTGCTAAAAACCTTTGCTAGGTCCAAATCCGGACCCCGGTTCAGCGGTAGCGAGCTCCTCTATACAGCATTAATGTACCTACAGTAGTGTGCATAGATAAGGTCATTAACACACTTATCTTGTTTACATTCCATGTATATTCAGTTATAGTTTTTGGTCCCATCTCATTGCGATTGTACTTTTCTCTCTTTTTTTTTTTCTTTTTCTTTTTTCAACTACAGGGTGTCCTAAAAGTCTCCATACATAGGGGAAATTAAAATCTTTAGCAAAATGTCTTCCAAAATTTTTCATACTTAGTTTATATTATACATTTTTTTTCAGACAGCCTTTAAGAATGCCATTGACAAAAGAAGCACGTATTAATCATTCTCATGGCTGGATCGGCAAACTGTCGCAAGGTTGCGATGGACTTTAACAGGAAACATGGCAAGCACACCACACATGACACTGTTGCCAAACTTATTAACAAATTCAAAAAGACTGGAAGTGTTGTGGATGAACTGAGAAGTGGACGTCCACAAACATGTGACGAAGTCACAACCGACATGGTGCTGGCAAACGTAGTCCCCTACGTATGGAGACTTTTGGGACACCCTGTATAACTACTAACCACTGGTGTACAGGCGTTTGCTTTGTTACTGCTGCAAAACTACACACAGCTCCAACTTCTGTTCCATGATAAATAGAAACTAAATGGAAGCTCCTAGTTCTGGGTCTGAGCACACACTCAGCAGATTATAATAAGTGCTTTTACAATACATCTCCACTTTAATAAATAACCTAGTTTCAATGAAAAATGCTCAAAGATTAGATCATGCCTTAAATCATACTGCTCTCTTTGGGGATGGGAGTTTCTCCATTAGATGAGTCCATTTCACTCTCTGCGCTCTCAGTTTGTACTCCAGCAGCATCAGCACTACTGCGGGTAGCCACTTTATATAACCAAGCTATGAGGAAGATCACTGCGACTGCAGCAAAGTAGCTACCGTAGATCAGGAACTGGAAGGAACAAGGAACATGTTAGCTATGTGCAGCACATTTATGTCACAATATAATAGAACCACCTAATTACAATTATTTGAGCTGAACATGATTAATCATTATCTTCCACAATCATATGTGTAGCCTGGGAAAACCCTTCACATGGTCACATTTGAACATTTTCTAATACATACATACATACATACATACATATATATATATTACACACACACACACACACACATATATATATATATATATATTACACACACACACACACACACACACACCTTTGGGCACCCCTCATCAAATTGCATATTTTGTTGATTTTTGATATGAAAGGCAGATATCACAGCTTGCAAACACTTTTTGTAGCCTGTTGTAGAAGCCAGTCTCTCTTCAGTTTCTTGACTGGCTGCATCACATTTGCCTCCAGAATTTGTTGATATTTACTAAAATTCATTCTTATATCTACCTGTGCAATGTTTCCTGTGCCACTGGTTGCCAGGCAACCCTAAAGCATAATAGATCCACCCCCATGATTAACAGTTGGCAAGGTGTTCTTTTGTGGCCAAAGGGTTCCATTTTTACTTCATCAGACCACAGCACTTTTCCAAAATCCCTCTGGCGTATCTAGGTATTGTTCTGCATACATCAGACATTTACTTTTGTGATGAGGTCACAGATGTGATTTCCTTCTGATGACTCTTCCAGGCAGATCATGTTTGTGCAAGCAGTGCTATACAGTAGAACAGTGTACCACCACTCCTGTGCCAGCTAAATTTTTTCCTTTTATCAAATATAAAGCTGTGTATTAACATTTGCAAAAAAAAATATATTATTTTTAAAAACTGGTTAAAAAGAGGTTGTCTTTACTTCTTTACACTTCAAAAACCAACAAAATACACTACATGGCCAAAAGTATGTGGACACCTGCCCATCATACCCATATGTGACTCTTCCCCCAAACTGTTGCCACAATGTTGGAAGCAATTGTATAAAATGTCTTTGTATGCTGTAGCATTATGATTTCCCTTCACCGGAAATAAGGGGCCCAAACCTGTTCCAGCATGACAACGCCCCTGTGCACAAAGCGAGGTCCATAAAGACATGGTTTGCTGATGCTGAGTGGAAGAACTCAAGTGGCCTGCACAGATCCCTCTGAACAACTCCACTGAACACCTTTGGGATGAATTGGAATTTGCCAGGCCTTCTTGCCCAACATCTGCCTGACTTCACTAATGCTCTTGTGGCCCCAAAGCCACATTCCAAAATCTAGTGGAAAGACTTCCCAGAAATGTGGAGGCTGTTACAGCAGCAAAGGAGAACCCATGGTTTTGGAAAGTGATGTTCTACAAGCACATCTGAATGTGATTGTCAGGTGTCCACATACCTTTGGTCATATAATGTATGTGATTTGGTCTGGGGTATCCCAACATTTGCAAACAAGTGTATTTGTGCATTTCATTAATAGGCTTTAGATATCTGCACTATACCACGCTTTCCAATCAGTAAGTTAACTTGTGTTTAGTGTTGGTAAAGTGTCTATGTGTGCACTACTGTAATGCCATATTATAAGTGCACCATAAGTCCACCATAAGTCAGTGGAAAAGATATGTATAATGTATATGCATGGCAATTTAGACAGTTCAAAGCACACTCTTCTTTTCCACTGTGTTTTTACCTGGGGAAAGATATCAAGACCCAACCCGGCAGAGTCGACCACAATCACAGTAAGCAGCGTTTGCAGCACCAATGCCACGAACGTGTTCACGCCAAACACTAAGGCATATCTCTTCATACTTAGATTGGCTGCAATCTGGTACCTGCAACAAAAAAAAATTGCATTAAATGAAGAGTGAGTGGAAGGAGTAAAAATTAACTTCATGCTGTTCAATAGATTCACATTAAAAGGTCAAGTATAGAAGTATTTAGTTAAGAAAACTCCTATTATAGTTTAAAAACGGTCTTAAAAGGATTGCTCTTAACCTTTAGTAGTATGTCAAAACTACAAATCCATTTTAGTGGTTAGCAGGTTTGCCTCGCACTTCCAGGGTTGGGAGTTCGATTCCGGTCTCCGCCCTGTGTGTGTGGAGTATGCATGTTCTCCCCGTGCTTCGGGGGTTTTCTCTGGGTGCTTTGGTTTCCTCCCCCAGTCCAAAGACATGTGTTGTAGGCTGAGTGGCATCTCTAAATTGTCCACAGTGTGTGAATGGGAGTATGAGTGTGTGTGTGATTGTGCCCTGTGATGGATTGGCACCCTGTCCAGGGTGTCCCCTGCCTTGTGCCCCGAGTCCCCTGGAATAGGCTCCAGGCTCACCGCAAGCCTGTGTAGGATAAGTGGTACAGAAAATGGATGGATGGACATTTTTTCCCCATAATTTTTAATGTAATGCTACCTATACCAGTATAACGCACTGTAATGATATTGCTATTCCTCACCACAGTATACGTTCAATGGTGATCACAAAAATGCTGCAATGAGCAGATTTCTGCAGGGTTTGTGCATTGCTTTCCTCAAGCTAACCTCCAGAGTGATTCAGAAATGCACTTGAAAACAGAGGGTTGACATTAGGAGTGAATTCATTCTTACGTTGCTATAGTGATGAGCAACATGTAGGTGGCTCGGAAGATCACGTAAGAAGCGTAGCACACCCAGATATTTCTGACTGTGTCCATGACGTACACAGCCACAGCAATGACTATGGAGAAAATGCAGAGTGCGAGTTCACCCCACACAGCCCATGATACCTTAACCAATCCTACACTGAAAGCAGCAAGGGCCCCTGTAAAACAAAACAATAATAATAATTTAAAAAATGGTCATGAAAAGGTAACAGAAAAAAATTTAGCTACCAGCAAGCAAGGAAAATGCAATCAAGTGTTCAATCTCAGAATTGCTCAAAGCACAATACCAACACAATTGTCTAAAAAAAAAATAAAAAACAGATCTATAATAATCATAATAAAAAAAAATCTCAAATATCTCTAGAGAAAAGAGCTTTAGCATACCAAGCAAAGTAGATATGGTTTCTACATAACCATTATAGATATCAAAATCTTTTGAGGACTGGATCTTCTCCCATAGGGCCTGGGCGTAATTGACTACTTGGAAGTAGCCACAGGTAGACAGAGCCCACCACACTGACCAGGCCAGGAGAGTGCGGCATGAATAACACTTCACAAAATCTGCTCCAAGAGCCTTCAAGACCTCCACCAAACCTTCAGTGCCTCCATGTTTCTCCTTGAAAATCTGAAATTATTCAGTAGTGCAATGTTTTAGCACCTTTTGAAAAATATTCAGTGGTAAATGTTGTACATGTTGGAGAAAACGTAAGAAAGAAAAGAAGCTCCTTGTTACTCTGAGCAACAGTGAAGCTGGTCAGTGTTGGAAAAGTGCTAATGATACCAGGGATATGTCATACAGTTGCACTGTGAATTTTTTAGGATATCAAGATATATATATTCTTATACCATGGTGCTCAAATCTGACTGGTCAGCAGGTGATGATTACTTTTCCATAAAGCAGCTCTGATAATTCCATTGCTGTGGTATAAGAGAAATAAAATATGACAGGGTGTGCTGTTGTAGGAAATTAGTAATAAAAAAAGAAAAGATCATATGTCACACCACACTGTGTCACTGATTATTTTCCTCCAACATACCGTCATGTTTTATTCCTTACATATTCTCCAACTCTAACTCAACTTGTAAGTTCTAGTGAGTGACAAAACAATACCAACCATGGTGCCTTCATTCACACCAAGTGGCACTTTGCACTCGTAGTCCTCTGACTTGTCAGCGAGCTCCTGTGCCGTCTTGTCCTGAGGAACACCCTCACTCTGGTGGAAAAACAGGCTCTTGCTAGGCATGGGCAAAAACCACGGTGCCAGGAATGCCAAGCAGGATGAGGACAGTGTGATGATGCTGAGGTTAACCAGTGGAACATGGGACACTGACACCAGTATCTGTCCAATGAGTGATCCTACAGCTGATCCCAGCAGAGTGACACTGCGGCAGAAACCAGTCACTTTCTGGTAACTAGCCGGCTCGACCACGCTGTAGATGTAGGAATAGTAAGCGATCTCAGTGGCCGTAGCCACACCGTAGAAGAACTCCAAAAGCTGCATGGCCAGCACACCCTGGGCTTTCACCAGCATCGCGTAAGTGATGACGTAGCTGGCTGCCTGGAGGATGAGCACGGGCTTGTAACGGAGGTAATCCGTAGCCAGGAAAACAGGAAACAGTAAGATCAGGTAGGAATATGTCCATAGTGGATAGATCTCATTCACAACCTAGAAAGAAAATATTTGTTTAGATTCCATCCTTTCTTTTAACATTCATGGCAGTTATTTAGTTTAAAAAAAAAATTCTAACTCTGATCTACAGTTTAATTTCACCAAAACTCTCCTTCCAAAGGCTCCAGATCTCCAAACCACAATTTTTTTCCCCAACACATGACCATGGAATCATATTACACCAGTACTTTACTATCTGCACTGACTCACCAGACAACACATCCTTTTCAAAAGTCTCCCATCTTGCTTCCTCATAATTGTCAAACCTCATTAATGTAATCATGAGTACAGTAACAAAGTGCTTTGTTACTTTCCTTCTCCGATTTCAACTATGAGACTATATAATGTATAAGTATAAATGGGCTTGCATGGCTAGTTCCCCCTGTGTTTCAACAATAAAAAGACAATAAAAATGTATATAAGGTCTTTTTTTTTTTTTTTTTTTACATGATTATTTGCTGGTAAGAAATGGCTTAAAGCAGATTAAATTGTTTAACACATCTAGAAGTAAATATAAGGAAATGAAAGCTGAACTTCTGACCCATCATCTCGTATTCATTTACACTCAAGGCAGTTAGTATTGCGTCATGTTGCATCATTTTGAATAACATTGGACAGAAAGATTGTTAGACCTGTTATTAGTCACCTTTAGCTAATGCTTTTCTTCATTACTTGGTTCCTTGGTGAAAAGTGCTCTAATTCACCCTCAAATCAATAACTTTAATCAGTGCATGATTTTGTGAAGCATTCTTTTACATTCATTTTCATCCATCCATTTTCTGTACCTGCACAGGGTCCCTGGAGGCTATCCCAGGGGACTAGGGGGACAAGGCAGGGGACACCCTGGATGGGCTGCAAACCCATCAGGGCACAATCACGCACGCACACGCACACACACACACACTACAGACAACTTAAAGATGCCAATCAGCCTACAACTCATGTCTTTGGATTTGGGGGAGAACACCAGATTACCCGGAGGAAACCCCTGAAGCACGGGGAGAACATGCATACTCCACGCACACAGAGTGGATGTAGGAACCAAACCCCAACGCCGGATGTGTGAGGCAACCATGCTAACCACTAAGCCACCATGCCCCCGCATTCATTTCACTTTAAGAGTTTATACTTCTCTTCTACTTCAACTTTTACCAGAGTGTTAAGGAGCTGTAGTGATTAAAGCAGAACAATGCATGTGGAAAGGATTATGTCTATTGCCACATTCTTGTACAGAAATGTTGCACTTTGCATCGAGATGACTACAACTTCATCAGTTAATTCAGTTTCACTTGAATTTAGAGACACCACGTGCTTTCCAAAAGCAAGGAAATTATGCAAATTAAAATAAAGTGAAATATATCAATATTTCATTTATAATATACTGTAAAACAATAAAGGTGAAAGACATGAGAGGTGAGAGTGTAACATAAGGAAATGCATTTCAGAACCAGCTTGTTGAGTTTAGTTTGCAGTGGTTACGTCAGGCTCGGTCACATGCTGGACTCACCTCTCTCTCGGTCAGGTTTTTGTCAGGTCCCATCAGGAACGCGGTGAGGAACGGCTCTGACGGTCTGAGACTGGAGAAAAACCCGTAGATACACAACAGGACTGTGGGATAAAGCCATGGCTTAGACATTACAAATGCGGATGACATTATTCAACCTCCTGGCTAGAGTTGCTGTAGAATTCTCATGTCGCAGCTCCGGACAAGATATATACATACTCTTGGCGCAGGAAAGTGACGACATAGAAGTAAAGCAACCAGTCGTTCAGCTTGATTCTTCTACGTAAAGGCCACCGCCTCCGTCACTCCTCCGCTGCCCCGCTCACACTTCAGACACTCCGCAGCGCGGCTCGCTTTGAGGCACAGAGACAGAAATATAACGTAATAAAGAGATAACTGTGACTTTATATCTCAGAAAAAAAGTAACTGCGACTTTATATCTCACAATTCTGACTTTTTTTTTTTATCTCACAGTTGTTTATCTCACAGTTGTGTTTATATCTCACAATTCTGACTTTTTTATCTCACATTTGTGTTTATCTCACAATTCTGACTTTTTTATCTCACAGTTGTGTTTATATCTCACAATTCTGACTTTTTTATCTCACAGTTGTGTTTATATCTCACAATTCTGACTTTTTTATCTCACATTTGTGTTTATCTCACAATTCTGACTTTTTTATCTCGCAGTTGTGTTTATCTCACAATTCTGACTTTTTTTTTTATCTCACAGTTGTGTTTATATCTCACAATTCTGACTTTATATCTCAGGAGCACGTGCCAGTGTCTGGTTTTCCTAGTCTTGACTAGCTGATGAGTGGTGGTGTTATATAGCCAATTTATAGAGAATGATTGATGCTTTGTCGGTGCATTCTTTGTAAATGTCAAGCAGATGTCTAAACTGGAAAAAAAAAAAAGGCAGAATTGTGAGATATCAACTTGTACTTGCAAGAAATAAAGTCAAAATTGTCCGATATGAACTCACAATTGTGAGATTAAAATGTCAGAATGTCAGAATTGAGAGGTTTACTCAGAATTGAGAGAAAAAAGTCAGAATTGTGAGAAAAAAGTCAGAATTGTGAGAAATGGGGTCACAACGGGCTTCCATAGGGTTCTTCACCTAGGGGTTGTGAATGTGGCATGAAAAAGAAAAAGAAAACAAGCAAAATAATAATAATAATAATAATAATAATAATAATAATACTTTTAATAGGTGTATGCAAGGTCTGCCTAATGCACTGCAACAATCAAACATGACCATATGATGGCTGTCCAGGGGTAATGTACTGAGATGGCTTTATGAATGTTTGGGGGTCATGACATTTATAACCCCAAAAAAGCTACTGTGCCTTTTGTGTCCCACTGACATTATATTTACATATACAGTTGTATTGGGATAGGCTCCAGGATCCCCCACAACCCAGTGTGGGATAAGTGGTATGGCAAATGGATGGATGGAAAAGAAGTAAACACAACCACTGCAGAAAAATATTTTAAAAATATAACATCTTTATGCAAATGTTAATGCATAGTTAGTCTAAATTTATAAAATAAAAAATAAAAAAAAAAGGAATTGTGGTATGTGCAAAAGTTTGCATGTACTTCCTAAAGTCTTGGATCTTAATTAACTTGTTAGGCAAATCAACATTTGTCATTAGGAATAACAATTTCAGAGCGTAATAAAATATGACTATTCAAACACTGTGCTAACACTCAACAACAATCGGCTCCTCTAAGCAGCTGACTGAAGCTCAGAAAATGAGCTATTTGATGCCTACAAAACAGAGGAAGACTATAAAAAAAGATATCAAAGAGCTTCCAGCTCACAATTACCACTGTCTGAAATGTCATTAAGAAACAGCAGTTAAGAGGAACTGTGGAAGTCAAGGCAAAATCTGGAAAACCAGGAAAACTCACAGGTAGATGCTGCTCTATGCTGGCCAGAAAGGCAAAGCAAAAGTCCCAAATGACAGCAAGGACCTGCAGGAGTGATGGTGCACTGCTCTACTCTGCAGCACTGCTTACACAAACATGATCTGCACTGAAGGCTCAGCAAGGTCAAATCTTACCTGTGACCTCATCACAAAAGTGAACTTCTGATGTATGCAAAATGATATCTAGATAATCCAGCGGCATTTTGGGAAAATGCTGTGCACTATAATTGGAACAAAAATGGAACTCTTGGTTACAGTCTCCACAGGTATGGAGAAAAAAGGAGTAGTATTTGGTGAAAAGAACACCTTGCCAACGGTTTATCATGAGGGTGGATCTGATGTATTATGCTTTGTGGTTGTGTGGCCACCAGTAGTTCAGCAAACATTGCACAGGTAGGTGAAGAATGGATTCCAGTAAATATCAGCAAATTCTGGAAGTAAAAGTGACACAGACAGTCTGAAGATGAAGCTGAAAAGAGATTGGCTTCTACAACAGGATCCAAAACATACCTCAAAATCCACCATGAACTACTTAAAGAACCACAAGCTGAAGCTTTTGGAATGGCGCTCACAGTCCCATGACTTGAACATCTGCAGGTAAATCTAACGCATGCCGTGCATGGAAGGTGGCCCTAGAATATCTCAGAGCTAGAAGTGTTCTGCAAGGAAGAGTGGGTGAAAACTCATTAAAGCAGAATAGAAATACTCCTAACTGGCTACGAAAAGCATTCGCGAGCTGTGATATCTCCCAAAGGGTGTTACTAAGTACTGACCTAGTAGGGTGTCCAAACTTTTGCATGTGCCATCATTACTATTTTATTTTTTCTATTTATTAATTTCATCAAATATACAGTAACTGTACATTAATATATAAACAGAGGTTGTTTACATTCACTCCTCATCAAAATCAATAAAATATATAATTTGGTGAGGGGCACCCAAACTTTTGCATACAACTGTATGTATGTAAAGGTAGAAGACATTTTAAACATATATAAAGTGTCCTCCACAACAACCTAGGAGCATATTTCAGCATCATGTCCCAGCCCACTATAACTACTTCAAAAATATTCTTACATTTGCAGTCATATGTACATTTATACATTTTGTGCTTGAAACACGATTCTCTGTGAGTCATTCATTATAGGTTATGGAAAATATGAAACAATCACTTAATCCTGTTATGTGGACACATAAAATATATGGAATTTTCCAGAAGTCAAATGTTCAACAGGAACTTGCATCATCTGAATCTCCTGAAGATCATGCGGAGAAGAAAAGTGCCTTCTCCCATTTTTTCCTTTATTTTCATTGATATTCTGATATTAACTGACATCGTCACTTTAAAAGTACAGTATCTGTTAAAAATAATTTTAAGCAAATCATTAGAATGTTCTTAAGGTTCTCATATCAGCATTACAGTACAACAGCATTTTAGGGCCACTGTTTACAAAATAAAAAATACAAGATTTCAACAATAAAGTCCTAAAATGTCAAGAAAAACACTGAAGTATTTCAAGAATAAAGTCAGAATGTTTCAAGAAAAAATTGTAATATTAGGAGAAAAAAGTCACACGATTTTGAGAATAAAGTCATAATAGTACGTTGAGGATTTGGTGACGTTTTCTTTTAGGAGAAATCGCAGGCAGTGGTTGCCTTCAAGGCTATCCATGGTTACATCTGCGTGTCATTTAATGAAGGTGGGTAGATGAATGATGTGTTGTCATATGGACTCGTACGATAAACTTCAGACTAATGGCGAGGCTATATGCTGCAACACATTGGGTCTGGATTGCTGTACTGAGTGCGCCAGAGTTCCAGCTGTTGTGCTGCAGATGTGACCGTCGACAGCCTTGATTTCTTCAAAATCTATCCAGAAAAGACAATTTCCTCCATGTTCATGTGTTCATTACTTCTTCTAAATAAATGCATTTTTCCTGCACAATCATCTCAAAGTTCTAATACTAATAATTATCTGGTGCGGATGCAGCAGAAGATGAAGTATTTTGTTATTTGTAAAATAACATATTTCTTTATTTTTGTTCTTCTGCTAGGTAGTAGCATCTAGCGGATCCACTGCCTGTTATTACTGTGAAATCAATGGAGAAACAAATAGTTATAAAAGGTTTTATCTTTACACTTATTGCCAGCATAGCACCCCAGTGACCTTTTACATTTTAACCTATAATGTACAGTGTCTTGCAAAAGTATTCATACCCACTGAACTTTGCCACATTTTGTCACGTTACAACCACAAACAAAAATGTATTTAAAAAAATGTAATTATTGGGATTTTATGTGATAGACCAATACAAAGTGGCACATAATTGTGAAGTGGAAGGAAAATGATAAATGGTGTCCAAAATGTTTTACAAATGTTTTTCAGATATTTATTTGTAAAACATTTTGGACACCATTTATCATTTTCCTTCCACTTCACAATTATGTGCCACTTTGTGTTGGTCTATCACATAAAATCCCAATAAAATCCATTTTTGTTTGTGGTTGTAACGTGAAAAAAGGTGGAAAAGTTCAGTGGGTATGAATACTTTTGCAAGGCACTGTATTTTCACCACCTCTACCATGCACAAAAAGAGTATGAGCACACAAAATCAAATGGTGGATCAATTTATTGAACAACAGATCTTAAAGGAGAAATGGATCCAAAATGTTTTTTCTATTACATACAAAAAAAAAAAAAAAAAAAAGAATTCTGAGGAGAGAAAAGCAGTGGCATTGGTGTTTCTAGTCCATTCTGGCCTTCAGGGTCCGTGTAGTTATCTTATCTTTCTCACTGTGAATCAAAAAGACAAACACAATTGCAAATCATAAATGACCAACCCTCTATACACTGACGTTTGATGCGATTATGAGGGAACATTCTGACAGATCACTGATTTTAAAGATGTTTTAATTTTAATGATAAAATGAAATAAATACACAAATATAATACAATAAAAACAGTACTTTAATTATGAAATAAATATACACAATCTACAAATCCTGACAGAGACAAAATATTAAAAACTCTAATGTTGCATGGAAAGGTTTTTCAGTATATAACGGTTATGTTCACTAAGAGCATGCAAGTTCACTTTATAAACACTAACACTAACATGTAAAAAATGTTGTATTCTTCCCTGCATTACTACACCTAATTCAAGCAATCAGCTAATTGGCCTATCACTGCAGAGAAACACTAAACCCTGGAGTTTTGACAGATGGTGAACTGACAGTAAAGAGGGCTGCAGGTACAATAATGAACTTTTACACTGGAGGATGTTCCAGGACATGTCATTCATGTCAAAAATATTTACTGGCCTCTGCACAAAACTGACCGATTGCCTGAAAAGAGGAGAAACACCTACTACTAAAGGCTGAACAAATAAAAACAAGTTAAACTAGATACCACCGGTGTCTATGAGGATGCCTTCGCTATCAACAAGTCTTCTTGTTATTAATGGGTATGCCACAAATACCCTTAAAATATACTTCAGACATGAAGGAAACTATTAAAGAAAAGATATTTCAGACATCTGACCTTGCTGTGACCTTGACCCTGTTTGGATCAACCCCAAATTCTAATCAATTCATCAATTTATTGTAATTCTATAATAATGAAAATTCCCTAATAATCCTACTAATATTCAACTAATCGTTCTTGAGATGTTGCACTAATGAAAATCTCAGCTGGAGGAACAAACAGATGGAGACCAGAAAACATAAATAACCTCCACCACTTAGTGATGGAGGCATTAAAAATTTTTTCAAAACGTAACTGTCATTCGATTTGTGTACTGCTGTGGTGCTATGCTACTTTGTCCACGCGCACATTTGAGTGGCTGCTTCCTGCCTCAGCTGGTCTACTACATCAAAAATCCTCAGCCATCAATGCTTAAGTTCCTGCTGAGAAATGTCACATGGGTGGTTGTATACTTACATGACATGCACTATAACTCCCATGCCAGAAACAGCATCTCTATCGACTGCATTCAGCATTGCCTGTGAAATAGTCTCAAACAGATCCTCTGGCTCCTGAAAACCATAACGAATAGCAGAGTACATATCAGAACACACATTCAAAAAAAAAAAAGAAAAAGACAACAAATACATTCAAAGCTGCAGGATGTAAGAATCTGGAATTTCATCATCTCTAACAAGAAAAAAAAATGCTAACGTTAGCTACTTGCAGAAGAACATTTCATAATATGTTGCACTGCACTATTGTCTACCATGTGGCTCAGAACACCAAGTAATAAAGATTCAGTAACAATCCATGTCTGTGTCCCAAACCACACTATATGCACCTAAACAGCAAGCACACCATTATGTAGTAACAGACTATTTAGAAGGGTAGAATGTGGTTTGGGATTCAGCCCATTCAGTATTTCACATATTCATGAGAGCAAATACTTTATTTATTTTTCACAAGCCTGTGAATGAAAAAGAGACTCTAAAGGTGAGCAGAAACCGTGATTGCCTTACTAACATCAACACTAACAGAGTTTGAAATGAAACAAATACAGAAAAAACACAACAGAAACACCTATTAGCCACTACCTGACCTTGGTTAGCAAGCAGACGCCGCAATTCAATAGATGCACACAAACACATTCGTTTAGCCACTAAGACTGCTATCATCAGTTCTCTGGCTAAAAGAGCTTCACCACTGGGTAACAAAAACAATCTCTACAATGTGATAACTCAGTTGACTGTCATGCGATGAGGATAAATCCTTAATCAGTCCTGAATCCTTTCCCCTGCTCACTCTGACACTCATTACATTTACAGCATTTAGCAGACATCCTAATTCAACGGCTTAAGTGTTTTGTACTCTGTGTTTGTTTTATTATAGCATTGTTTTGGACTCTCTCACTCCCCTGTTAGCATTATAATTGTATTAGACTCTCCTTTTATTGGCTGCCAGCTCTTGCCTGTCACCAGACTTCTTTTATGCCTAAAGCTGGAGCATGATAACATGCAACGTATCAGAGCTAGCATACGAGGAATGCATAGGAAATATGGCACAGCCTTTTCAGGATGACTCACGTCAGCGCTGAAACTTTGTTTTAGCGTGTTTTTCTTACCCGATTCAAAAATGCATTTTTTCCCCAATTAAAAAGAAAAATGCACTGTAGCTTTAATTATAGAGACAATATTAGCAGAATATACTCTTATGCACATTATAGTGCTCCACTCACCATGTTAGGCTCCCATAATGACTCACACATGCCGTACATCTGCTCGGCACAAGTGCCACTGACCACAAAGTCTTCTGTTATCATGGGGCACCCAATCAGGTCCAAGGAACAGATGAAAGGCTCAAAGGTTTTTGGGTCCAGACCAGCAATCACAGGCTCGATGTAGTACGGCCCAAACCTAAGAAAGGAGATCCAGGAGGCTTTGTGTAGAGTTCCTATTAAAGGATTTTTCATAGAGTACAAACAAAATAATTCCACAGCTAAAGTGCCTTTGCCTGGCTTAAAGGAAAGAAAAAAAAACACGAATCCCCTTGTTGTTTATT
The DNA here is from genome assembly GCA_022985145.1 of Pangasius djambal. Classification (NCBI taxonomy): domain Eukaryota; kingdom Metazoa; phylum Chordata; class Actinopteri; order Siluriformes; family Pangasiidae; genus Pangasius; species Pangasius djambal. Next base: position 26,141,619 of record CM040976.1, on the reverse strand, counting down.
TGGCAAAACCCTTAGACGCCTTTACACAATGTTCCTTTTGAAGGTTTTAATTTTGTAACACTGTAAGTGGCAGCCATACAAATATTGTAGGACATCCTAAGCTGCTTAGACATATCTTAATTCTATAAGTAATTATTAACACTACTACAGCAGCCTTTGAATAAAATATTGCAAACTTTGTGTATTGTTACAACTGTAATTATTCAAAATGTTTTTTTCTCAAGGATGGTGAATGTCTGTAGCCTAAAGATACCAACATTTGAATGATATTGCTTACTAGTGAAAAGGAATATAGGAGAATATTAGTGCAGCATATGTTTTTATTGATTTATTCATTTTTTATTAGTTATTATTATTTATTATTTGTTGGTCAGTAAGTCATACTTTGTACTTTTCGTTCAGGTTTTCAATTGTTAAAAACAATCAACTAAAATTGTAGATAGAAACAGTATAACTGAACATGTTACATGAGTTTGCAGAAGGGGGACCACTCACAGCAATCACTTCAAATGGCCCTTCAGAAACAACCGATGGACACTTTGCTCCAGCTGTTTTTATACTGAATAAAAATGTCCATGGCAAAGGTTTGGGCTATAAATAGTCCAAGCAGTGAAACTGTGATGATAAAACACTTCAGCTTTATGAAAGGACATGCACGTGGGTTTCTAAATGGCCGTTACTTTTGACTCCTATAGAGGACACCCTGTCAGAGTTCTCACAGTGAAGACTGTTTTTATCTTTCAGCTTTTCTGAACTGTTTTGGCTTTCCATCCACACTAACATCCAACAGTATTTTCAACCACAGAAAGTGCATCTTTTTAAGTCTGCTCTCAAAAGTGGATAAATCGTAAAATGCTGTTTTCACTTTCACAGCTTTCTGAAAACGCGCCGCTGTTTATTTTATTGTATTAATAGACTGGATTCACTCTCCTCTGACTGCGGCCCTAAAGCTGGAGCTCGATGCGACGTATCTAAGCTATCCAAGTTATGATTCTGTTTAAAGTTTTACTGTTTACTACTTGATATGGTAACAATTCTAAAACTTAAAAACATTGGATTTCATCATTTTTGAAGGCCTCATCACTATACAAAAGTAATGTTTCTTTCTGGACAGTTTTGCAAAAAATCATTTAAAACTGATTTGAAAACGATTCTGTAGTTAATAAATAGATGCCTTTTTTCTGAGCTTTTTGATGAATATGCCTCTTATTTATGATCAATACGCTTGAATAATTCTTGGTCAGAAACAACTATATTAGCTCTTTATGTTGTGCTTTGAACTGAAATTTGAGATCTGTGAGAAATCTCTGATATGAGAAACATGAGAAGTGTGTTTTGGAGATAATGCTGAATATTTATGCTTTTTCAAACACGGACTACACATGAAAAAGTCCACTGAAAAAGGGAATCGTGCTGTCGGCTTCTTAAGGATAGCTTAGGAAAGTCAAGATTTCCTTTCTTTTCTTTCTTTACACATAAAGCTTAACAATGGCACTGCATGTACCTCCTCTCATATAGCAGGTTGGACACCATGCTCATGAAGGTCTTGGGCTTGATCTGACGACCCTCTTTCAGCTCGTACAGGTTGAGACGGAATTTGAGCCTTTGAGATCTGGCAAGATGGATAAAAAAAAAAAACATACTTTTAATAAATCATAAATAATTACAGCATAATGTATATCTTATTGACATAAAGCACTAGAGCAAGCTGTCCAACCAATCCATCCAGTCCAAGCATTTTCAATCCATCAGATATGAAATCACCCACAGGAAAACGGACAAAACAAGTAAATACATAAATTCTACTCAGTCATCGGATTGATATGGCCTTTACATTATCAATTACTGAAAATGTGTACATATTCATGCTGTAATTTTAATCAGGTAATAAGGTCCAGTTCCAAACTCAGCCACAGTTTCCTCGAAACAAAGCACTTCTGTTCTTTCAGTTGAGACCAGAGATGATATTGTTACCTGCTTTAATGTAAATTTGATCCCCTATAATGTACAATAATAATAATAATGATGAAAAAAGCGACTGAAGGAAAGGGCTCGTGCTGTACTTACACTGTCTGCACATCTGTGGCCAGTCCCGCCAGGCCAATGTAGAGTCTGTCACCCATGGGGAAAATTTTTTGAAAGTCTGTGGTGACCATCTGGGCTTGGATACCAAACCGCCGATCAGACGCAATTGCAACGCAGTCCTTCCCACGCATGGCCATGACAGCCCCTCCATTATACGACATTATAGACTGTAACAACAGGACCGGGATTACAGTGGATTAGAAAGGACAGTAAAGACTACACATTTTATTTATACAGGCCATTTTTAACCCTTTCATGCCCACAATAAATATATATATATAAATTTATATTTATATTTTTCTATATATATATATATATATATATATATATATATATTTTTTTTTTTTTTTTATAGTGTGTGTGTGTGTAAATCACCTCCAAATCACTTGAGCATTACTGTAAATTAACCTAACCTTCTGTATTGCTGTAGACTATTTGTTGTTCTCAATCTTTTTTATCTTTATACATAGAATTAAAAAAAAAAAAAAAAAAAACACTAAGGAATTAAATTTAGATTTTTTAAAACTAGACTTTATTTTTTAAATTAGTGTTATTTTTGGAAAGATTTTTTTTTTAACATCCTTGTGTCATGCAACAATCCTCAACTATGTACATTTTTTGTTTAGAAATGATATTTTCTAATATTCTTCAACATTCATATTTTAGACCAAACATTAAAAATTTTGGACATTTGAAGGGTGAAAAAAAAGGTCAGGCAGATTGTTTATTATATCAGGCATACTGTTTTAGCCATTTTTTTAAACTCATGGACAATCCATTTACTTTTTAATATAAATAATAGGTAGACAATCAAAATCTGATACAATTTTAAGGAAAAAAATTAAGAAAATATAAAAGAATCTGGATATGCATATAAATAATTTATGCACGAGAGTGTTAAAAATCATATAAAACCTAAAAGTCTTGCAAATCCTTAATCAGTGCTTGAATTCAGTCCTGAGGTGTAAATGCACTTCGGTGCACTTCAGCATGCCTGGAGGCGACTGGATTTCACTGTGCACTGCTAAAGCCCATACTTCTGCTGGTTTTTTTCGAACATAGTACAAAATATAGTTTCGTAAACTTTACTAGGTCCACTCAATTAGGGTGTAGGTGTCACGTTTCTAGATGCATGTAATAAAAGAGAAACATTTTATGCTTATACATTTTCCTCTTTTCATTCAGTAATTTCCACATCCTTCGTCAAGACAACAAAAGCCTTTTAGTGAAAACCCTGTTTACGTAGTGTGATATCTGCTGCCCTTCAGGGGAAACAAGACAAACTGTACAGATATGAGATTTGCAAACAAACCTTTAAATAGAGTGAACTCCAGAAGTATTGGCACCCTTAAAGAAGACTGGGTTTTGGCAGGGGTGAGACACAGCAACAAAATTATTTAAATATTCCTTTTAGCAAATTAATTTGGGAGGAAATAGTTGTTTTGCAGGGGAAAAAATGTTTAAATAAATAATAAATGTAAATGAGAAAATAAGCTCTAATATTTCCGGAAAAGTGCACAGATCTAAACACACAGAGCTGAAGTCTAGAAGATGCTTCTTAGTAATAGAAGAGTGGACAGAAAATGCTAACTCTAGTGTCGTGAAATACAGCTGTGCTTTTTTAAATTATATTACATTTCAACGAGGCATTTCCAGTTTTTAGCCAGTATAATTAATTACTGCATTAACTGCTGAAGCACTGCTAGCTAGTTGTGCTAGCAGTAGCAGGACGCAGCAGTCCCACACTTTTATTTTCTCTTTAGTTAGCTAGATGTTGGGTTAGCTTAGCGAAGTTACTATAGCCAGCTAGCTAAAACACAGAGTAAGTTACAACTACAATAATAAAAACAGCACAGTCAGTCACAGCTAGCCCTCTCCTAAACCTATATCCACATAAACATTCTGAAATGTCTCCAGTTTCGGATATGAAATGTGAGCATGACATGGCTAAGCTACACGTTAGCTTTGTCCAGCTTTAAGGAGTCTGCTGCAGCAAAGATGTTCATGTTCCGCACAAAAAATAGTTTTGCAGAGAGTCTTACCATGGTGCTGGTAATGAAGAAAGCAACCAAAAGGTGAAATTATTCAATTTACTAACAGCTTGGTTTGAGACCGGTCACACACAGTGACTATACAATTTCTTCCAGCAGCTACTTCCGCCTCAGGTTTCTTCTTCGTCTTCTAACGCGGGTTTACGCTGCGTTCACGCCATGTCGGAATTACCGTAATTACCAGGTGACAACCCGGAGCTTTTCATGTCCTCGGACTCGGAATTACGCAAAATGAATCTGTGTGAGATGATGTTGTTGACAACTGCAAAATACATAATTACAACATTAAACCACATTTTTACGATATTGCTAAATATTGAAGAACACGGAAAGCGCATCAGAATTATTATACAGAAATACTACTATAGAGGTAAGTACTTAACTACATTTTACTGCAGAAGCTGCCGCTGTTTTGAGTGTTTCCAAGTGTTACAAGTCGGAAAATTCAGAAAATTCCTAGTTTACACGTTATAATTACTAGTTCTACGGAGACGTGAACGCTTGTTACAAGTCGGAATCTCGTAATTACGGTAATTACGACATGGCAAGCAGCTTTATTTTAAGGTTTATGTGACGCGCTTACTGCCACCAACTGGCCTGGAGTGTGGGGCACAGCGGCGGTAACCAGATATGGCTGCGTTTTCCGGACGGAACAGAGAATGTGTTCTAAACAGATATAAATAAGCGGCATACTATTCGTTTATTTGCTGGAAAGGCTCACTAAGGGAAAGGCATCCGGATAACAACACGAAAAAGTCGCATATGGGGGAGCTCTTTACTTTCAAACTGGTGCTGGTACACGCGCAGTGTGCTTACTTGAAGTGAAGTGTAGCCAAGTATGGTGACCCATACTCGGAATTTGTGCTCTGCATTTAACCCATCCAAGTGCACACACACAGTAGTGAACACACACCCGGAGCAGTGGGCAGCCTTTTTTTGCTGCGGCGCCCGGGGAGCAGTTGGGGGTTCGGTGCCTTGCTCAAGGGTCTCACCTCAGTCGTGGTGGTGTACCAGATCCGGATAAGGCAGTGATGAGGCAGGGTGGTTATCAGGTCGAATCCCGCCTCCGCCTGTGGAGCTTGCATGTTCTCTCTGTGCTTCGGGGGTTTCCTCCCTCAGTCCGAAGACATGTGTTGTAGGCTGACTGGCATCTCTAAATTGTGTACACTCTAAAGTGTGTGAATGGGTTTGTGTGAGTGTGTGTGCGATTGTGCCCTGCCATGGGGTGTCCCCTGCTTTGTGCCCCGAGTCCCCTGGGATAGGCTCCAGGTTCGCTGTGACCCTGTGTAGGATAAGCGGTACAGAGGATGGATGGATGGATGGATGATGCTGCCCAGTCTGTCCCATGCATGCCTTAACAGTTTGTGTTATTTGTGGTGTTAATTTTGTTCCAAATATTTCAAATCAAATTATAAATTTGACGAGCAAAACGTTCATGATATTGTAAAAATATATTGCAAATGCAAATCCATCCATCCATCCTACCTCACCTCAGCTAACCTCACCTAAGACACACTTAGAGGCCCAAACATAGCATAGCATAGCAACTTGCTCACTCATCTGTACACTTTCTCACACCAAGCCCAAGTCTGCCATTTCTAAACTCTGCCTGTGGTTATGTTGCTACACAGAGATGTTGAAATGGCAGCTGCGGGTAGGCAGGTTTTAAAAAGACTAAAAAGTGATGAATTCATGTATTTAAATAAGCAAATTCTCATAAATTTCAAGCTGAACCAGGTATGTTGTGGGTGAGAAAACCTGTAAGTGTTTAACACACAAAATAAACAAAATAAACATAACCAAACTCCTGCTCTATTGCTCATTCTGTTTGTTTAATTCATTTTTAAAAATACTTTCTCCCTATTTCTTCCCCAATTTCTCCACCAACAGCTACAATCAGGGAGGGCAAAGGCTATCATCTCCTTCCTCCAAGCCAGTATCTTTTCAAACTGCTGCTCATGCAACATCAGGGGGCAGCGTAACACACGTGGAGGCAGTACAACAAACATGGGGCAGCATAACACACATGGGGGCAATGTAACACACACACAGGCAGCGTAACATACGTGGAGGCAGCGTAACACACACGGAGGCAGAGTAATACACATGGGGCAGCATAACACACATGGGGGCAGGGAAACACACCTGGGGGCCTGGGCTGGCCTGAAGCAACACCGGTGACTGCAAATCTTCAACAGTACACCTCATTAAAGATCATTTGTGTCATTGTCCTTATTTTCACCCACATTTCTCATCCCACTTTTCTGTTATCAGCTCCAACCCTAGACTGGGGCATAACAGAAATGGTGAAATGAGAAATTTTCATCACTAGCTCAGTTAACAATTTAGCTACTGAATCTAGCCAACATGTCACTCAACACATACTGATGTGATTAACCCTAATGTGAGTGTTTACTTGAAAAATGGGCATGGCTTAACGTTAATGGTATATTTTTGTTCACATGTCTTACGTTTTCATTTTTATGAAGAAGATACTCACTAAATCTCGATTGGTCAACTGACTTTGGAGTGGGTGGTGCTCTGAAAGTTAACCACGCCCACCCCATTAACACTGGAGTGTCCTCTGACATGGTGGAACGAATGGAGCGGAAAAAACTGTACTGTAGTTGCATTAAAAAGTTGATAAATATAATATGGCCAGCTACTGAATTGTTTGTAGGTGGAGTCACACATTTCCTTATCATACGTGTGTCTTCATTCCATCCAGTTAAGCAGCAGTTTAAAAAGATAAGTAGGTGATGAGGCTGAAGCTGGCTTCTTATTCACCAACTTCTTATTGTTTCTGTTTCCACTTTCTGACTAATTCCTATACCATCATCTCCTCATTATGAAAATTCCTCATTAAACTAAATGTAATATACTTTCAAAATACTGTGTGAAAAAATTCCCTGTAGAATTGATTTTTAATAATTGCCTTGTGAACCCGGCATTTGAGACCATTTCATATGACAATAAGTGTTATGTTTTATTAAAATAATGAGATAATAGTGTAGGAATGAAGCAAAGTACAACTGGCCTGCATCTAATAGTCTCAAATGCTATATTCACAGGCCTATTATTTAAAAATCCTACAGTTAAATTTCTTCATACTACGCATTTTTACAATAGTATTTTTTCAAGCTTCTATCCACAAGCAATCAGACTCCTGAACAATACTTCAAACACTAATCACCTCACTCCCCATCACCCCTACTGACTGTTATCCTGTTGTCACACAATGCACAGAGCACCTTACTTACTTACCAACTCAGGGACTGTATATATTTATATATTATATACATTAAATTTTTATGCATATTTTTCTTCTTCTTCTTCTTCTTCTTTTTTAGGGAGATGTGCAAAGTAAGAATTTCATTGTATGGTCCAAACCGTTGTGTTTTCGCTGTGCAAATGACAATAAACCTCTTGAAATATATTAAATACATCACACTTCTTTTCATACAAAATGTTCAGATTTTTGGGACGTTTTTGGGAATGAGGAGACCACGGTATAAGAATGTGTATGTAATATTATAATAGTATGTAATAGTGCTCTTCATGGAGTCATCTACAAGCGTGAGACTGTAGAAAAGGTGGAACAGAAAATCAGAGATACTCAGCTGGATGGAATGAAGACACTTGTATGATAAAGAAATATTTTATTTTTATATATTTTATTATTATATTATTTCTGCCAGCTTTTTAAAGCAGCTACCTTACAGTCTCCCTGCTGCTGAGCTCTCAGCCCCCTTCCTTACGCCATTTGAGGAGACGCTACGACGTTAATAGGATGGGCGTGGTTATCTTTCAGAGCACCGCCCACTCCAAAATCAGTTGACCAATAGAGTGCCGCAGGAATGAATCCTAAAACCCGGAAATCAGTTAGTCTTTTAATACTTCCGGTTCCATCGTCCCGAAGTCGATGGGTTTTTGAAATAAGGTCTGTGGCTAACACAAGCTAAGATATTTTCACATTTTATTCTATGACATAAAATACATAAGTTTTTTGTGAAAGTTTATCTAAGTCCAACCTCCCATCTACCATGACTCAGGGGTTAATTACCCTTATTCCTAAGCCTAAGCCTAGATTTGACTATTATTGATAATTGGCGGCCAATTAGTCTATTGAATAATGATTATAAATTAATTGCCTCTATATTTGCTAAAAGAATTAAGGATGTGTTAGAATATATTATAGATGAAACTCAATCAGGCTTTATGAAAGACAGGCACATTTCGAATAATATACGGTTGGTTTTAGATATATTAGATTATTCATATTTAATTGATGAAAATAGTTTTATTTTATTCTCAGATTTTCGTAAAGCTTTTGACACTGTGGAACATAATTTTTTATTTTCTTCTTTAAAGGTTTTTGGGTTTGGTGAGTTCTTTCGTGCAGCAGTTGAAACCCTGTATAATAATGCAAATTGCTCAGTCAAACTCAAACATGGAACTACCTCTAGATTTGATTTAAAAAAGAGGTATTAGACAGGGTCGTCCTGTTTCTCCGTATTTTATCCTGCTTGTAACCCAATTATTATCTGTGCATGTTAAAAACAGTATTCTTAAGGGTGTCTCAGTTGCAAATAGAGAAATTATTATGTCAGTTAGCTGATGATACGACCCTTTTTTTTTTTGAAAAATAGTGACCAAATTCCAGTTGCAGTTAATGTTGTTAATAAATTTTCTAGTGCCTCTGGTCTCTATCTCAATATTAGTAAATGTGAACTAATGGCTGTTAAAGATTGTGATTTAACAGATATTTTTAACATTCCTGTAAAAGATAGTGTTACGTACTTAGGAATCATTATTGTTAAAGACCAGCTGAAAAGATGTTCTCTCAATTTTAACCCCATAATTGATGAAACTAAAAGATCTCTCCCTAAAGGGAAGAGTTCTCCTTACGAAGGCTGAAGGTATAGCCCGGCTGACATATGCCTCCTTATCTCTGTATCTTGATAACCATACTAGTAAAAATATTGATAGAATGCTATTTGATTTCCTAGGGAAAAACACTATGTTAAAACACACTATGTTAAAAAAGACTGTGACTATGAATACATATGAGAATGGTAGTCTTAATTTCTTAGATTTCACCACTATGAACCACACCTTTAAGATTAATTGGATTAAGCATCACTTAAAAAACCCACTTCTGTCTGGAATTTTATTCCTCATTATGTTTCTTCAAATATTGGTGGTCTTAATTTTGTTTTGATGTGTAATTATAATATAGATAAAATTCCAGCTAAGTTATCTGCCTTCCACAAACAAGTGCTCCTATCCTGGTCATTAATATATAAGCATAATTTTTCTCCGCATCGTTATTTCATCTGGAATAACAGAAATATTCTTTACAAACATAAATCTCTTTTTCTTAAGAACTGGTTTGACAACGATATTAAATTGGTTAGTCAGTTATATAATAAAGAAGGAACACTCTTTTCTTATGATGAATTCCTTTCTTATTATAAAATGCCAGTTACTCCAAAAGAATTTGCAATCGTTACTGGTTCGATCCCTTCAGGTACTCACATGCTATTTAAAGCTATTGATATAGACCATTCTCCCGAGTCAGTGTCTTTTGATGTTACTAAATCTTATGTTGGTAAAATCTGTTTTTCATTAAATCCCAAAAATAATAACAGAGCTATCCGTACTCTTTTCCAAAGTGAAATTGTTACTGTACCTTATGTTTTGTCTCATTGGGTCTCTTTACTGAATGGAAAATTGATTTGCTGGAGAAAAGTGTGGTTGTTACCACAGAAATATCATCTTAGAAATAAGATTAAAGAAGTTTCTTATAAGCTCATTCATAGATTTTATCCAGCAAATCATTATTTACAAAAATTTAAAAAAGGAATAAATGTAAATTGTATTTTTTGTAATGAATATGATGAAACTGCCTTGCACTTATTTTGGCACTGTACATACTCCGTTACACTATGGTGTAAGGTCCAAAAATTCATTAGCAAAAATATTCAGTGTTTAAGACCTTTTTCACTCCTGTGGGAAAATGTACTCTTTGGCTTTACTGACTATCCTGACCAAGAGGAACAGTACTTTTACTTAATTAATTAATTTATTCTATTGACCAAATTTCACAATCATATTTGTAAATTTACCAATAAAAAACCCAATTTTATGGTTTTGTTGACTGAAATATGTATGTATATATATATATATATAGACAGTATCAGAGACTCTGTGAATAAGAAAGCTGTAAGAACTTATTTGATTTTGTATATACATACACGTGAAGTTTTATACTTTCCTCCCCCTGGCAACTGTTTTGTTTGTTGTAATTTGTCTTTCTATCTTTTTTCTTTGTCTTTTCTTTTTTTAAATGTTGTTGTCTTGATAACATATTGCATGTTATTGTTCCTTGAATAATAATAATTAAAAAAAAACAAAAAACATAAGTAATACCCCACACGTGATTTTTTAAGCTTTTACATGTCTTGAATAAGGCGATTGCTTACAAGTGGCTAAATCTTCTACATGTATAAACAAACTGAATTCTCTCAAAATAATGCAACATGGACACATTCCCAAAAAAGGTGGGGGCAGATTCATCCACAGAAAGAGCCCAGTGGCCCCTTATCAGGGAACATGTTTTTAAAATAAAGACTGAAAGAGTTGACGGAAGCTTAGTGGTGGTGACGTTGAGGTCATGCGACCGTGGTGTAGTTTGTTTATAGCCTTGCTTTAGCTTTTACTTTGGCGATTGTGTTTAGGCTTCAACATTCATAAAAGTTGTGTTTCCTTTGTGAAGATTATCTTGATGAACAAAATGTGTAAGAATCATAAACGTTGTTGGTCACAGAGCTTATTTTCTGCAATAATCCAAAAGCCAATGGAAAAATCCTATTGGGTTTTTGTCGATGGAACCGGGGTGATGCTAACTTCCGGGTTGGTCTACGATAAAACGTCATCCCTGCGACACTCTATAAAGATTTAAGGTGAACGATTAAAGTAAAATTAAAGAGAGTGTCAATCAGAAGTAAACTTTTTGAAAAAAAAATTCATTTGATTCACATTACTTATATTTGCAAAATATTTGTTTTTACATTTTGATCATTAATATTTTGGTTGTGGCTTTTATTAAACAAAAAGAAACAAACAAACAAAAAAACATGTTACTATCATTTGGCTAAAATATTTATGTCCCTTGCAGTGTGAAAAGAATAGAAACTGCAAGCGTTCATATCTAACTGGGGCGGAAAAACACAAAAAGGAAAAGGCAGAAAAAAAGGAGAAATGCCCCCAAAACATACATACAGTGTGGACCACATGTAAACACCTGCTGTGTGAAACAGCTTATTCAGGACAGCACTGAATAAAAATACAACATGACATTTTATGATCCCTCTTTATTATTATTATTATTATTATTATTATTAACATTTTGCAGTAGGTAGACTATGACCCCAGCTGTATGAGCGTATCTTGGTATTTTTTGGCGGCTTTTGCATGACTCCTCGTTTCCGGCAGGGGGCGACAGCGCGCTCGGGCTTTCTGCTGAATGAAGAGGAAAGCGAAGAAGACAGCAACAAAACAACAATAAAATGGAGAGCGGAGTAGGCCTGACGTTAGAGGTTGGCTCTGTTACAGCCTTTAAATGTAAGTCGTTTGTTTTTAATGATGTTTTTTGTTATAAATGTTGTCCAGGAATGTGCGGCTTTGTTGTTGTGCTGCTGTCGAGTTTAGCTGAAATAATGAAAACACGCAGCTGAAAAAAAAAAAAAAAAAAAACTGTACTGCGCCATATTTGCAAGCTGGGCTTCACGGCTAGTTTGTTAATGCTAATGTAGGTCCAGTGCATGAGTGCAGAGTTGAGCTGTGATGCTGGTTGACGGAATAAAGTGTGTGAATGTGTGCGGTGTGTGTTTAGGGACTGATGCGAACACAGCAGAGCTGATTGTGTGGCGCGTCAGTAATACCAGCTTGTTCACGGGGAAGAAGAACACCGCCCTGCGAGCTTTCGAGTGAGAGCCACACTGCCACTTCATGAACTCTTAACGCTGTATGTGATCTGCTGTGATAGTTACCATGAGGCATCTCTCATTCTGCAGGCTATTTGTGAAGGAGAAGCGGCTGGAGGGTAAAGTGACACCAGCATGGGTGAAGAAGAAGTGGGAGAACTTAAGACAGAAATATAAGGTAACTCCAGCGAGTCAGGATTTGACCATAATATTATTTCTTGTGTGATTGCCTGCTGTATTCTCCCACAGTCTGCTTTCTAGCATACACAGGAGTAGATAGCCTGCTGATGTTCTTGGAGACATTTCTGCAGAACAGTGCAACACCTCCTAGACCACGCTCATGCAAACATCAAGTTCCTCTGCAGTGCAGTGTTAAATCTCTTTGCCTAGGCCAGGTGTTCTTAACTACTTTTTTGGGTAGAGGCTACAAATTCTCATAGACGTATTATAAACATTAAATATCATTGTGTATGATCACATCAAATTTGTTTTGAACTTTGATGAAGTTTGGATTTTTTCACCTATAAAATCTGAAATATGAAAATGCAATGCATTATGGAGGCCCTAAGGGGATCTAGTGATGGGGGGAAAAAAAATTATGAGATGGGAGGAAAATTTATATTCTATTTGCATTCTCGTGCAAAAGCAAATACCTTTGCGAGAGAATGCGGATATTTTTGGAAAAAAAAGTCACGAGAGAACGCAGAGTTTCTCGGGGGGGCGCAAAAGTTGTGCGAGCAAAACGTTTTCCCATTGAAATATCAGTTTTCCTCCCATCTCATATTTCTTCCATCACCATGTCCCCTTAGGGCCTCCATAATGCTTTGCATTTTCATATTTCAGATTTTAAATTTAAATTCCTCTGCTGCCCACATGCGGCCCATCAAAATGTTCTGTGTTGTGAATCTCGGCTAGAGAGATACGCTCCCATATTGCATTGCAATGCTAATCTGTGTTAAAAAACATGAAGTCATCACTGATAATTTATTCATGCTAGTATATTAATATTCATGGACTAACAGTACAGTACGCTGTGATTCATTTCATATAATGAGTGAATCATATAATTGACGTAATATTCATTTAGGCTTGCACTGCTGATCTGTGAATCAGTTCTTTAGGACAGCGTGATAGGAGGTGATCTGCTTGTTGTTCCATGGAAGTGGTAAATATTTGTGCGTACAATAATTGCTCCGCATCTCCATGCCCACCTTGGAGTATGGCATGTTATTCACCTGTGATTGTGCTGATACCAATAATTCATTGCTTGCTGCTCTGCAGGATATCAAGAGCCTCAGTATGATGGGAGGTGACCCGCTAGTGGCTCCGTGGAAGTGGTACGCCGTGATGGATCAGGCTCTGAGTGGCGAGCTCACTGTGGCTCATTCCCTTCTGTCCAATCTATCCAATCTGTCCAATCTATCCAATCTGTCCAATCTGTCCAACTTGTCCAGCTCATCCAGCCCTTTCCCTGTCCCCGTGTCCTCGTCTGGCCAGGATGCTCCCCCTGCCAAGAAGAGGAAGGAGCAGTACTGGCTAGCTGCCCTGCAGGAGCTTGAGAGGAGGCAGGAGGAGCGCGAGAGGCGTGCCGCAGAGAGGGAGGAGGAGAGGGAGAGGCGGGCAGCCGAAAGAGAAGAAGAGAGGGAGAGACGGGCGGCTGAGCGAGAGGAGGAGAGAGAGAGGCAGGCTCTGGAGCGAGAGAAGAGGAGGGAGCAGGATCTGCTCTCCAGACAGGAGCGTTGGGAGAGGGAGCTGCAAGCCAGAGAGGAAAAGAGAGAGAGAGAGTACAGAGAAAGAGAGGAGCGGAGGGATCGAGAAGCCGCTGCGAGGGAGGACCGGCTGTTCAAGCTCCTTGAGACGTTCATGTCTAAACAGTTCAACACGCATTGAGCCATGTTGGTGTCTCAGAAATGTCTGCTTTCTACTAATAAATCGTACACGGTTTTGTATCTCTCATTGTTGTTTGCATCTCTTAGCTGGAGACTTTTGGTACGGAAAAATAATTCGGTAAGTAAGCTAACAATTCAACCAGCTGCAGGCTCTTGATGCGTCTTTTAACATCTTTAATAAGCTCCCTGGATAAAAGGTTGACCCACCAGTGGCAGCATGTTACTGTACATTGTTAATAGGTTGTGCAGCTGGACAAATGCTGTTTTAATGTAGCACATAACTGGATTGTCAGTTGTTGGCCAGACTGTGTGTTTCATATCCAAGCAGAAAACTGGCCTGCAAAATCTGATCTCAGTCCCATAGACAATAAAGATAACCTTAGGAAAGAAATGAGATGTATAGCCTATTTTTGTTTTGTTCTGCTTGGATATGAAGAACTGCAGACCATGTCAGAGTCTAGCCAATAACTGGTGATCCAGTTTTATGCAAAAATGTGTTATTCCAGGTGCAAGACCTGTTGACACTGTGCAGTACGGTCCTGCTGTTGGTCGATTGGTGTTGCAGTGTAATTTATTTTGTCTGGGGAACAAATTTATTAGCACTCGAGACATTTCTCAAGACACATTGAAAATTGTTAGTATTCCACTCTTTCTCAGCATTGTTTCTGAAAGAAAAGCCTTAGTTCTCTTCAAAAGCTGGATTATATATTTTATTATTGCACAAGCTCAGCAGTTAGCAGCAAGTTTACTGACAGGAAAAACAGTAGACACATAAAACACTGTGTATTTGCACTCACAGACACTGACCAACAATGACAATCTCTTTCTTCACAGGCACCTTGTTAGCTTAAGCTACTGCAATTTGTTGCATTGTCTGATTACATAACTGTTTGATTATATACTGTGTATCTACATCACAACTGACCTTTTTTGGGCTTGTACACAACCTGCTGGTAGGAAAAGACCAGTTTCTGTCAGTAAACAAAATGTGAAATAAATTTCATGTGTTCACTAGAAAAACTTATGACATAGCTGATGATTTTGAAGTAATACGAATCCTTTTATATATATATATATATATATATATATATATATATATAAAATGTAATGCTTAATGTGTGTATGAGGTCTGGGAAAACTACTCATGATTGAAAATACCATTTGATTAGTATTATTTTAAATATATTTGATGATTAGTCAAAATAAATATTTAGTATAATGCAATTTTTTATAATGCTAAATTTCATCTACATCACATACATAGTATAATGTGCACGTGGAAAGATTAGGTTAAATAATAATACATTTGATAATCTATGATTCAGGGGAGTGTATTCCAGAAAGCAGGTTTAACAAAGCCTAAAATTTAACTGTGTCGAGTGAAGCCAACGTGACCTATCTAGAGTTGGCAGATTAGAATTTTCATGCTCGATATTACTCAGCTCAAGTGTGTTTACCCTCACCACGTGTTCACGGAGAACATAAAATTTCCTCATCAGTGGCATTCTTTTAAACGATTTGCTGTGTGTGAGAAAAATAATTTTCACAGCTGAAACATAAAATACTGAGGTCTGAATATGTGAACTGTGAGAATGTCTAATGTAAATGAAAGACTAAGGTTCAGTAGTTCATTAGTAGTATTGTGCCTGAATTTAATACTTTTAATAGTTTTAATTTACTGATAGTAGTAAAAGGATTTATCAACAAATTAGAACAAGGGATAAAAATAAGACAAGACATTCTGTAAAGATATTTTTGCTTATAGCTACAACATTTCCATAATTGGAACCTAATATTAGACTTAGACTTACGTTAGTTTCACTTTGTAGCCAACATCAAGAAGGCTGAAGCCCCTAAAATGGGTGGGGACCACCACCACAACTGCTCACACAAGCAGAGGAGCTGGCACTGTCAGAGCAGTGGGTATACTTTAAATTTTGATGGTGTTATCAGAGTCAGCTGTCGTCGCAGGACACAGGTACCTACCTAAAGTATTGGTATATCAACATCATAATCAACATATTTAATCTGTTGCTAGCTGAACTGAAGGGGTGCTGATTTTCGATCCCTTGTAAGCAACAGCCAGAACATGTTCTTCTACCTGAGTAAAATCCAAGCATCATCCCTCTACAGTGACTGACAGTCTGTCTGCCACATCACACTCTCTCACATTTTTGTATATTATTTTGAACCTTGTGTTTTTTGGCGATTAGCTTTATGTAGCTCGCATCCACTGTTATGCATTTTCATTAGAGGATGAAGGTGCTTCAGAGAGGAACTTGTTACTGTAGACTTTTCGACTCTTGTTTAGCCTTGTCCTAAGGTCTATAAAATGGAGTCTAACTGCATGCAATAGATGTAAGACTAAATAAAGTTAGTTTAAATAATTATTGTGCTAAGAAAGGATATTGTTCAGGAAAATATAAATTAATGAATATTAAAATTAATAAATAATAGAATGTCTAAATGGCATAAATCTGTGAATAATTTAAGTAAGTTTTACTTATAAAGCACATAAAAAAAAAAAAACAATAGTTGCCCAAAGTGCTGTACATACAGTCCTCTCTGAAAGTATTTGAATGACAAGGCCAATTCTGTTGTTTTTACTGAACACATTCGGGTTTGCAATCAAAAGATGAATATAAGATATTAGATCAGAATTTCAGCTTACATTTCCTGATATTTACAATTAGCTGTGTTAAATAACTTAGAACATGGCATCTTTTGTTTGAATCCACCCATTTTTAAAGTGATCAAAAATATAGAAACGTGACTGACAGGTATTTCTCGCTGCCCAGGAGTGCCCTGTTAGATTGATTGTTTAATTAATAAACAATTAATAGCTCTGAATGTCTATTCTTGGATTGAGCCCTGGGTTTTGAATGACTGAATTTGTTGTTAAAAAGGATAAACTAACATGAAGACCAGAGAGCTGCCTATGGGAGAAAAGAGGGAAAATCTATCAGAGCCATTGCACAAGAATTGGGCATAGCCAATACAACAATTTGTGATGTCCTGAAAAAGAAAGAAACCACGACTGTACTAACAACCAGACATCAAACAGGTTGGCGAAGGAAAACCACAACAACTGATGACAGAAACATTGTGAGAGCTGTGAAGTAAAACCCAAAAACAGTCAGTCAGTGACATCACCAACAACCTCTTCAGGGCAGGGGTGAAGGTATCACAATACACTGTTTTAAGAGTACTTTGAGAGAAGAAATATAGACACCATGATACAAGATCTAAACCACTCACTAGCATTATGAATCAGAAGTCCAGTTTGGAATTGAAAAAATACAGAGATTAACCTTTAATGAATGAATTCAGAAGTTTTCAGAAACATTCTGACTACCAGTTTACAGAGCAATGCATCCAATCTAGTTGGGAGGAACTTCATTATGCAGCAAGAAAATGACCCAAATCACACTGCCAACACAACAAAGGACTTCATCAGTGGAAAAAAGTGGAAGGTTTTAGACTGGCCAAGTCAAACACCAGACCTTAACCCAACTGAGCTTGCATTTCACCTCCTGAAGAGGAGACTGGAGGGAGAAAAGCCTGGAAAAGCATCACAAAACAGAATGCAGTTTTTTGGTGTCAGTGGGTTGCAGGCTTGATGCAATTATTGTAAGCAATGGATATGCAACCAAATATTAAGTGTTATTTACTTTAATTTACTTTAAAACCATCTGTTCCTATAGTTCTACGCACCTAAAAATTTGGTAATCTTCCACCAAAGGTGCCATGTTCTAAGCTGTTTAACACATCTAGATGTACAAAACAGGAAATGAAAGCTGAAATTCTGATCTGTCGTCTCATATTCTTTCGATCTCAAACCCAAATGTCTTCAGTGTCTAGCAAAAACAAAAAAGTATTGGCCTTGCCATTCCAATACATTCAGAGGGGACTACATAAGAATAAAACTGAGACTAAAAATACAGACAGGGCACAATAAATAAATTATAATGCTAAGACATGAAATAGTAATGATAGTAATAACTAAAAAAAAAAAAATAAAAAAAAATAAATAGGAGAAATTCAAAATGCAAGTGTGAAAAGATATGATTTTAGTTTTGATTTGATTAGTTTCATTTGAAAATGGTAACCGAGGAGGTGTTCCTGATATCTACGGATAGGCTCTTGCACAGCCTTGGTGCAGCAGTCACAAAGGCACGGTCACCCTTTAGCCTCAACCGAGACTGTGGAACAGCTACGAGTGACTGATCAGAAGACCTTCGAGACGTAGGAGCTGAGTATTGAGAGAGCAGGTCCACATTGTAGGAGGGGTTATCCCATTAAGAGCTTTAAAAACAAATAAAAGGACCTTAAATTGGATCCTGAACTGGACAGCCAGCCAGTGCAGAGAGGCTAAAACTGGAGTGATGCATGTTAGCGTCAAAGCGCAAGTAGCCAGCCGCTAGACTCACTCCCACCCCAGTTTGTGGAATGGAAAAATCGGGGGTTAATTTCTATACCCACTTACTGGAATACCCCCACAACTGAACGCTACCTATTTATTGATTTTCTGTGGTAGATGAGCTCTGATGTTGACTCACAGTGCTTTATGAAAATCTAAACTCATCTAAAGCCAGTTTATTTACAGCAAATTAGTTTGAGTGATGTGCAGAGTAACCAGTTTTACCTACAGAACACGTGTATTAGGTCAGATGTATGGGGTTCATACATGACCACAGGGACACTGCACAATCTGATTAAGCTTCTCTGTAGTTCAGCTCATCTTAAATACCCAGCAAATTCAAAAGTGGTAACGTGATACACCACTACAAAACAAAACATAACCACTTTGTTTTATTTATAGCCATAAACTAATCATTAATGTTTAAGCATTAAAAGGTAACTGTTGTCATTATTTATTCGTTTCAACTGCTTACCCAGACCCTAACAAATTGAATCTCCGTGGTATATAATTTAGTTTTTGAATATATCACTGTTTAAATTTCCCCAGAGCAACTCTCGTTTACAGTAACATTTTGTTTGGTATACTTTAGTAATCTACATAGTAAACAGATTTTACTTTTTCCTATAAAATTGCTTTTTGTGGGCCAAAGTGCAGTTTTAAAGCAGTTAAAGGTTACTAATGGTTACTAATGCACAATGAATCGACAGTGTCAATCTGGCAATTTGTTTAAATCTCAATCTGTGAGATTTAAACCCATAATCTTGTGGTCACTATCACAACTACCACTGGCCTGTTCCCTCATGAGTCCTGGTGTAGGGTGGCATTTTAATAGCCAAATGCTGAACTGTCCACCACTGACCTTTCCCTGATGCTTTTTGGATAAGCTTTTAAAGGTTTTTAGGCATTCAGACATGAGACTCGTCCAAGTCCAGATCTACAGGAGACAGAGGCAGAGGAGACAGAGAATGAGGTGTGAGCAGAGAGGTGAGGAGGGGGTTCTCTGTGCCATGCTCTTCAGCCATGTGGAGCGAGGTGTCCGTGTTTTCCAAAAGCCCTGAAGTTTCCTCGTCTTCTGGACTCTCGCGGATCTGAGCCGGGCTCAACCGAACAGGAGTGCTCAGCATCGGCAAAGAGGAAGGGAGGGGAGAGCATGACCTGGAGGCTGGAGTGGAGGATGGCGTAGGGGAGAGGCTACTTCTCGTACTACCCTTGTCTTGCTTTTCTTTACTGTCAGCAACAGGTGAGGCCTAAAACAGGAGAGTGGATGGCTTAGGAAATACTGAAGGTGCCATGTACCTACCATGTCTTGGATTAGACATAAATGCACAGTTGGTATTTATTTATTTATTTATTTTTGTACTTCTGACTGGACTCAGCTGACAGTGAACTTCTTAAAAGCATAGATATTGCTTGAGCAGATGGGGGTGCGGGGCTGGAATAAAACAGTAAACCATAAAAGCATAACCATACATTTTCAACATAGTCTTTTTACAAATGTCTGATGTCCCTCTTAGCATCTTGTCTAATGTTAGCAAGGTCGAACACACACTGACTGGTCATTTCACGTTAACCTTCTCCATTTACCTTGACAGCGAGTGAGGGCACTTTTGAGATGAGCGAACTAGCTGAAATATTATTAATATGAGATTGGGATAAGGGGTGGATCTTCCAGGGAGTTCAAAACACCTACACACCTGTCACTCATTCTAGATTCCTATGTTGATTGGCTCATCTGCTGTTTTTATTGCAGGGGAGGGAACTCCTATGCAAAATGCGTAAATGTTGGCAGGACTTCAAATCAACTACATCTTATATGAAGCAAGGTTCGCTCATTACAGTTCCTCAGGATTCTTAAAATAACCACATTCAGTAAGCTGAAAAATCATTGTATTTATGTCACTCTTTCAGGCATCGGTGTAAAATAGAATTATGAAAACCCACCTGTAGGTGTGCTGGGATGTGCTGCTCAGCTCTGATGGAGGGTGATGGAGTCTCGGAGGGAACAGGAGTTGTGGGTGAAGGGCTAGGTCTTCTGGCTCCTGCTGCTCCCAGCAGAGCAGTGCTAGCTGTGGGTGTAGAAGAAGAAGACTTTCCAGGAGCTTCCTGGGATTCGGTGAAGGTGACTGACCTCTTCTGGTCACTATGTGCTAAGGGAGGAAATATCAGAAATAGTCAAAAATTGAGGAGCCCTGGTTGCTCAGCATGTACGCTTTTGTGTTAGTGCCCAGGACTGTCTCTGTTGGGCCCTTCAGCAATGCTGAACTTCCCCAAGGGGCACTGTACAGTGGCTGACCCTGAGTTCTGATCACAGCTTCCCAACCATGTTAGGATATTCTAAACAACCAGCTATCCTCATCTTGCTCAAAATAATGTTAGTCTATGTGCATGGGTACAGTTGATCTTCTAATTAGTTTTAAAACTAATATCAACTAATATCACACATACATACACACCTCTATCAACTGCTTTGTTCTTGGGCTGAATGCTCCTGCGAGTAGTTGAGAGTCTGGCTCCCTGCCGTCCACGACATTCATCCTGCATCCGTGGGATGGAAAGCAGTGGTCGACGAAGCTAAAAAAGACAATCCCCTCTCTCATTTAGTTTTGGAGAAAACAGAAATAGGCTTGCTTCCTACAAACTACAGTCTGGGGCAAAAATGAGCCTTGGTTCTTTTGACACAAGTGCAACAACATTAAAATGTTCATGTGTAAAAGGCTGTTTACAAGTTTGCCACGGAGACTTCATTATTTGGGAAAAAGCTAAGAAAAGCTATTCAGTATTACCTTATGTTGCACGTTCTTTCAATCTACTTGTTTGTTACCTTTTTATTTACTGCTAAATTAAAAACACTACATTTCATACACATTTTACTTGGCCCCCAGAGTGAAATTGTTAATGCCCTCTCACCTGTCTCAGACCTCTTTTACGACCAAGTGGTGGCTGAAGTAAGAGATTGTGATGGCCTGGCTCACTTTGGACGCTTGCGACCCTGTAGACGAATCCGTAGTGCAGCATGTGAGCAAGGGGTGGCTAAGGGAGCTGAACACAATCCCTGTAAAATCCTCCAGAAATACAGGAGAGTTTCGAGGAAGTGTGTCCATTCCACAAATCCCCCAACAGTCCAAGGCTCATCATTAATCAAACACAGTGACAAAGACAAATTGTGACACATGAATTGCAGATTAGAAACCTGCAATGTCATTCACAACACCATAAGGGATTTAGAGGAGCTGGTGTTGGCAGGGTCTTGCACCCTTCAAAATAATTTCCAAGATTTCCATTTTGTAAAAATTTAATGAATAAACTATGAATAGGGGACATTAGTTATATTTTACTAAACTACAATATGTCAGCAAATTTTTTTCTGATTTGCTCATGCCAGACCAGACTCCTCAGGCCCAGAGACTGGCACCCCAAAGAGGAACTCCAATTTGAGCAGTGGAAAAAAGCCTGAAACATGAATGGACACCATGGCACCATGAGGCTCACTGGAAATGACATGAGTACCACACAGTGA
This sequence comes from Pangasius djambal, assembly GCA_022985145.1. Taxonomy (NCBI): domain Eukaryota; kingdom Metazoa; phylum Chordata; class Actinopteri; order Siluriformes; family Pangasiidae; genus Pangasius; species Pangasius djambal. The sequence goes on along the minus strand of CM040976.1, from coordinate 26,119,666 downwards.
CAATAAGTAGTGATATTTAGTATTAGTGTCCATACCAGAGAAAAAGAACAAAACCAATTAGAGGACAGTGAGACAGAGAGGGTAGAGGGAAAAAAAAAAACAGAAAGAGAGGGAGAGCTGTCCATAGAGTCAGTGAATGTGATGAATTGGGAAAGGCAGGCCCAGCCCCGGCACACACACAGTGAGACACCGCACACACAGGGCTGTGACACTGTACCGTGACAGGGTACCCTCCTCCAGCAGCCCCTGGGACTCATCTAGCACATTGGGTTCACTGCAGAGTGGGCAGGGAACAAGGTTAGGGGAAAGACTGGAGATGCATGCAAGTCACAGCTGATGTTCACCCCTCTCTTTAAAGGAAAAATATGGTTATGTCATGTAAGTAGATTAAGATAAAATGTGGTGACCTCCAGCAAAAAGTGGGGATCTATGAAGGAAACAGAAAATCCATCAAAGTGGCTCAAATAGATGTATACTGACTCTTAACGTGGAGGAGTTTGTATGATTGTCTTTTTTGCTTCACAGTTAGTGATAATGTTAGCAGCAGAATGAGTAGGGAAGTTTACCTGTGACTGGGCAGCATGGTGCTTAGACCTGGCTCTGGCTGCGTGGAGGCGGAGCCTGTGGCATGGCTGGAGAAACGGCGCTGTGTAATTAAGCTGGGTAAGAAAGCTTCATGCTCACTTACCACACTGGGAATGCTTATGGAATCATCTAGTAAGAAAGAGGAGGAAGAGGAAAAGTGCATAACCAGATACAGAAAACATCATGAGTGCCACAACTACCCTACAAAATGCAAGAGAAAGCTGAATTGGTGAATGAGCAAGTAAATTAGAGACTACCTTAAATTCAACCCAAGTTAAACACATTAGCTTGTTAAATAATATTGCTTGCTTCTTAGTAAGGTCCCTTTGGTCGAAAAATTTACAAGTTTATCAAGAAGAAAAAAACTGAGTGTCTTTTTATTGGTGAGCAGTTTAAAAATTTTAGATCAGATATTATTTCTCTGTAAAATCTAAACTGGAGATGGAAGAGGGTTGGCTTTACTTTCCTCCTCCTCCTCGTCAGTGCGGCTAAGTGTGTCCTGTGAGGGCTGGCGGGACGGCTGGCTATCCTGTTCCCACACTGTCCCTGTGCCTGTGTTTGAGCGAGACATGGTGGCCAGGCTCAGCCGGTAGGCTGATGTGGAGGTGCCCACTGTACTGATGGATGTCTTTCCTTGGTATGCTGTAAAGAGAGAGAGCAGTGTGTAGGCAGCATCTTTTGCCTATACAGTAGCAATGTATTATAAACACTTACAGCACTTATGCTGTTGAAATGTTGATTTTGATTGGTCAAAAGGTATTGATTAATTTTCTGTTACTGCACGGCTCAGACAACTACACTACAGGTTTTTAGTAATGTGGTTGTTCCAATGCATTATTATTTCTATAGTAACAACGTACACAGGCACTTGTGTGGCAGATGCTCCATGTAAACAGATTTAAAAATGTGTAATTGTTCATATGGTGAAGTTTTCTTAGTGTTTTCCTGAAGTCTCCAATGTCACTGCTTTGTAACAGTCAGAGGGAAAGCAGTTCCTTTAAGTTTTCGGATGCGGCTAAATGTTCAGGACAGAGGACTTTGCGCTTTTGGTTATTCAGTAACATGAACTGATGAACTGACTTTTTTGTCTTATTATCTTCAAGAGAGAAAAAAAGAGGGAATGACTGTTTATAGCTATTAGAATGTAAGTGATAACAGGAAATACCTTGTTTAATTCAGCAACATTAAATGTAACTCTAAATGAATAAAAAGTGCAATATGTACTTCAATAATAAAAAAAATAATCACTGGCAAATTGCTGTGGTATAAGAGGAATAAAACAATATGGGAGATACTATTATCGGAAAATAATAACAAAACAATAATCTTCTGGTATTTCTGGTCATTTACTGTGGTAACATCACACCACCGCGCTGTTGATTTTTTCCAAAACAGCACGTGCTGTACTTTTATTCCTTACTTAACGTCCAGTTCAGTATCTACACCACAGCTACATTTACTGGCTTGATTAAAATCCATTGGATTCAACTACTCAGTTACCTTCAGTTTAATTTGACTTTAATTTAAGGTAACACTAAGAACATAATAACACCCAGTTAGCCTGCGAATTAAATACTTCTTTTGTTACTTCAGTTGGTTTTAACAGTGCAATTAATCAACTTTGACTCTAACGAAAACTCAAACAGTGAATGCATCCTCACCCGAGCCACTGTGCACGGCCTCCTTCAGGATCTTGAGCTCGTTGTTGAACTCAGCGAACAGTGAGCTCTTGCAGAGTGAGCGTGGGATGAAGCGTCTCTCCAGCTGGTCGGCGATGTGATGCCGGGCTGTAATCTCCTCCTGAGACTCTGCTGGTTGGGTTAGCAGCTGACAAAGGTGAGAGAAAATTCACCATTTCATCATTAGAGCACTCTCAAACATCTAATGAATGTAGCTTTCCTAAAAAAGTCAGAAGATGAATTTTCTCACAGCAGCAACAATGAGCAGTTTGTTGTGTGAAGCTCATAACAGATGCTTATGTTAACATGACTATGTGATGATTATTTCCTCCTTTATCTCCATGGGATTTTCAAAGAATGACGACAAGATGATTGCACTGGTGGCTGAGTATTTAGTGTATTTTGTGCAAGTAATAAAGAAGTCGGTTCTAGGTTTTGCTCACCTTGCACTGTATGAAGGGGCGCAGGAGCACGAAGATGGGGATGCGAGTGCGCACTATGAAGTCGATGAAATCCCAGAAAGCAAGACCACCCACTTTGCGCAGAGCCATCTCCTTCACCTGCAGACTCAGTCTGTACCACTGATTACCCAGCTGCCTCTCGAAGCACACCAGCACCACCTTCAGAGCTGGGCGCGAGAGCATGTACAAAGAGAATTACAATGGTTACTTTTATTTATTTATTTATTTTAAGACAATCATGATATCGCTCGGTGTAACTGTAACTCTTAAAACTGCAGTTCACAGTTGTGTCCACAACCTAAATCTGTAGGTCCTAGTCATATTCTATGTCCTACAGTTCCCAGTTGAATGCCTGTACCTAGATAAGCGGCTTGGCTCGTAGACTCAGCCAGACCCTCTCGGCGCAGGTCCTTGCCCGTGTCTCCAGGGGTGGAGCAATGTGCCGGGGATGCGTCCAAAACAAAGTTTTTACTGCGAGATGTGCTGATGATGCGCGGAGGCAGCAGGATGTTGATGACTGTCTGCAGGAGCAGGAAGACCTCCGCCTGCTCAATCTGAGGACTGTCTGTGGCAGCACGCACACACACACACACGCAGAATTTTTGGGTATGTGTGGTACTATGATATATATAAAAATATTTAACATATGCCTCAGATAGGATCAGTTTTTCAGGATGATACCTGTAGTTAAATAATATTTGCTTCATCATGATAATTTATAGCCATCCATATGCAGAGTTTCTAATAGCCGAACACTGCCAATCCAGACAGAAATAAAATCACTCAGTAGCACCTATAAAAGAAGGAAACTAATCCCGTATGAAAAAAGGCTTTAAAACATCCATATTAAAGAGATTATATTTAGGCAATATAAGTTATAAATGACACAGGAGAATCACTGTGCATGTGAAATGCTTTTGTGTGTATATTTCAATGGTTATAATGCTAAGAATTGAAATGAACAAATATACCCCAACTGCTCCCCGGGCGCCGCAGCAAAAAAGGCTGCATACTGCTCTGGGGGTGTGTGTGTTCACTACTGTGTGTGTGTTCACTACTGTGTGTGTGCACTTGGATGGGTTAAATGCAGAGCACAAATTCCGCCTATGGTTCACCATACTTCACTTTCACTATAGGGTATCTAAAAAATAAATGGAACTGTCATATTGTTAAAATCCAAAGAGACGGCCTATCAGTGGGACAGTCGTAAACACACTTATCTGAGATTTATTTGATCATTTCCAGCACTGACCTTTGCTTCCTGAGCCAACAGTCAGCACGAATGGAATCAGAAGGTTAAGTAGCATGCCCTCTCGCCTCTCCTGATTGGTAAAGGGTGAGATCACTTGACTGAGCGGGAAGTCGTCCTTCAAAGCCTGTGAATGACAGAGAAGTAAAATTTGCATCAAATATAGGCCCATATGACTACCATCTACTCTGAATCAAAGGATTAGTGTGCCCAGCTAAAAAAGGCTAAAGTGCATTACTTGTATCTGCATGGCCACTAAGCGAACCACAGCTGTGCTGAACGGGAGAGGAGGAGAGAGGTAAGGACTTAAGTGCAGCAACGGCAGACCATCTGCTACACTGGAGGGTCCAACCACACCCATCACCTAAACAGATAAACACACAACTCACTGTAACAGGACAGGGGACCTCATGTATCCAGTCTTTCAGAAGCGCACTGGTTCAATGTGAGAAAGTCAGAGTTACATCCAGTGTAACTTTGAGTTAAGTGCTACATTATGAGCCTGCTAATAAATCTGCTATGTATTTAGTTTTGTAGGTCAGGTCATCACCAGGTGTACAGTCCACCAAAATAAAGTGTGTCCAAGATCAGTGATGCTCACCAGGTTGACACAGACATTGATGAGAGAGCGCAGGTGGGGGAGAAAGGAAATTATCGGCTGGCGATGAAGAGTAAGACAAATCCCTTCGATCAGACTGCTGGCTGCTTCCCATTCCACCTGTCGTCTAGGAAAAACCCACAAACACTAGTGTTTCAGTAGTACACATAGAAGGCTAAATATCAGATCTACACTGTACTCAACACAAAACCAATGTCTGAATGTTCTAAACTTTATTTTACTGCGGCTGTTTGTATACCTTTGATTCTTGTTTGGAAATTACAAGCAAGGACTACAAATTATTAATGTGTAAAACACTTTCTGAATGCTGAATAATTCACAAACTTATTCATAAAACAACAAGTGTTTTTTGTAGTTCCACTATAATTGACAGGTCTGCATACTTTTGCATTCGTTCAATTTTCTATTTTTAAGTCTGAAATCAAATTCAAGAAAAGGTCTTTGTTTGGTTTTCTTATCCACAAGTATAAATACAGCAACCATTAAAGACTTTACTTTGCTTTCAAAAAATGTTGCAATTATTGAAAGTAACAAATACATTATACAATTCATTTTCTTTTTTTTTATAACAGGTTGTATTTATTTTCAATATGTTAAATTTACAGTTACTATAGAAACGATAATGTATTTACGGAAGTCCAGAGTTTTTTTTTTTTCTTTGTGATCTCAAGATAACAAAAGTTGTTTTATCAAGATCATAACAACTTATTCTTGTGATCTTGCAGTAACAAAAGTTATTTTCCGAGAACATGTAGCAGTAGCATACTAGGATTACATTGCTGTGGCCAGTGGCACATTGTCATATATTGGTATTATGGCGATTCTGCAATAAGTACATCCTATTTTTAATCACCATTCGTCGTGTGAGCTGCAAAGCATTTAGGTGGCATCTCTCAAACATCATGCGATAACCATAGAGATGTTCCGGTCCCTCACATTGGCTGGCAATGAAACTGATCACCCGTTCAGGATCACTATAGTGTCCACAGTGGTATATTTGCAGATTTCTGAGTCACCTTCTGAAGTGATAGACACTAACTTGAAAACTGTCTAGCACTGACAAACGTAAGGCTAGATAGCTAGATGTACATTTCTGATCCCAAAGGGGAAATCTGAGCAAAACTTAGTCAAACTCAATTACCCAAGCTCAGGATCAAACCCACGAGCGCAGAGCTGTAAGACAGCAAAGTTACCCCTGTACCAGCTATTCTGTCTTAAGCTAGTCCTAAGTCCTAAGTTACTGAGAAGTAGCCCTGAAAAGTAGACTCAATATTTTTCATTATTACATTTTCATTTTTGTATTTTATGATTTATTAATTTATTAACATTTATTAATTTGTTAACATTAATTTAACAAATAACAAAGAGAAAAGAGATAATATTGAAATTACATTTCGAAATATTTTGAAAAAGGAACAATTATTCATTAACATGTTGATTACAGATTTTTAAAAATCATAAAACCATTCGGGTTTTGTTTTTTCATTTCAGTTTAAAAGTAGACTAAGGAATGAAAGCAAAAGCACACAGACATTGACCACATGGCAAAAAGGTGACTGGTGTACAAAACGGAATAGAGAGCGGATGTTGTCTTGTAGAAGCTATAAAACAGCCTCCATAACTTGTTCTGTACAAAACCTTCAGATATTAAGGCTCTCTTGCTGCTGCCATGAACCAGTAGGTCTGTTATGATATTTGTATGTTTTGGGGGTTTTTTGTTAACAGTTTGATCATAAGTAAACAAAAATCACTCACTCTGACTTACCTCATACCCACCTGGGCACAAAGTATACACACTCAAACACAAGACCATACAGAGAAAGCTGTGGGCACAGACGAAGCGCACAGCACCAAAACACGACGACAACGATGAGCGTCGCATCTCAAAGAGATGCGAGGAAGGGAGGGAGGCAGAAACAGACAGAAACGGCAACTGAGGAAAAGTGGACAGACCTGGAGTACAGAGCCTGTGGGCGGGCGCACCTGAGCGTGGGCATCTTGTGGATCTTGTTGAACATGCGGTCCAGACGCTTGAGAATGAGGATGAGAGCTGGCCGCACTGCTTCTGATGACCAGTCGGTGATGGGCAGCATTTCGGTGATGTAGCGGCGCAGGCCACGGCTCTCCATGGTCAGAGTGTCATATGGTGCCAGCTTCAGGAGCGAATGTGCAATCTCTGCCAGCCTAGATAAAAGACAGACTTTGGATTATAAAGGATCACATTACTTCTGTTCTAACTGGGTATTTTTATTTCTAATTCTGCTCTCCAGGACTGGAAAGTAACGAACTTCATGTACTCTCATTACAGTATTTGAGTACATGGTTCACTGTAGCAGTACATTTTTGAGTATAATTAAAAATTTTACTTTTACTTGAGTTTTTAAAAAAAATAAAACTTACTACAGACTGTAAGCCAATTGCAAATGTCTGGTTGACATGGACTGTCCCGTGTATTTATTGTCCTGTGTATTTATTGTACTGTTTGCACTCATCTCACACTGTCGCGTATTAGCACTTTATATTGTCCTATTTACTCTGTATTGTTATGTGTTGCGCCATAGTCCTGAGGGAACATTTTGTTCCAATGTACATAACCTATACAGAGGAATGACCATAACAAACACTTGATTTGACTTAACGTCCGGTGCCAAATGCTGAGTCAGCAGCAGCAATGTCTGAGACATTGGAGACAGGTGAGCAACTCTAGCTCATTTAAATGCTTCAAAAGAAACAGTGATAATAATCTAGTGGGCTAATAACGTAGCTAGAAACAAGTATGAATTAACATGAGCTACTACATTAACTAAGCTACCCCAACAGCATTTGGCTAAGTTAGCTAGCCAGCTAACATTAGCTTTCTTTTTATAGTGTTGATAATAGAGGTGGTGTTCACTTCAGCATAGGTAGTTTTACACCAGATGACTTATTTACTCTTGAGTAATTTTCTTGTCCACTACCTTCACTCAAGTGAATTATTACTACAGTAGCAGTACTTTTACTCAAGTCAGTTTTTTGTACCCTTTCCAGCATTCTCACAGCATCTTATTCGGCAGTTTTGTCCTGTAAATAGCAAAATATTTGTGAATATATAATCACAGCATCAGCATTACTCATAAGTGCTTTGGCTCTTGTGGGTTCATCGATTATTTGCACATTGTTAGACAAAACTCATATTTTTTTGATTGTCCTTTGTATTGGTTTGCTCCAAATGTTGTTTGCAACCTTGAATGTTTTTGGAAGCATTGTGGGCATATACATACATATGACAATACATACATACTCAACAACATTCAATATTTGAACACTTCCTGTATCTCTTCAGATCACACAATCCTGCAATCCTTCTTTCCTCCTCTCTTGTTCATACCTCATATGAGACTTTATATCCAGAAGCTCTAGAGCAGTGACTCTGGGTTCTCCAGCCACGTTCTGCAGGATCTTTAGTCGTGGGCCACAGTGTTTGTAGAACTCAGTGCAGATGTTGAGCAGGGACTCTCGAGGGCGACGGAACTCCTCGCGGGCGATGCGTTCATCCAGCTCCTCCCGGGGCATGCCCTGACCCTCCTCCAGCAAGTGCAGGTTATCTCTGTGCATAGGTTGTTACTTTTCACAACTTTAACCTATTAACCTAAGCTATTGGTCTAGTGTGGCAGATTAAATTAAATACACATTAAAGTGTATCAGAATACTGTGGTCAGAGAACAGCCCTGACCTGATATTTGGTCCTCCAGACATTGTGTGGTTGGCAGCAGTTCCTCCTTTATGGCCCTGATCACAGCGACTCATCTGAGGTGCAGTCATGGGTCTGGGGAACGACAAACAAAATGCACAGCAAAATTAGTACCATTAGTACCATCAATACCCAAACCATTATACAACAAATAAGAACTTGTTACAAACCTTTTTTTATATATAAATAAAATGGCTTCTACAATTTAGTAATAGAGATAAGCTTAGATTGATGGGAGTACTTTAAAGGAGTCTTTATTTTGCTACTTTTTAGATTTTTTAGTATAGATCAGATATGGTTATTACGGGCAGCTCCATACTTAATGCAAAAAAAAAAAAAAAAAAAAAAAAAAAAAAAAAAAAAAAAAAAAAAAAAAAAAAAAAAAA
>CM040976.1:26100198-26110857 GCA_022985145.1 Pangasius djambal | reverse complement strand
AGTAAGCCAATAAAATCAAAAACTAGGGAAATCCATAGTTATATTAAGAATAAAAATGTCCAGAAAAGCATGTTACACATATTTGTGTGGATTTCCTCCAGACTCTCTGGTTTCCTGACATATGGTTTCTCCAGACCCAGAAACTGTGACTAGAAATTTGGAACCAAAGCGTTCAAATGTTCACAAATAGGGCAGATAAACAAAGGAATACACACAAGCCAATAGGACATCATGAAATCATATCTGTGAAGCAAAGAGGAAGGTTGTGGGATGGCTGTAGCTGTGTGGAGACGGGGAAAGAGGAACACACCGTGTCAGGGCCTCCACACTATAGAGCAACGCCTGCAGAGAGGTGGCCAGTGCGGCTATGGCTGCAATCTCATCTCTGGCTACAGACGCTGACTCTAGGGCCTGACTGTTACTCTTCAGTTTCTGCAAATAACAAGGAACCAACGCCTCTAGAACCATCAGCATCTGTAGACTGTAAGAGGAGACACACAAACATGAAGTTATTACACAGACATAGTATCAGTAATGACACAGAGGAATCTTAGGTTGTGCACCTTCGGAAGGATTCAGGAGCGTAGGCCACCACAGTTACACACAGCTTGATGGATTCACTGATGGAGAAGGCTAGGTCCTCATTGCCATAGCAAAAATCTGAGTGAAAGAAAATGCATAAGAAGTATGTTTTGAAAGTCAAACGTATTGATTGTTTAGTGAGAGGGGGTCTAACATGACCTCTTACCCAGAGAACGTAGTGGCTTCTCAGCTTTGACCAGCTCCAAAGCATCCAGGCTGTCGGCTGTTTCTCCTTCCAGGGACACCAGCAGGTCGAACAGGCACTGTGCAGACACACCTTTAGACAGTCCAGTACTGGTGCAGGTCTGAGGGAGGAAATAATCATTTCTACAATGTCTACGACAACACACCATAAAAATGGTGATACTATTGAAATAGCATGGAAAACGTAGTAGGGACTTATGAATTATAAGGTTTTATGCTCTCACAGTGAACTCCAGCAGTGGGGCCACACTGGCAAACAGCTGCAGGATGAATGGTTTGCGGTGGAGAATGTAAAACTGCCTGCAGCAGAACTCAATGCCTCGACGAAGCAATGGATTACTTTCATAATCAGCGTATGTCTGACATGAAGAAGAACAAACACAATACAGTAAATAATAACAAAACAGAATAATCAGTAATCAGTGTTTAAGGTACCTACTTCAATGTGCACATAAGTTGTTCCAAGTTTTAGGAAGCAGTCACAAATTTACCTAAGATGCAGGAGTGGACAAATCAGTAGCCTACATGTGGGGGACAAACAGATTCTCTGTTCGTGCTGTTAGGTTTTCATTCGTTGTCTGTGGACAACGAACAACTAGGAAAGAAAATAAACACTGGTTCCTACTGAGCTTTGCAAAAAAAAAAAGAAAAAAGAAAAGAAAAAAAAGGTATGCAGTGGTGGACAGTAACTAAGTAGATGTAATTCTTTACTGCACTTAAGTACTTTTTCAAGTATCTGTGCTTTATTAAAGTATTTCCATTTTTGACTTTATAATTTTACTCTGCTACATTTCAAAGAAAAAATATTCTACCTTTATTCCATTACTTCTATTATTCCATTATGCTACTCTGACATTTTCACTCTGAAGTAGAAGAAAACTTGGCTAGTAGAAATGTAAATCAAATACTTCTACTTTTACTCGCATAGCATGTTACCAAAGGTATCTCTACTTTCATTCAAGTACAGGATTTTTTTAAACTTTGTCCATTATGTATCATTAAATATAATGCACTTCAGGGTGGTGCAGCACACCTTGATGTTGTAACTATAGTGCGCACTACTTGCTCTGTATCCCACTGCCCGCTGACCTACAGCCCAGGCCCTGGTTGATGAAACAGAGTGAAGTTAAGTATAACGCAAAAGCCAACTAGCACAATATGTCGCCTTGTTAAACATATCAGTATGAAATAGTATTTTTCTTGCAAACTGCGGAGAGAACATTCACAAATGACATGGTGACTTTTTTTTGACATAGTTGTCCCATCCCAGGGAATTTATATTATCTATTAATGCACTTAACTAGCTACTAGCTAACAAGCTGGCCATATGTTGTTACAGCATGTTAATTAACACTTTTTTGCCAACACATTTAGGCTTCCAGACAATCAAAACATTGCACTGGTCATCACACCTGACAGGTTATGCAAGTTTTATGAAAGTTCTTAAGGAGTGAAGTGAAGTGAAGTGACGTGTGGCCAAGTATAGTGACCCATACTCGGAATTTGTGCTCTGCATTTAACCCATAAATGGCATAAATACTATCAAATGTATAGATTCACAGCCTTTTACTGATATAGTTTTGATGCTCTAGTTATAGAGGGCTTCTATTTGTGTTCCACACCTGAAGCATTGTGGGAAGAATCCATTGGTAGCCACTCAGGGAGAACAGATGGTTGAAGTGCACAGCGGTGTTGATGGCTGTGGCAGTGTACTGCCTGAGGAGGGCACTGTCTTCAGGGTGGAGCAGCAGGGCTCCATTGAACACATTCAGAAAGAGCATGATCTCATCGCCCCACGGGTACTCGCTAGGCATGCCCAGAAACATCTCCTCCAACAGCTTGATCCACAAAACCTTGTGCAACGTGTCCATGCCAAAGAGTTCTTTCCCTGAAATTTTACAAACACATAAAACAAACAACCAAACAACAATGGGTACATATTAATACATTTTAATTAGCTGAAGCTGTACTGATATATTCATATAGCACAGCTATATGCTATAAGCAATAAGTCAAACATGTGAGGATGCACCATATGCCCAAAAGTTTGAGGACACCTAACTATAGCACTCATATATGTTTTTTAATTTCAGATTTACTCCTGCCTGTTATAATAACCTCCACTCTTCTTGGGAAGGCTTTCTATTAGATTTTGGAGCGTGGCTGTGGGGATTTGTGTTCATTCAGTCACAAGAGCTTTAGTGAGGTTGGGCACTGATATTGGGTAAGGAGGCTTGGGGTGCAGTCAGCTTTCCAATTCATCCCAAAGGTGTTCAGTGGGGTTGAGGTCAGGGCTCTGTGCAGGTCACTCAAGTTCTTCCAATCCAACCTTGGCAAATCATGTCTTCATGGACTTCACTTTGCACCCAGTGGCATTGTCATGCTGGAACGTTTGGGCCCCTTAGTTCCAGTGAAGGGAAATTCTAATGCTACAGACATCCTATACAACTGTGTGCTTACAACATTGTGGCAACAGTCTGTGGAAGGCCCACATATGGCTGTGATGGTCAGGTGACCACAAAACTTTGGCCATAATGTGTATATATAAAATAATTTCAGAAGAGCTACCCAGAGGCTCATTGAAGAGAGTGAACTCAGCGTCTATGGCTGTGCGAGGAAAGGAGGGCAGACGCAGCAGGTCTTCCTGAAGCAAAGAGACGTGGGACTGTTTGTGCATTGCAGGCATGCGCTGGGTGAGCGAAATGAGGAAGAGAACTCGGCCCACTTCCTCCAATTTCCTGGAGAACACCTGGAAAAGGAAGTTATTGTTATTAACATTTCATGTGCTTATTTTAGTAACCTCAGTAAACACAAGAGTGCTAAAATAGGCACAACAACACTTACTTACTAAAGCAGTTTTTAGGTATAAACTTTCTCAAATATATTCAGCTCTGGATAAGTGGTGTATTTATAAGATTAACTCATTTTTACGAAAAAAAAAAAAAAAAGTAAAATAGAGCTTTAGAATCCCAACATCTTGATTTATTAAGGAATGCTTAAGTTAACCTGCACCTGTTTCTGAATGAGCTCCTGCCCCTTTTCTGGTTCCATGTAGACCAGGTTGAGCTGAGGGGACACTGATCTCCTGAACGGGTAGATGTCTCGCACGTATGTCTACAAAAGGACAAACAATGCAGTAAAACTGAAATGCTATACTTAAAAACAAAAGAAATTCATTAACACATGAAAAGCACACCTTGGCATAGTGGATGAGATTCCAGCGCTTGTCCATAAGGAAGTAGTTGGCTGAACGAGCCTCCGGTATATTGAAGAACTCAAGACACTCCTGATAAAAAAAAAAAAAAAAACAGTGATCAAGGCAAAATGGTAATGAAAATGCCAATGATATATGGATCATTATCCAATAACTCTTTGCAACAATTATTGCATCATGTGTAAAACACTGAAATTCAAAACGCTTGCTGTAAGCTTGTCTGTCAAATCAATGCTGATTCTGGCCACAAAATGTCCAACATGAACTACAGTTCCCAGCAGCCCCAGCAAACCACAGGGCCGTATGCATCCCTTATCAATCCACACTTGATTTGTGTTTTTCCCTAATTAGTGCCCATATTTAATTCTCCATTTTCAGCCCTTAGTTGTTTAGCATCTGTTGTTTTGTTAACGTGTTGTTTTGTGGTTATGCTCTGTTCAGGTTTTGTTCACAGTTCTCCCTTTGCTATTTCTATGATCATGTCTTCACCTTGTTCGTTTTATTCATGTTTTTGTTAATAAAGAAAGCTTGCATTTGCATTAGCCTCCTGATATCTTATAATGTCTATATAGCTGCTGTAGTTCCTGGTACTCTGCTGTAGTCACATGATTTCCTGGTCTTACATTTGTCTGATTTGTAATGTTCTACACTGTATAAGTTCTGGTAAGAAAAATACAATGTCAATCCACTGTTATCTACTGTATATTTTGGTGGAGGAATTTTGCAAACATTTAAAACTTTTTTTTTGATGAATGCCTGTACACCATTACAAAATCCATGTCATGTACTTAGTGCAAGGTAAAGCAAATGGCTGATACAAAACTGTCAAAGATAGGGATAGTAATCTATACCTTTTTTCTTACATCTCTATCTAACATTTAAATATTTTGTTATTGGAGCACTGCAAAAATTAATTACAGATGGGTGAAAAATGAAGGGAGTGAGTGAAAAACACAGTGTAATGCTGTGCGGCATTTTGCTGGCAGGGTTTGGGTCCACATGTCCCCTTAGAGGCAGGAGTCACTACAAATCAATGCAAAGTTCTTCTGACTGATCACATTTATCCTATGAGGAAACATTTCTCTCCTAATGGGAGTGGTCTCTTCCAGAATGGCACTGCCCCAATCCACAGGGCACGAGGGATTGCTGAATGGTTTGATGAGTATGAAAATTATATAAATCATTTTATCAAATGTGCTGTGCCTTTGCATTCACTAGATTGAAACTCGATTAAACACCTATGGCAGATTTTGGAGCGATGCGTTAGACAGCACTCTCCACCACCATCATCAAACCAGTAACTGAGGGAACATAATTTGGAGGAACAATGTTCATTGCTCTAGTATAGCTCCAGAAACTTGTAGAATCAATACCAAGGCACCCTGAAGCTGTTCTGGTGGCCCAACACCTTACTATGACACTTGCTGGTTTTTCCTTTAATTTGTCACCTGACTGTAGATCATAACACATTTTGAATGTATGAGTATATATTAAACACATAATAATGTGTTATTTGAAGGTAATCTAAAACCGTAAGAGTTACCTTGAGCAAGGCTTCAAACTGTGTATCCTCATGCACTGGTAACTGTGTAGGAATATCACACTCATTCTGCCCATGAACCACCAGAGTCTTTGTTCCTATACTCGCACACAAGACACATCATATTCACCAAATCAAAGTGGGAATCAAAACAGGGATACTTTTTTCATGTCTGGATGCTACATGAAAAAATGTAATGTTATTATAGACACCGTCTGCTTTCCTATGCAGTCACACTAAAATGTTCTACCTGGCATAGAGGCAGTGACCAGCAGTTTCACCTCACACTGCTCTTTCTTCATGGTCTGTTTAAGGTCTTTAAAGAAGAGGCCCTCCACGTAGCCCACCACCTCCCACAGAAAGGTCAGTGTAGCTGAGATAGCATCCATTCCCCACTCGCACGGGGTCCGAACAAAATACATGATTAAACCCACCTGAGTGAAAAGCACAAAGAGCCTTCACATTTCTAACACTTCATGCTTCTATGTTTGTGATTAAATGATCTAGATTTCATGTGCACAGTGGTTTCAACATCCGGGCTTTACCAGGTAGTTGAAGAGGATGTGTGAAGTTTGTGCAGGAAGATCCCCAATGTTGAGGAGCAGCTTCCTTAACATATACATCAGCTCATCCTAAAAAAGACAATGAACCTGCTTAGATACTTTGTGGCTAAGCAGTCACCATATGCATGACTTTACTATATTACTGCTGTAGGACTACTTATATTTGTAATCATGTTTTACCTGTCTGTTACTGACTGTTAGTTTCTCTAGAAAGTGCCGGAGAACGAGAGCTGGGTCTTCAATCAGACAGTTCCACAGCACCTGCTGAGCCACGGCACTAACTATGTACACAGTGATGAAAATAATGATGCAAACATTAGAAAATTAGGAAGTTTATTTACGGTAATCAGAGGTGTTATTGGAAGTTAGTCAAATATGTAAATTTATGACAAATGTTTTTCATAACTAATTCAGGTCCAAGTTCATTTAAGATAAACCTCCATTAATGTAAGTACAAAGCCAATATAACAATAATTGTGTCACTTACTTATAAACAACTGCAAGTGCAAATGTTTTCATTGTCATGAATTATGCCTAGCTAATAATTGTATATTTTACAAATTCATGAAATAAATGTATTTATTTTCTACATTTATTTAGAAAACATACTTTAATATTTAGAATTTATTTCCAAATTTATTTCAGTGATGCTATATACTACTCATCACAATCATAATCAACATATGTAACCTCTTAACAAAATATCACCTGCAGTAGAGGGATACATCAGGACCCAACAAAAAGTCGCAGGGGCAATTAGTTTTAACTCTCATGCCAAAATAAATTCATTAGAATATATTGCAGGTGGTATAAATAACTGTGGGATCGGTCACAATATCTTCAGGAGCAAAGAGGCGCAGGATTAAAAAAACTCTAATCTACACAAAATCAGGTTTTCGTGAGGCCACCATACCTGCAACACCATCCTCTCGAATGTCTCCATCCTCCATTAGGTGCACTATTGGCAACACCGCAGCACAGATGCATGCTGGGAACACAGCCTGAGGTGGCTGCAACATGTGATGTGTTGGTGTGTGTTCTGTAGTGTTTTCATCATCTGAAAGAACAAATATGTCAAGATAAAATAATGTAAATCATGTTCTTTACATTACAAAAATAAATGTACATGCTTATTAAAATCGAGGCTCTGCACCAGGCTTTGTATATACCTTATTTGAGCATTTTTTTCATGTACTAATTTATTGCACATTGACAATGAATAGCTAACCTTCAGCACTGACTGCTGAGCGCACTGACCACATTGAGCCGCGACGGAATGAGTAGTTCCTGTGCGAGTTGCTGGAGGCACAAGAGGGGCTCACAGAGAGACGACGAGATGCCAGATTTAACACATCTTCTGTTGGCACACCACACATCGTTACAGGTTACACAGGACAGATAAAGCTGGAGATTCCATTGGCCCATGCCACCTTTTTGATTTTATAGCAATATTTATCATAAAATATTGCAATAAAAATGATAAAAGCTCTTTTAAAATATCCTATGTTTATCTATATATCTTTATATCCCTATTTATTAGTAATTTAAAACAGTACATATGGAAATAAACACACAAAACCCCTTCCTGTGGCTGAGGATTCTCCTGATGGTGGGCCTGAATACAAACTTGAGAGATGGAGATCATGTGACAAGACTATTATTTGCAGATTAGCAAAAAAAAAAAAAAAAAAAAAATGAAAGCAGCTATCCCAGGACAGCTTTTAGCCATTCATCTTCATTTAACTAGCAGGCAAACAGACTAACCCTCTTCCTCCTGTTCAGGTGGAGGGCTGCAGGTGGGCTCGTAGCAGGCCTCCTGAGCGATGGGAATGGCTGTGATGATGCTGGCCTCCCGCCCCAGTCTCCTCTTTTCGTCCTCCTGCTGCATGTTCTTTAGGATGTGCTCGGCACGCTGGTGGGAGCGTGACACGGCCCGAGCTGAGAACGATTTCTGGAAGTGGACCACAGAGGCATATTAAAGCAATAAACCATGACATGACATGCACTACAGTGATTTTATCACAGGTAAGTGCATTCTTAAAACCCCATTACCTGTGATAAAATCACTGTACTGCAGGTGCCTTTTTGGCTTATTGCTTTTATAAAATGGTGACAAATACATTATGATGAAATCCAGCATTCAATGATTTATTATTAATAATATTTGCAGTAAACAATACTTCTGCCACACAATGTAGTCTGTTCACAGTAAGCGTTGGTTACTGAGCAATATAATGGGCAAAGATTAAGGTATTCCATGGACAGAACAAAGACTGTAGTGTAATGGGTTTGTTGGTGAAACACCTGCTGCATTAACGAAGAAATCAATTATTGTGATGGGGTCACAGGTGTGTGTATATCAAGTTTTTGAATGGGAGCCAATCAGATTTATTAATTGGAGATAAAAAAAAAAGTTCTGGTCTACGGTTTTGTGCTTTTCTTTTTCTTTGGCATAGTTTAAGAACCAACATGGTGAACTTACAGACTGATCTTCACTGATTGCATCTGGCACAGTTCCAGTGTTCACTGGCACCCACGGCGGGTCAAACATGGGCACACAGGGCATTCCCAGAATAGGGGATGGGAGAGTGAAATTAATGCTGGGTGGAGGAATCTATAAGAAAAAACACACAAATCAAAGACAAAACTCAAAGAGTTTGTATATGACACAACTGTGAGAAGAACAGCCCTCAGTTTGTATGTGTTATTAGCAAAGGATTGCATGTTATACTGCAGTTCTGAACTCTGTGTTATTTATTCTAAGTTCCCTGCTGTCCTAGTTTCTCTTAGCTTTGAGACCTAGTTTCTAAGAGTCTATTTCTAATTTTCCTGGTTTCTAGATTCTATTTTCTTAGCTTTTAGCTCCCAGTAGATTTATTATTATGGAAATTACCTCTCCGAATGTCATTCCTTTTGTTAATATGATGTAGATAATTATGCATAAATATCAATAAAAAGACTTACTATAATAGAGACACTTTATTTAATAAAGAGACACCTGTGTAAGAATTTACCTGTGTAAGAATTTTCAAACCTGGTTTGGCCCAGCAGTGATCGAAGGCTGTGCTATGAAACCTACAGTCACAGAGCCACCTGAGTTAGACTTAATTCTCTGTGCTGCAGAGCAGTCAAATCAGTGTTATTCTCAGCAACTGCCTCAGACCCTGCTTCTTTCCCTGTGTATGTCACAGTTTTTGATCCTTCTTCTGTCTGTTTCAGGACTGAATGCCACTCCTTCCATTTGTCAATTTCTGCTCCTGTGCCAGTACATGTCTAGGGCCTGAATCGCCCCTACCCCACCTGTGTACCCATCCCAGACTCAAGGCTTGAAATTTTCACTGTCAGATTGTGCCAAAGTTTCTGGCCCCTCTCAACCTATGTGCCAGTCACTGCCTCCATTCATGCCCCGGTGTGTCTGGTTACATAGATTCCTATTGTCTTGATTTAATTTGTCTCCTAGTTTTAGTTTTCAGTCATGTGTTTCTTGTATTTTCTGTTTATGACCTTTCTGGATGATCTGATCCCCACACCTACAATTAGGGGAAATAAGTATTCAGACACTATTGTTTTTGTTACTTAATACACTTCCAGTGCACATATCCACTATAAATGTACACACATAATGTCTTTTTAACATAGCAAAGACACTTAAGCATCCCTGTCACTAAAATTGGTTCAATAATATGGAGGTGGAAAGTTCATGGACCCACAACTACTTGTCCCGGGACAGGGGCACTATGCAAGATTTCACAAAGCAGAAAACCAGCAGTCACTTGAAATGAGTTTGTGCAAGCAGCAGGAACAACATTTACACAGAGAACAATACGCAATAAACTGCACCACAATCATCTCCTTTCCTACACCCCACTCAAAACTCCTCAAAACTTAGAAGCATCTAAAAGCATTTAGACAAATCAGAACTCTTCTGGAACAATATACCCTGGTCAGACAGAACTCTTTGGCAATAATTCATCTTGTTATGTTCGCAGAACGAAGGGTTGTGTGTATGATCCCAAGAACACCATACCCAGAGTGAAACATGGAGGTGGGAGCATCATAATATATGCTGCTTCTCTGCAAACGGTACTGGGGCATTAAACATCATCAAAGTAAACATGAATAAAATGATGTACCAGGACATATTAGATAATATAATCTCAGAAGCCAAGAAACTGAAACTGGGGTGATGATGGACATTTCAACAAGACAACAACCTCAAACATATTCAGCCGGAATAATTCAAGAAGGCTATACATGGTCTAGCCAATCTCCAGACTTGAATCCCAGACTTGAGATTTTGAAAACGCAAGCTCATCCTGTAACCTTGGAGAATTGAAGACAATTTGCCAAGAGAAATGGACCAAAAATGAAACACAAGCAAATTACTTTTTACCATAGTCATCTAGTAGCTGTAATTGCCAACAACAATTTTGCAAAAAAAAGTATTAATGATGGTAAAATATTAATGATGGTAATTTGTATTGTCCAAATGCCTTTTCCTATCAATCTCGTTTTTTAAACACATCTTTGTTTATGCTTATGAATACATACTTTTT
>CM040976.1:26061390-26100098 GCA_022985145.1 Pangasius djambal | reverse complement strand
ATCCTCCAGGAGGCTTGGAGTAATATATCAAGTCAATGTTTGAATAAACTGACTGCTCGGATGCCTAGTGTTGTCCCTTATTATCAATGCAAAATGGTCACTAACTAAAGAGGATTTATGCTGATATTGCCCAAAAACCCTATTTTGTTCAGGCGTTTCCAAACTTTTGGAGGGCAGTGTATATTAAATAACAAAAACACTTATTTCCCCTCACTGTAAATGAGACACAGTGTATCATTGACTAATACCTTAAAGATCTGTTGCGCTCCCTCCTCCATGCGAGGCCACACCTGGTAGCGGAACCTCCAGACAGTGTAGAATTTGAGCACGGAGTTAATCCTTTGACTTGCTTCCTGGTGCTGAAACTCAGCCATCATCATTTCAGTGACAGCATCAGGAACCTTTACTGCACACAGCAGAAACATTGCCGCTGCAAGTGTGTGCATGAGAAAGACAGGGAGAGAGATTGAGAGAAAAAACAATGACACAAGTTTAGGTAAGGATTCCAGTAAAAATTATAAGTCTAAAAGTCCTGAATGTGGTTCAAATAACTTCTCCAACAAAACAGTTTCACAATACATTGAGACACAAAATTCTTCTTCATTGTATGTCTGTGTGTAGGTGAGCCCGTCTGCATTGCTCAAAGACAAATTCCTACATTAAATTAATAAATCCCTGTTGCTTACCATCCAAACAATATGGCTTAGACAGTGTTTAATTGCATGTCTAATTTTCTGGGTTAATTACACATGAAATGTAGCTTTCCTGCTGGACATAAGGACATGATAGACTTTTGATCATTTAAGACAGAAGAGAATTTCCCTCAGACAAAAAAAAAAAACATCCAGGGTGAGGAGACACATAGGCCTGATTTACAGACCAAAACTTTCTATATCTCTAACAACCTAAATTCATGGACAATGATCATTAAATAAATAAATAATAATCACGTAATCAAGTAAATCAAAGGAAAGAAATCCAGGACCATGATGTCATAAAAATAGTTTACAGAGAAACTGCATATTTATAAGTAGAAAGCTTGATGAATACAATTTACAGCTACTGAATTCAAACTACAATAACACTCTCATCTTTACCCCGCTTCCCTGCACTGGATTATACTTGACTGTCTTTAGAACTCAACTACCATGCATAAGTGTATTGTTTTATTATATTTTATTGAGAATATGTATATACATTTATACCTACACCTGAGCAATTTATATTTTATTCTATATTTTATTCTACTGTATGTATTGATGTATTTTCCCCTCTGTACAGCACCTGTGCATCCTACAATTTTTAAAGCTATAATTATTAGTAGTAGTAGTGATATTGCAGAAGGATCAGAAACAGACCTGCAGCAGCAGCCATGTGCTCATCGACACTGAGCAGGAGCTCCCACGCAGCAGGCTGAATGTCTCCGTACATATCCTCTGTCAGGATGGGAGCTGCTTTTATAAGTAGGGAAAGAGGTGCTGGTGACAGACTCATTACCTGCAAATGTAAAACATAACAGATATTTTTGCATAGGAAAGCTAATCAATGGGTCTACGCTTCTATGGGTAATCTGGGGTAATGGATTTTCTAGGGCTAGGGTTTGTAGACATTGCAGCAGTAAACAACAGATGACAACCATTAATGTAAAATTCCAGTCTAAACAGTCTTTGTCAGTATTTCATTATTGGTACACAGGTCTGATGTCAGGGGTGTTTGGGTGGAATTTCAGTGCTATATTAAGAGAGAGGACTGTTCAGTATTATTCTAATACTGCTTTTAGGAACGTAAAGGCAGCACCTGTGTGCGAATGTACTTCAGCATTCCAGTGTCTTTTTTCCCCTCTGCGTTGCTGTCAGTAGGACGTCTCTTCATAGATGGAGTCCGCAGACATGACTTGTCAGAGCACTGAAAGAGAGCCATTAGAATTATGCAATGAACCCTAAAACTATTCGATATAAAATAGTCATTCTTTTTGTGACCAGATCAGTTACTTCAGTTACTTACTTCAGTTGTATTAAGTGTTAATTTATAGGCTGGCAACCTACTAACGTGGGTGAAACCATTATTGCTAAATGACGACATTTGCATTGATTGTATAATAAGTTTCAGGGGTTTGGGGATTTTTGGGGGCTTGAATTAGTGCTCAATATTTTTATGCATAGTTTTAATGCTGTGCTATGAC
Organism: Pangasius djambal; assembly: GCA_022985145.1. NCBI lineage: Eukaryota > Metazoa > Chordata > Actinopteri > Siluriformes > Pangasiidae > Pangasius > Pangasius djambal. The sequence goes on along the minus strand of CM040976.1, from coordinate 26,097,916 downwards.
TGATAACAGTGAAGTCCTTAGTGTTTAGGCAACTAACAGTAGCTATGTATTCAGTTTTATAAACTACAGGGAACTAACACATTTAGATTAGCAGTTTTGCCTGGGTTTTGCCTTAGACACTGGTTTAGCAGTTTTGCCTTAGACACTGAAAAGTAGCTATAGGCTCAATTTTGTAAATTATAATTATGTTAAATATTTTTAAAAATTTACATGAAAGTGTTTAGTACTGTTGTATGATCAATAACATTATTTTTACACCTCTTTGCTCTTCTTGGCACGGGTGCTAACGCTACTGCTGGAGCTGTTCTCTCTCAGGCTATCAACAGTCTCTCCATAAAGCAGCTTGATTGCACGGACGAGGCGAGCACAGGAGCGGCTGTGCCGTTGGTAGCAGCGAGGATGGCAATAGTCCACATGGGTGCAGATAAAACTCTGCTGGTTGCACAGCAGGATCATGATCTGGAAGGGGATGAAAATAAGTACATGTTTATAATCACACACACACTCACTCACTCACACACAAATCAGTGTGTGTGAACTTACATGTAGCCATGACATGTTGCGGTGGTAGTCGTCCACTCCACTGGTGCTTCCAGGACCTTCGGGCTCAATGCTGGGCTCACTAGCACTCCAGGGGCTCCCTGAAAATACAGATACAAGTTCATGATTCCTGTAAACAAGATTATGAAATACAATAGTGTTTTTACCTCATTATTCCAAAAAAAAAACAAAAAAAAAAACACCTTGACTTGAGCTGTTCTTCTTGCTTTATTAACCAGCCCACACAGAACCCCAGTAATAGGCAGGTGAGAGTCGACAACATTCAGTCATCCAGCATATAGTCTAGCAGCTCATTTTGAGCAGTTTTAGATGTATCTTTGTTCAGCTGTTTGATAAAGCAAGCGTGCTTCCTGTTGCACAAAGGTGCACACAGAAAAGCCAATAACATTAACCAGGGTTGCCAGGTTTGCCAACTACACTTCAAAACCCACACAAAAGACCTGAAACAAGTCCTAACAATCTGGCCATTGAAAAAGGGAGACATATTTTTTCTTTTTTTCAGCCGTTACATGGGAAACAAGGTCACCATGGTGCACACGCATTTCTGATATATAGACATTACTCACTCCATAATCCCACTTTACCCTCATAAAACCATAGAAATGTACATCATAGACACACTTTGCCTTTGTTTGAAGAAATTTATTAGATTTGATTCTGATTAATTGCTATAAAACAAGATGGATGGAATGTGTTTTTAAACTAGGCCAAACAGGTGTAAAAAGCAAGACCCTGGCAACTATGTCATTAACTGTCCTGTTCGCTGCTTCTCCTCTACTGAAAATGTTAATTTCTGCCCAAGCGGGTCTCTATTAGCACTTACAGTTCCCATTTTTGATCAATAGGTACAATAAAGCTATGGAGCTACGTGTGACACTAAACATGCTGCCCTAAGATTGCACAACATCTAGGCAGGTGAGTAAATCAATGTAACGTCAGCTAATATCTGTCAAATACATTTTTTTTAAATTACTCAAAAGAGGTAATTAATATTTCAAGATACTTTAAAATGTATGGAACTGGGAATGAGGACTTACTGAAGATTAACATTTGGTGCAGAGGGGCTCTTCCCCTATGGATGAGCTGCCACTGATTAAAACACTCAATATATTATATTTTTCATACATTTATTTCACCTTTTTAGTATTGCCAGAAACTACCTAAGCATAATCTGTAAAATATTACAGATTATACAAATAATGTGCATAGGAGAAATGGGCAGGAGTCCTGCATACAATGTTTTACACTGGAAAATCATTATTTTTAGGCAAGCAAAACACAAGTATTAGTCTTAGTCATGACATTTGCAACTGTGCAACTCAGTATGTAGACAGATATATCAAGGAAGCTTTCTCACCAATATCAGTGACCGTGTCTCTGCTCTGAGACAGCAGACGATCAGACTCGGCGTCATTCTCAGACTCCGAGTCCTGCCGAGACATCTTGGTGCTCTTCAGACTGCCAGCTCTACGGATGGAGGACAGAGAACCACCTTTCTTCACCTTGAAACTCCTTGCCCCTTTAATCTGCAGCAGCCGAGAACCTCCAATGCGGATCTTCCTGGTGGGAGCTGAAGAGGGCAGCTGAGAATCAAATGTATGTAAATAAACAAACAGGACAGATAAATCAGCACAGAACAATCATACCCAGGGGTTCTTGAGATGATTTCTTTTCATCACATGCTGTGTCCGACTTCAGAGTGTGACTACTGCTGTTCAGGGAATCATGGCCGTCCTCATCGTCTAAGATTCCGGCAAAGCTGATCTTCCTCTCGTAGCGATGGCGGCCCAGCTCTGGGTCCAGACGCAGCCGGCAGCTTTCTAAATCCTATAACATTTTGACAGTTTGGGCACATTCGTGACCTTATAATGATACATTATGTGGCTAAAAGTATGTGGTCATCTGACCAATCACACCCATATGATTTAGTCCTCCCTTTGCTATTATAGTAATCTCCACTTTTCTGGGAAGGCTTTCTACTAGATTTTGCAGCTGTGGTAATTTGCCCATTCGTCCACATTATTGATGAGGCTGGGCATTGATGTCGGGTGAGGAGGACTGGCACGCAGCCGTCATTCCAGTTCATCCTAAAGGTACTGAGGTCAGGGCTCTGTACAGGCCACTCAAGTTCTTCCACACCTACCTTGGTAAACCATGTCTTTATGGACCTTGCTTTGTGCACAGGGGCACTGTCATCCTGGACCATGTTTGGGTCCCTTAGTTCCAGTGAAGGGAAATCTTAATGCTACAGCCTACAAAGACAATTGTGCATATTCTAGCCAAGTGTGTGCTTCCACTTTTGTGGCTACAGTTTGGAGAAGGCCCGGATATGGGTGTTATGGTCAGGTGTCCACAAACTTTTGGCAATATAGTGTATTTCCTCAAAGATTGACTTCCTAACTTTTTATGTCTAACCCTCTTCTTGGGTGGGTTAAAATATCATTGACCTCTATAGTTACAATAAATCTGGTCAGTCATAACTGAGGAATAAGTACACATTCTGACCACTAGGGGCTCTGTGCGTGGGCGTGGAAGGCAGGGAAAAGTCTCTCTCAGGAAGGTAGTGATCTCTAAAAGCAGCTGACAAGCAGACATCTTAAGAGCAAAGGGACAGCTGCATTTGGTGGGGTTTACAGTACCTGTGAAAATTGGAAATACACAAATCCATCACTATTAAACAGAGAGACAAAGAATCACACAAGATCAGTAACATGATCCCTCTTTAAAATGATGTTAGAGCTTTATCCATATTGCCTCTCTTACTGTCATCCAGGAAGTCTTCCTCTTCATCCTCTTTCCTCGCCCTCCTTTTGCTCTCCTCATCATAAATAAAGCCCAGGATGTTAGCTGGACTCTCGCTATCTGAGTGACACAGCTCACTCAGACGAGTGCCAATTGCCTTTTTGGAGATAACATGACAAAGAGGTTAATGCAATCATTAAATCTTAAGAAGTTTGATGCTTAGTGTAGGACGGTGTCTAAATGGATCATTTTGCTCTGTGCAAAGAAATTCAAACAAGGCCTGATAATGAATATTAGTATCACAGTTGATACTGGCCTAAAAACACCAGATTATTATTACATTATTTTCCAGTCTATTCCACTGACATATTTTATGTCATGAACATGTGTTATTATACGAGATACAAATTCTCTTAAAGTACACTGCTATTGGGCCTCTAATATTTTGCATAACTTGGAACAGAAGTTTGCACAGAGAAGGCTTGGTTACTAATAGGCTATCAATAATATCAGATTAGTACTGGGTACTGATCAATACCCAGAGCACTGACTTCGGTATCATATTGAAACATGGAGAAATGGGATCAGTAGATCCCTAGTGTCAAAGGTCTGAAGGACTAAATGCTCAACAAGTATACTTCCATTCAAAAACGTCATCAATTTTAATCAAATTTCTGCAAATTGGGCAAAAGATAATGCAAATTATTGTGTGTGTCCATCAAGCTCTGTTCAACTGTGTTGTTAATATTTTATTTTAAGGTAGTGATTATTCTAAATAATTAAATAAATAATTTCTTTAGTGACATGCAAACTGCAACATAAGTTTTTTTCCAACATATGGAGCATTAACATGTTTATTGTAACCCTACATACTTTTATTTTAGCTATTTCAACACAAGTTACAGTATGTGGACATGGACTCACATCACCCCACTGGTAGAAATACTTAGCCGCGTTCCACTGCAGCTTATTGTTTCTCTTGTTCCCAGCCACAGGTGAGCGTCCTCGTGAAAGACCTCGCTTGGTGATGTTGACGTGGTGACCTTTCATCCATTCTGGCCAGTTGCCACGGTTACAGCGATGCACAAAACGAGCGCACTCCAGGAACAAGGAGGCCCTCGCCACCACTGGAGCTTCCTGATGGGAAAAAATAAACAAATGAACAAAATAAATAAACAGACTACCTCTGCCATATGGAAATAAACAAAATCCTGGTGCCAGACAAATTTAATTTAACAGTGATTTAATAATTCAGGAAGATAACCGAGTTATGTTTGAGAGCACAGATGCTCCAGATCAAATGATTGCTTATGCAATACCTTGTAAAAGGCAATGCCACACAAAAAAGACATTATAATAATAATAATAATAATAATAATAATAATAATAATTATTATTATTATTATTATTATTATTATTATTATAAGATTCCAAGCAATACAGGATAAAAAATTAATTAAAAAACACCTATACAACTGCACAATCATGCTGTTATCTAATAAGCCAATCATATAAGACATCAGAATGAAGCGTGATCACTGTGACTTTCATCATGGCATGGATGTTGGTACCAGATGGGCTGATTTGATATTTCATAAACTGCTGATCTCCTGGGAATTTCACACACAACAGTCTCTATTTACACAGAATGGTGCGAAAAACAAAAAACATTGAGTGAGCGAGAGTTCTGTGAGTGGAAAACGCCTTGCTGATGTGAGAGGTCAAAGGAAAATAGCCAAATTGGTTCAAGCTGCCAGGAAGGATATTGAAACTCAAATAATCACTCTTCATAACCATGGTAAGAAGAGAAGCATCTCAGCATGCACAAAACATCGAACCTTGAGGTGGGTGGGCTACAACAGCAGAAGACCGCATTGGGTTCCACTCCTGTCAGCCAAGAACAAGAATCACAGGGTCACCCAAACTGGACAGCTGAAGATTAGAAGAAAAAAAAAATTACCTGTTTTTTTCCAGTCTTCAACTGTCCAGGTTTGGTGAGCCTGTGCCCATGATATCCTCAGATTCCTGTTCTTGGCTGACAGGAGTGGAACCCAATGTGGTCTTCTGCTGTTGTAGCCCATCCACCTCAAGAGTCTATGTATTATAAGTTCTGAGATGCTTTTGTGATGGTTGTAAAGAGTGCTTATTTGAGTTACCATAGACTTACTGTCAGCTCACTTCACTTCACTCAAACCAGTCTGTTCATTCTCCTCCGATTTCTCTCATCAACAAGGTGCTTCAACCTGCAGACCCTCCACACACAGGATGTTTTTTGTTTTTGTGTAATCTCTAGAGTACCAGGTCATCTGGCACCAATAACCATGCCATAGTTAAAGTTAAAGAGATCACATTTCTCCCCATTCTGATGTTTGAGGTGAACATTAACTGAAGCTCTTGACCTGTATCTGCATGATTTTTTGCATTGCACTGCTGCCACATGATTTACTGATTAGATAATGGCATGAATGTGCAGTTGTACAGGTCTTCCTAATAAAGTGTGGGGTGTGTGTACATGATATGAATGTAGAATACAAAATGAAAAGTAGAAGCACAATCAGAAAATGTGTATAAAAAAACAGATGGACTTGTCCAGTATATCACAGTGGCATATATTGAAAGATTGCTATATTAGCAAACAAAAAGCTAGTGCAATATGCCAGGTTACTGTCCATATGTGCAAAGAACAAAGGTAAAGGTACTGCTTAGAGGTATAGTGCAGTATACCATTGACTGGATAGTCCTAATATTGAATGAATGCAGGTATAATTAGAAGATTAGATTAGATTAGATTAGATTAGATTAGATTAGATTAGATTAGATTAGATTAGAGCTCTTCAAGCAGAGTGTTACAAAGACAGGGAGTGCTGCAACAAAAAGGCTGTCAGCCACCACTTTCAGCCTGCTAAGGGGCTTGGTGCAGAACAGAAAGCCTGGATGTGCGACGTGAGTATGTAAGATTGAATAGGGTCACAAAGGTAATGGGATGCTAAGCCTTGTATGGCTTTGTAGGTAAGTATGAGGATTTTATAATCAATACAAAAGTGTACAGGAGGAGAGTGTAAGTTATCTAGTAGAGGAGTTATGTTTTGTTTTGTGGATGTACTGGAATTTAACTAATAACAAGGTGCCATGCTATGAGGGTGGGTCAGGAGGATAATTGGAACAAACCAGGTCCAGTGCAGCGGCCAGGATAGAGGCGTCTGGGATGGTGCCTGGCTCACAGCAGTTCAGGAGGAACTGGAACCTCTTCATGCCCTGTCTAATGGCACCGAGATTTACAATGTTCTTATTCTTCATTGCCTCGTGGTTCGAAGTCAAGCGCTCTGGGAATCCATGGCATCCTGGAGGTGATAAAACCACAAGAGTTGTACAATAACAATATGTACGATGTAAGTCAGATACATAGATTATTTTCTACATTTGACGCTATTATTACCATGTAGTAGAATTAAGTAGGCAAGATTCAAATAACAATGTGATGTTCTCATGTAAACATCCAATACTTCACATTTAGGCACCTCTTGTGGAGAGCTGGAAGTTCTGGCAGTCAATATTACACCATGGACACCCAGGACAAAAAAGACAAAATCACTGTCCTTGTGTCACCAGACAGCTTCCCACCGAGATGCACAACCAAATACAAACACGCACACAGAGTTGGCATGGAAGATGGTAGAGAACAGTGAATACACCAGAAGCACAGGACAGGACACGGACTGGCACAAACAAAGAGCGAGTGGTGGACGTATAGGCGGCTGAGGGGGAAAACCCCAGGGTTCTACCATCTTTCTCCTCTGTGTGGTGAAGCTTGGATGGGTTCCGTCGGCCAGACCGCCATTTACCGAGCCTCTTGAAGAAGTTCTCCTCCTCCTCCCGGCCGTATTCTGTGGCACTTCCTTCTGACAGCTTGACGGCACTGGTGAATTTCACCTGGCAAGACAATGTGGTCAGCCTCCAGGTCCATTTTTCCAATATGACATTTTATGCCTCTACAAACAGGTGTAATTCCATATTTTATTAGAAACTGATGTATAAATAAATACCCAATAGCAAAAATAAAATGCAAAATATAAATCAAATAATATTATTTTTACCCTTCAATGCATACCACTAGTACTCCTTGACCTCATTTTCCCATCTACCTTGACAGTAGGTCCCCAAATATCTACTATTTTCCCATCTTTGTGCTTGAACAATTTACCAATATGCCAACAATATTTGCAATTTTTGCTAAATGTGTCTGAAAGAAAAAAATTACAATTTCTACAAAATTGTTCTACAATTTGTAGCACTTGTTCTAGCATCTTCATTAAACAGGTTAAAAAAATACTAAAATGCAAAATATATATATATCTGGAAGTATTTGGACAATGACAGAGTTTTGGTGATTTTGCCTTTATACACCACCACAATGGATTTGAAATAAAAATTAAGATGTGAGCAAGGTGTAGACTTTCAGCTTTATTTTAAGAGGTTCCACAAAAATATGGCATTCACCATTTAGGAATTACAACCATTTCAAGCAAAGTACTTCCATTTTCAGGGGCTCAAAGGTATTTGGACAATTGACTGACAAGAATTTAATTGAACAGATGCGATCCATTCCCTCGTTACTTCAAGACAAATGAAGCAGATAAAAGGTCTGGAGTTGATATCAGGTATTGAGTTGGCATTTGGCAGCTGTTTGACTGGAGCTACCAATAGCCAGCTCTCACCATCCCAGACAGCACTGATTGCAAAATTGTGATCGTAATTCTCCAACATATTTTCACCTCTACCCGGTTGCATGGACCAGCGGCATTTACAGCATCTGAGAGCTGTCCTGAGATCCTTGACACAAGCGGGACTCAGAGCAAATCCAAAGAAGTATGCAACTGGGCAGTTGGAAGTATGCTATCTTTGCTTCCACTGGGGGCATGGGCACATGCGCCCCCAGTTCCTGGGGCTGGCTGGCTGGCTATTACTGTGATGCCAACGTGCAGATCACTCATTGGTAACTGGCACTTCAGCTATTCAAGGTAGTCTGGGCTGGGAGCACAGATGGTAGTGGTTTATTACCTCTCACGTGGGGGTTAGTGGAGGTCTATGAGTCAGCTGCAGGCCAGATGGCTCCCTGGCCTAAGCTGGGCAGTGGGGGTATATGGAATCATGGGTATATGGCAGCAGGGGCCTGGTCAAGCGTCACCTGCAGATGGTGAGGTGGCAGGTAATATGTGATGATTCCCACCTGTGTCCTATTAATGATAGGCTACTTTTGTGAAGTGAACTTGAACTTGGAATTTGAACAGGGCAAAAGCCGTGAGCTAGTGACGGCACCTTTTCAACTGGTGCTTTTGTGTTATGTTTTTGAAAGGGCACTGAAAAGCATGGTGAAAAATAAACCCAATCATGAATCTGTGTCAACAGCCACCTGTCTCCTGACTGCTCCTTCCCACCCACACACACCAGGGTTTTACACCTATATATGGTGATACATAGCAAGTATGTCTTCAAGAATCGTGATGCAATATTTGTGTCATATAGCCCACTCAAGAACATATGTGGCAAAATTACTGACACCCCTAAAGAAGGCGTACATGCAAACAAATCATTATTCTTTAAAACATCTAATCGTCTTGAATAGCTCTCAATCAACAGAAACTGTTGTTTGTCACATCACACTGGTCACGTCAGTAAAGTAATACATATAAAAAAAATAACAGGAACATTACTGGAAGATATTACATAATGAGACCCAGTGCTGTTATTCTCTCTAAGGAAGTTTTGCATGGAAAAAACTGATAAAATATATACAATGCCCATAACTCGTTAGTTCTTCACAATGTCTCACCTTGGAGCTCTGCCTGATGAAGGAAAGTCTGTCCACTGAGCTGATGTCCAAGAGGTCCTCCACGCCGTCAGCCAGCCCGGACAGGGATGAACGCTTCAACCAGTTGCCTGCACACGTGGTCACATGTTGTGAACAACAGAAAACATGGCTGCCCAAACTAAAGTAGACCATCTGATTTATTAAACATAGTTATTGTTAACATGTTATCATCATGTATCTTCTATATGTTTGCTAATGCACTACTATAAAAGGCAGTCTGGGCAGTTTCTGGTTTAGATGATAATTGAACAACATGGAAATGGAAACGAACTGGTTTGATATAGGGGAAGGATAACACACACACACACACACAGATGGCTTGGACAAAACAATTTTGCATGTTTCACACACAAAAAGCTTACTACATACACAGGACTTACAAACATTCAAAGTACATTAAAAAGATCCCATATAATCTTTATTTAGAGATCTGCAATGATCACAAAACATGCACACACATACACACATACGTAGGACGGAGAGAGTGAATGGAAGGCGTACAGTCCTACGACATGCTGGCGACAAAAAAGAACACAAAAAAGAGAGAAGAGAATGGGTTTGAACCTCCGAAATTTCAGTACACAAATGGTGCATAAGCCATGTGCATATAATTCATTCTTAATTTCTAATCAAATTTTTAAAAAAGCAGTTAAAAAAGCAAGTTAAACAGTCAGTGCTTCATCTGGATTGCCAGATGAAGCACTGGTATGCTAGACCCACAAATGTGCACATGGCTTAAAGATTATGTAATGAAACATGACATGTCCCCATCATATCACACACAGCAATGATGAACCAGAATAACTAATAACAACAAAATGTTAAACTAGAAGACTAAAGTTCATGAATGACCTTTGATGTTGGCTTGACAGAGCCCGCTAAACACACTAAAAGGTTTAATTGATATTACTGTGTTTTGTTGTGATTGAGTTTAAAATGTTAAAATGATTTTAATGTGTCTAAAGGTTAAAAAGGTTAAAGCATTGGGCAGTGGTAGCTCAGTGGTTAAGATGTTAGACCACTGAGCAGATGGTCATGAGTTCAATCCCCAGCACCACCAAGCTGCCACTGTTGGGCCCTTGAGCAAGGCTGTCAACTACTCAGTTATGTAAAAAATGAGATAAATGTAAGTTGCTCTGGATAAGGGCATCTGCCAGATGCCATAAATGTATTTAAACTGTTTATGCTAACCCAGTTGGCATTACTAGGTTGTTGCTAGTATAGCCAAGTTGGTTTTTAGGATGTTGCTAGTTTGTAGTTATGCTGACCCAGTTGGTTGCTAGGGTGCTGCTAGGTGGTTACTATGCTATCCCAGCTGGTTGTTGGGTTGTCGCTATTATAGTTCTGTTGGTTGCTAGGTTGTTGCATTCTGGTGGTTCTTACATTGTTATGCTAACCATTTTTGTTGCTAAGGTGTTGCTAGGTGGCTGTTATGGGATGCCATGTGGTTGCTATTGTGTTCCAAGGTTTCAATATGATCCCAGTTGGTTGCAAGATTGTAACTAGTTGGTTGCTAAGGAAACTCAGCTGATTGTTGGGGTGTTGACTGGTGGCTGTTTTGGGTTCCAGTGTGGTTGCTATGGTGTTTCTAGAAGGTTTCAATATGATCCCAACTGGCTGCAAATTTGTAGCTAGTTGGTTGCTAAGGAAACTCAGCTGGTTGCTAGGATGTTACTAGATGGCTCTTATGTGGTCCCAGGTGGTTACTATGGTGTTTCAAGAAGGTTTAAATATGATCCCAGTTGGTTGTAAGGTTGTAGCTAGGTGGTTGCTAAGGAAACTCAGCTGGTTGCTATTGTGGAACTTGGTTGCTACCATGGTCCAGCTGGTTGTTAGTTTGCTGTTATGGGGTTCCAGGTAATCCCTATGGTGTTTCTAGGAGGTTTCTATATGATCCCTGGTGGTTGCTAGGTGGTTGCTCTGGTGTTGCCATCCGGCTGCTGTGATAATCCAGCTGGTTGCTACGGTGTTGCTAGATTCCCCATGTACTACATAATGATTAAGTCTCATGTCTGTGAATCCTGCGATTTGGTTTGCATGACATAACAAATAAAAATAAAAGCACCCCGACCTAAGGTCTCTAAGGACAAATGGCCCATTTCCGAGCACTGCTAAGTGGCAACCATAATTCTGATATTTCTCAAAAGCATAAGCACCCCATTCCAGTATGGGATCTACTGTGCCGAATTTCGTGACTCTATGTCAAAAACTGCGACCTGTGATAACGGTACACATTTTCCAATAGAATAAGAAAAAGAATAAGAGGAAGAAGAAGAAGAGAATGTTGGCTCTTTCAAGCCAACATAATAACAGATAAGCACGACACAACTGTAAATCCAAGTCCAGAAAATGTACAATGAAATAACATTGTACATTACACACAACGAATATCTCTGAGTCACAGGCAGTCAGTGAGTTCTGAATTCTGAGCACATTAATGAGGGTAATAGGATGTCACATCTACAGACACACACACACACACACCTATTGGAAGTTTAAGCTTCTTGCGCAGTGAGATGCGTCGGGAGCGAGAGCGTGAGCGCCGGTCTGTGGTGGTGCCTGAGTGGGCGGTAGTGCACTCTGATGTGTCCTGTTCTGATTGGCTGCTGGTGTCACTGGCAGCACTCTGAGACTTGAACATCTTCCTCCAGAAGTCCTTCCTTCCTAATAGAGCTCCAGGGATCTGCTCCTCACTGACACACATGCATATTGCAACAGATGCTAATCAGGTTAACCAATATGGCTCTTGAAGGTACTTGGGTGGAGGCAGATGACAAACTGCACAATCAAATTTACCATAAAAAGGATTAGCCTTAACTGTTCAAAAAAAGAATTGAATATCTTTAGCCTAGGTGCATGTGAACTTTTGGTCAACTGTATTAGTCAACATTATGAACACTAATGGACAGTGGGAGGTGTCAGTAAAAACTGGCTATTAATTTAAGGCAGAGTGCAACAACTATTTATTAAAAATTCCTATAAATAATATTTAGTATAAGAATTCACTTGAAAAATCACTTGTTTTATAGACATTCATAAGCAATACAAAAAAATCCCCTAAAAGATAAAATATAATGGATGATCCTGATGTCATATTATGTTAAATGACTTTAAGTCTTTCTTTTTGCCATTTGTGTAACGTAGTAACCTTTTTTGTGAAGTTGGCTTGGTCTCCTCTTTGTCCTCAGTTTTCTTTGTGGCATTGAGTTTTTCTGCACTGTCCAATAGGGCACTTAGTGCCACACGGCGAAATACATTGCCGTGTGATTCTTTGATAAACTGAACCAGCTGTCGAATGTCACAGTACAGACCCTGTTTGTTTTTTTATGTGAATGGTGTACATAAGAGAGATAAAGAGACAGAGACAGAGAAAGAGAGGTAAAGAGAAAAGAGAAAAGACTCATAAACTTAGTGATAAGGTGCAGAGCATTCACACACAACACACTGAAACACAATGAAAAATATATGGTACTTATGAATTCATGACATTTATGAGACTGCAAATAAAGTCATTCTTAATCGCTGGGCCTCACCAGATTTTCTGGACTGTGCAGCTCATGTGTAGTGGACGCACATCTGGTTATGAGAGATTTGAACATGCAGCCCACAACCACGGCCTCCATGCTCTGGGCAAGAGATTTATCCCCTCCTGTAGCAAAATTGTTTCCAAAGCCAGCCTTGTCTGAAAACATATAGAAATGATTTTAGATGCTGTGCATGAGGCTGGAAGACAAGATGGAGCAACTGAATTGAGGCTCAGGCATGAGTGAGAGAACAACAGGGCAAGCAAGAAGCCATCAGCACATACGAGATGTAGAAAAGGCAAAAATTATAAAGCACATATGCAAGGCAAAGGGACTGAAGGAGTATACACGTGCAAATGTCTGTGGCCTGATAACAGTCTTGGACCTAACAATCAGGTTATGCTTTCATATCACAGCATTAACTTTATTTTTTTCTGCTGGTTATGAAAAAGCAGTACTTTAGAAAGATCTCATAAAATTTTTAGTGGTGGCTACTCTAATGTATTCATCCTAATCTGGAGGCGAGAATGTCACCTTAGACACAGGGAGGGGTGCAGGAATGGGAGTAATGCCTAGTTTTTTGGCAGTAAATTTAGATATTGTGTATCTACCGAAGTTTCGCTTATTCGCCCTCCTGGACCTCTCACCTGCACTGCCGTATTCTGCAAGAGAAGAGATGTGGGGCAACATTGGTGTCAGGCCAGCACAGACATGTAGTTTTCAGGAAAACACTAACCCACCCCAAACACACACACACACACACAAACACACACACACACACACATACACTCACACGCACCAACCTCACACTCCAAGGGACCTTCAGGGTTTCATTATCATTCCACTCATATGTTCACTAACTTGCCAACAGTTAAAAGTACTGTAAGTAAATTAGAATTTAGTTCACATAATTTACTGAAAATTGGGAAAAATCGCCAGAAAACTCAACATTTATTAACCATGCACCATCTATCATTTCTTAATATTAAAGATTGGCAAGTCTACTGAAAGGATGAGTGACTGAGTAATGGAGGAAGAATTATTTACACACACTAGTGTTTTATGGGAAGAGGGTACATCTGAGGGTAGAATAGGAAAAAACTATCCACACTACAGCCTAAACTGCCCTTAGAGCCCCTACCAGTCCCTAAAACACAGTTTTAAGGGAGGCGAGAGACAGAGGAGAGATGGTAGAGTAGAGAAAAATGAATGGAAAACAACAAACAGACATGATCAGTATTTCCAAAACAATACGATTACTCCCTACTTAGTATTTTCGAGAATGGAATACAGATTTTGATTAATTTTGAGTATAGGCATGAGTGTAAGTATTGCAATGTACAGGGTGTACGAAAATATCTTTACAACTTTTATTCTATATAAAAAGTCAACCAGTATTGAGATTTTCCCATTTTACAAAGAAACACATTAAGATTTGATAATGGTACATTGTCACATTGGTCCTTGATTATCTTTGAGTCTCTGAATAGGACAATCCTAAACAGGTGGACTTGCCATGGATGTGCCATTCTTTGGCTGCCTAGATTGCCCAACATGACAACCTGTGATTCTGGGTTTTGCGTGTCCACAATTCCTTGACTGGTAATTCTAGTAACAAAGTTGTAAAGATAATTTTTGTACACCCTGTATTTATATAACTATGTAATATTTAACTATAAGTGTGTAGACTGTGCATCACTATATAGTGCCTTGCAAAAATGTGGGATAAGGTTTTGTGGTCAGATAAGACAGAAATGGAGGCATGCACTTTGTTTTGGGTTAGGACTTTGTTTACGTTAACAAGTGTTTTTTGTTTTCATTCATGTCCTGTCTCCTCCCCAATCTTGTCATTGGTTGTATCCTTCATGTCATGTTCTGTCTCACCTATTCCTAGTTTGCCCCTTGTTTATTCTGTGTGTTTAAACCCCCGTTTCCATCCTTGCGGAGCTCCAGCCTGAGACCAACGAGGCAGTCTCACCTTCCAAGCTCCAGCCAGAGGTCAATGTGGCAACCTCAACCCCAGAGCTCCAGCCAGAGGTCAACATGGCGATCTTACTTCCAGAGCTCCAGCCTGAGACCAACGTGGTGATCTTACTTCCAGAGCTCCAGCCTGAGACCAACAAGGTGGTCTCACCTTCCAAGCTCCAGCCTGAGGTCAACATGGTGACCTCAACCCCAGAGCTCCAGCCAGAAGTCAGTGAGGCAGACTTCTGTGACACAGTCCTCCAAAGCCTGGCTCCCGCCAGATAACTCCGGTGATCGTGTCTCAGCCCGGCCATCTGACCCCAGCGAGCCTGTCACCGACCCACCACCTTCTTCCCACCAGTATGCCCCAAGTCTGCTTCCCGGCTTCTCTGGAAGAAGCCCACACCAAAGACAATGCCTACCTTGGGACTTTGGATCGCGTGTGGACATTTTGCCTAGGGCGGCAGGACCACCGGTGGGGTGAGTATTGTTGGGCGCTTCGAGAGAAGCACCCCAGTGGGTGGGGAGGACTCTGTTAGGTATTTCCCCTTCACACTGAGTATCTGAGCACTCAGCGCGTGCTACCGGCAGTGCGACAGCACGAGCTTCCGGGTTAGGACTTTTTTTTAAAATTAACATGTGTGTTTTGTTTTCATTCATGTCCTGTCTCCGCCCCTGTCCTGTCATTGGTTGCATATATTCTTGGTCTGTTCCCTCGTTTTGTGCTTTTGGATTATCCTTGATACTGCTGTTTGTACATCGCCTGACTCTTGCCTATTTTGGATTACGTTTTGGATTTGTCTGCCTGCCTCTTTTAATAAATATGCCCTTTTCTTGCACTTGCATCCATTTCCACTCGCATTACATGACAGGTGATGGCAGCATCATGTTGTGGGGGTGCTTTTCCTCACCAGGGACTGGGGGTCTTGTTAAAACTGAAGGATGGATGTATGGTGCAAAATGCAAGGAGATACTGAAAGACAACATGCATTAAATTGCCAAAAAACTAAAACTTGGGAGAAACCTCACCTTTCAACAGGACAAAGATCCCAACACACAAGGCCAAAGCAACACACAAGTGGTTGAACAACAAAAAAGGTTACGGTTCTACAGTGGCCAGATCTCAAAGCCCTGCTCTCAATCCAATAGAGAATCTGTGGCACTGTTTGATAATTGCAGTCCATCCAAGCATCATCCAACAGACCTGAAGAACCTGGAGCAAATTTTCCAGGAAGAATGGGGGAAAAATCACTCCCAAACAGCATGCAAACCAAGTACTAGTCTGAAGGGGTTAAATATGCAAGCAGCATTTTTGAGTTTTTAATTTTTTTTAAAGATCTGCTGACAAAGAATTTTGACTTTGAACATCAGATTTAAGAGCATATAGGTTTGCAATAATACTATCTGGAACAATCTGTGTAACTGTCATTTGACATCAAATGAATCTGATAACTTTTAAGGGGGTTAAATACTTTTGCAAGGCACTGTATTTGTGAAAAGGTGTTAGCATGAATTTTTCATCATGGGAAGGGGCATACTATTAAAGAGAGGTCAGTGGAAATAAAATGCTATTATAAGGACATACAACAGTCCATTACAGTTCCAGGTTGTCACACTACAAAATGTGGACAAGTTTAAGGGGGGTGAATACTTATGCAGGGCACTATATATGTCCTACACCCCTGATGTGAAATATCTAAACTACCTGTCTAGACATTTTTAAATTGATCACAGTGTTTAGGGATCATGTCACACTACAAAACATTGTATGCTGAATAGACAGACTGAAACACACGAGCAAACACAAAAAGCCTTGAGACACACACAGAAATGCAGTACAGTAGGGACAGGTTTCATGTGTTATGATCTTATCTGATCATTTTATGGCATTATGGTGGTGCCTTTATTTGGGCTATCTGAAAATATCATATGGCACATAAATATTAAAATGTTTATAAAATGGTGGAGAACTGTGATTTACTATAACTGGGTTCAATGGTTACACTAATAATTTACCTCATGTTGGTAATTTAAGAAATAATGCATGCATTATTTTCTTTTTTGAGTCCATTTTGATTTTACAATATCAGCCTTTTTTATGTTACTGAGTTAAAAAAAAATTATAGTTGATTATGAGCTAGTGTAGTATACAATGACTGTAGACATTTCCTCTTACTGTCAGTGATGGGCTCCATACAGAAGCCAAGAAGAGCATGCAGAAAGTCCACTATGTTGTTGAGAGAATCCTTGTTGACGTACTCTTTCATGGTCTGCCGGAACTGCACTTTATCTAGCTTGTACAGACTGGTCAGGCAGTTCTGAGCCTACACAATGGATGTGAACACACAATCCAACTTACTACTACAAATGATGTTAGGGTGCCAGATGCTAAGATACACAAGTTACAACAAAAACACAATGCCAAAATTTTCATTTGCCTCAAACTGTGTCTCTTCATCTCAGATAAAATTGCATATGTGTATTCTGACACTGTTATACATAAAAATGCACAAAAAGCATACTATTTAGCTAAAATGCTGAACCTAGAATAATTTCATTTCATTTACATATATCGTTTTATTTTTATTTGCCAATTCCCAGCCACCATCCAGCTTTCCGTTATCACACGACAGATACCTGCTGGGGAGGGTGAAGGCTAACGTGTGCTTCCACTAAGGCACATAAAGCCAGCCACTG
The DNA here is from genome assembly GCA_022985145.1 of Pangasius djambal. Taxonomy (NCBI): domain Eukaryota; kingdom Metazoa; phylum Chordata; class Actinopteri; order Siluriformes; family Pangasiidae; genus Pangasius; species Pangasius djambal. The sequence goes on along the minus strand of CM040976.1, from coordinate 26,080,558 downwards.
CATCTTTACGAACTGCTGCTTGACACGTCACAGCGCACAATGAACGCACTCTGAGGAAAGCACTAAACACCATCATCCACATACATGAGCTCAGAGGTGGCCAAGATTGGTGAGTGTCGCTGTGATTGACAAGGGAGAGAGGACAGAGAGCACGGCCAAATGCTCTCTTGGATGCCTGGCCATGGATGGCTGTGGCATTGTTGGGGTTCATAATTTAAGTGTTCTTTGTGTTTATATCTTTAACATTTAATTTATGCCATTTAGATACTAACGGTATTACTTAGGCTAACAATGTGTTTTGAGATGATGGGCGATAGTTTCACCTTTTGGTTTGTATAATGCAATACAGTTTGGCTGATTGACAGCATTTGATCCCCTAATCATTTCTTAAACTGTTATTCAAACTGGATCAAATTCTCCTGAAATGTTTGCCAATGTTTGCTATAATAGTGAGGTTTATAGTCTGGAACCCTGAAGCACATGAGTTGAAATTTATGGAAGCACTGCTTGAAACTTTACGCATGTACAGTTTTTAAAAAGGAACAGCTACAGGACCATAGATTATTAAAACAAAGACACTGACCTGCATGCGCAGACGGTCTCCAGAAAGCCCACGATGGCCTTCCCCACAGCCATAGGCACAGCCAAGAGACTTCACAATTTTAATAAGCATAGTTAGAGCTAATCTGTGGGTGCTAAGGGCAGAGTCCTCTTCCTGGGAATATGACATGGATTATAGTATGATAGTACATATAATATACCATCAGAATATATAGTACTAATTTATTATTATTTACTGGCAGTACAGAAATGCTATGCATATGTAAATGCACATGACCATAAAAATCCTACTTTCTCTTAACTTTCACTTATTGTCCTACAAAAATCAAGTTCAGTTACATACCTTATTGCCTTTGTTGTTTTTAATATCATTTTTACTTCCACTTCCACTCTCTCCTCCGCCACCTCCTCCTCCTCCTCCACCATCACCTCCTCCATCACCATCTCCACTCCCTCCACTGGGAACAGCCCCTGTTCCACCAGCCACACCTCCATGAGCACCACCTACACTTTGGCTGGCTCCTTCCTTAGAAAGGTCTGCCTCCTTCACCTTGTCCTCTGGTTTGGCAACCTTCTTGGCCATGCTGGGCACAACACCCAGCTGCAGGAGGCACTCAATAATGTTGAGGGCCACATCGCAGATCCGCGAGCTGATGTCATGAGTGAGGATGGCATACACAGCCCTGAGGACAGCCTAGAAATTATAATGAGATTAGAAAAAGGAAACCTTGGTTATAACCTTGGGGGGCAGTCGTGGCCTAATGGTTAAAGAGTCGAACTTATAACCCGAAGGTCGGGGATTTGAGTCTCAGGTCCGGCAGGGATTGTAGGTGGGGGGAGTGAATAACCAGCGCCCTCCTCCACCCTTAATACCACGACTGAGGTGAGACCCTTGAGCAAGGCACCGAACCCCCAACTGTTCCCCAGGTACCACAGCAAAAAAGGCTGGCCGCTGCTCCGTGTGTGCACTTGGTTAAATGCAGAGCACAAATTCCAAGTATGGGTCACCATAGTTGGTCACACGACACTTCACTTTTTAAACTTCCACAAAGTTGCATATATTTACATTTATCTAATTTGCCTGAGGCTTACAATCATGGGAAAAAGAAAGTACACCCTCCTACAATTCTATATTTTTATTTATCCAGGCCTAAATAACAATTGTGTGGTCCTCACCAACTTCTATACACAAACAAATAACCTCAGGTGATGACAAAAAATACAACAGACTTCAATATGTATTCATTTTTCCCAAAAAGTACATTCAGAAACCAGGATTTGAAAAAATAAGTGCACCCTTCTTACTCACACAATCATTAATTGAGTAATTAGTAGCCAGGTCATACTAATGAAACGCACAGGATTAGTTAATAATCAAGAAACATGACTATCTCTATAAAAGCAGAACTTCTGGCAGTTTTGTGTTCTGGAGCATTCAAGTGTGTGTCTATATCAGGCCAAGATGAAAAGACATCAGCCATGGCCTCAGAGAAGCAAGTGTTACTGCTCATCAATCTGGGAAGGGTTATAAGGCCATCTCCAAACAATTTCAAATTCACCATACTACAGTGAGAAGGACTGTTTACAAGTGGAGAGCCTTGAAGAGAAGAAAACCAAACAAAGCATATCACTACAAACACCCCATACCACCTGTCAAGCATGGTGGTGGAGGGGTGATGATTGGGCTTGGTTTGCAGCCACAGGACCTGGGAAAATTGCAGTCATTGAGACAATGAACAAGTCCATTATATACCAGAATATTCTTGAGACAAACGTGAGGCCATCTGTCCAGCAGTTTAAGCTGGTCCGAAATTGGGTAATGCAACAGGACAATGATCCCAAGCACACCAGCAATTTGACATGTGAATGGCCAAAAACCAGGTGTTGGAATTGCCAACTCAAAGTTCAGACCTAAGCCCCATTGAGATGCTGTGACAGGATCTTAAGAGAGCTATGCATAAACGAATGCCCTCAAGCATGAATAAACTGAATTACATTTATATTTATGGCATTTGGAAGATGCCCTTATCCAGAGCGACTTACAATAGTGCTTTGAAGTCTATCAAAAATACATTCTGACATTGGCTCACTAGGTCACAAACTAGGAATACCATCAGTCCAAAACTCTGTTGGGGAGGTAATAGACAAGTGCTCAGACAATACTTTTTTTTATGGTAAGTGCTAACTTAAGTACTTTATGAGGAGGTAAGTCTTTAGACGTCGTTTGAAGACTGCCAGTGACTCAGCTGTTCAGACATCTAGGGGAAGTTCATTCCACCACCTTAGTGCCAGAACAGAGAAGAGTCTCGATGCATGCCTTCCTTGTACTCTGACAGATGGCGGGACCAGTCGAGCAGTGCTAGAGGATCGGAGGGAGTGTGGTGCCATGCGAGGTGTGATAACTGCTTTGTGATAAGTGGGTGCTGTCTTGAAAGGGACTGAACAAGCACCTGTGTGGCCTGTGTGGAAAGAAATAGATGAATTCTTCTGATGTTATAAAGGAGAAATCGACATGAGTGTGTCAGATTAGCAATGTGAGAGGAGAAGGACAGTTGATTGTCCACGGTTACCCCAAGGTTGCGTGCAGTAACCGAAGGCGAGATCAGAGAATTGTCTTGGGAAGTAATGTTGTGTGGGCCAGAATTTCTCCAACACTTTGTGACAGACTATTAAACTCCTACAGAAAATGTTTACTTTAAGTTACTGTTGCCAAAGGTGATTCTGCATATTACTGAATTATACTGTAGGGTGTACTTATTTCTTCCCACCTGGTTTCTGAATGTTGATTTACTTTTTGCCAAAAAATGACTACATACTGAAATCTATTGTGTTAATTTTTGTTGTCTGAGGTTATTTGTTTGTTTATAGAAGTTAGTGAGGACCACACAATTGTTATTTAGGCCCTCATAAATGAAAACATACAACTGAAGGAGGGTGTACTTTCCCATGACTGTATATCCAATGCGACTTACAATTGAGAGGATACAAACTGAGCATATGAGTGTTAAGGTCTTGCTCAAGGGCACAACAGTGGCAGTCTGGTGGTGCTGGGGTTTGAACTTACAACCTTCCAATCAATCACTTGTCCAATGCCTACACTACTGTATCTTTCTCTAAAACCATCATTATGTTTTTTTTTCCAGATTTTAATGTTATCTTCTGATCACTAGTTAGCAATGAATGTACTACTGACCTAGGGCATTTGTTTTCATTTTATTCCAAAAAACTGGATGATAAAGCAAACTTTCTGAAAAATTCTTCCCCTTACAGAGAGATCCAGCATGCCATTCTTCAGGATAAAGTTGTTGGTTCCCTCAATGCTGTCTCTTTCTTCCAGACACGAGTAGTTGATACAGGAGTCAGTGAGGCTGCGTGGCAGGTTGGAGCAAGCCAATGGCTCACAGGGCATCTCAGGGATGGGGTTGGGATTGCAGAGCTTCTTAATGTGCTCCGTGAAGAAATCAGTGTAGCCCACATTAAAGGAGGCCACCGTTGTGTTAAAGGTGGCCATAGTGATAGTAGAGATCTGGGAACGGACTGGGAGATGAGAGAGACAGAGAGAAAGGGAGACACAGGTTGAGTCAGATAATGGGGCATGCTGTTATAGGAAATAATCAGTGACAAAGCGGTGTGATGCTGTTACCGCCCCCAAAGTCGATTATTTTTCAAATAACGGAATGTCCCATTGTGTGTTTTAGTCTTAATGCCACAGCAATTTGTCCATGATTATGATTTTTATTAATTAAAGAACATCATGCTTTTTATCTGTTTATAGTTACATTTAATGTTGTAGAAATAAGTTACTTCCTGTTATTACAGCAGCTATGAACAGTTGTTCCCTGACCAGGCTCTCTTATTTTTCTCTCTATTGAAGTTAATAATACAAGAAAAATGCAGCTTGTCATGTTATAGAAAAAATGCCAAGCCCTCTATCCTGTAAAGTTACAGCTTTACCTCCGATTGTTACAAAGCACCAATGGAGATTCCTTCCAAAAATGCTAAATAAATGTCTCCTCACAGTAAGGTTTGCCATATCAGTGATCACACATTTGTAATCAGTTATATGTAGATTGTCCACCATAGAAACACTAACATATTAGAACTAACACATTAATATAAAAACATATCATTTGCTTTGGAACTACTGTTAGAGCTGTGCTGTTCCAGATAATTAATCAACGCTTTCTGACCAGTTACACTTGGGCATTTTACAGTGCTGTGGTTTAAAATAACAACATACATGCAATGCATAATTCAGTATAAACTATATTCCCCCTTGTGCCGAGCACTGCATGCTGCGGCTCTCAGCGCGCATAACAGCTCTCAGCCCTCTGGCTCCTACTTCCGTGTTGTCAAGTGTTTGTTTACGTTCCCATGTGCATTTTGTATTGGTTCATGTCTTGTCATTGTTTGGCTTCCTAGTGTGTCTTGATTACTTTCACCTGTTTTCAGCTTGTCCCTTGATTAGTCTTTGTATTTAAGCCCTCATGTTTCTTTGTTCATGGCGAAATATACGCTCAGTGTCACATACCTGTTGATACCAAGCCTTACGTTTTCTAGTTACTGTGTTTATACTTACAACTACATTTCTAGTTCCTGGTTTATGTCTTTGTCTTTTCAAGCTCAAGTTCAGGTTGAGCTTTATTGTCATTCTGCTACATGTGTGGACATACAGTGGAACGAAATGTCGTGTCTCGCAGGGCCACGGTGCTACATACAAGTTAAACATAAATATGAATATAAAGGTATAAGAAAAACAATTTAGTTGACTATACAAAAATTTACTGTACAAAACTTTACAAAAACCTTTACATACATACTGTAAGTAACTCTGTTTACATCTCCTGACTTCTGCCTGTTTCCTGATTCTGATTCTGCTCTACATTTTGGATTTGCTTGGCTGTGTTAAAATAAAGGATCTTAGTCTGCAACTGTCTCTGTCTCCGCCGCCTGACAGAATACCCTGTCTACACATAGAGGCAGCAGGTAAACAGAATTGGTGAAATGCCAGGATCACGATGTTTGTCTCTATGCAGTTTCCACAATGTACACTCATGGACACTCCAGCTCCCTACGAGGATACTGAATTCCCCCCTGAAAGATTCCTGCTACAGTGCCAATTTTATTTTGAAAGCCAGGCAGACACTAAGCCTGAGGAGAGTGAATGGCTGAGGTTCATGTTGTCCCAGGTCACAGACCGAGCATGCCAATAGGCTAAAGACCTGGTCGCCCAAAGACACCCAAGCCTGGAAAATACAACTGAGTTTGTTAGCCTCCTGAGACGATATGATATGAGCCCAGATATGAGCCGCCCCCTCCCCAGTCAGCCAAACATGAGCTGCTGCATGGAAGGGAAGGCTGGAGATGAAGGAGAAATGAAGGCTCCACCCAAGCTCAAGCTCTGTCACAAATTCCTCCTCATGCCAAGTGCTTAATGCTGCACTGGCTCTCAGTGCATTGCAGCCTTCAGCTCTACAGCACCTACTTTCGTGTTGTAAAGTGTTTGTTTTGCCATGTGCATTTTGTTCACGTCTTGTCTCCTCCCATGTCTTGTTATTAGTCGTCTCCCTATTGTGCCATGATTACTTTCACCTCTTTTCAGTTTGCCCTTTCTTTAGTCTTTTTATTTAAGCCCTTGTGTATCTTTGTTCATGGCGAAGTATACACTCAGTATCACGTACCTGTCAATACCAAGCCTTACATGTATGTTCTCTAGTAATTGTATTTATGGTTACGACTAAGTTTCCAGGTTCCTGGTTTATGCCTTTGGCTTTTGCCCAGGTAACTCTGTTTGCATATAGCCTGACTTCTGCCTGTTTCCTGATTCTGCTCTATGTTTTGGATTAAAAGAAAAAGTGTTGTCTGTATGCTTCTCTTACTATATTACCTCCCCAACAGAGGTTTTAGACTGCTGGTATTCTTAGTCTGTGACCTAGAGAACCAGTATCAGGATGTATTTATTGATAGAGACTTCAAAGCACTTCTGGAAGTCGCTCTGGATAAGAGTGTCTGCCAAGTGCCATAAATGTAAATGTGTTAAAATTAAGGATCTTAAACTGTCTCTGTCCCCACTGCCTGAAACTGTAGTGGACACTGAAAAATAGATAGAAAAATCATTTAATAACACTGGATGATGGATGCCTTACCACCCTCTTTGATGGTGTTATCACTGTGGCTGTTGGAGTGGTCAGGCAGGTTGTGGTGGGAATGAGAGTGTTTTACTCCGAGACTGTCCACATCCGCTGCTGTGTCTGTGCTGCCACGACGAGTCAACTTCCCTGCCAGACAAAAAAAATCAACATACACATTTAACATAGTCCAACATATATTATTGTATAATATTAGATAATATTATCACATCATTATTATAATTAGGAGTAAAAATATCACAGAATGACACTGTTCCTCAATTTTATCCCTGTAAAATCAAAGTAAGAACGACAAAAGGGGGGGGGGGGGGGGGGGTTAATCTACACTTCTCTTGAAGCAGTGGACACCTTTTATGCTGTTCATGGTCTTAAAAAATTCAAGCATTAAAACATTCATGCATTTTGCCCCAAACTACCAGCACTGATCTAACCAGAGAATGTACGTATAAGTCTAGACTTTACACTTCAGCTAGTTTTTAGTATTACTCAAGTATTACTTTAATATTACTCACACCATCTTTTAATGTTTAACTTTTTGTCACCTCTCTCACAAATAAAAATATTTTTTGTCTAATATCAATTAAATGCCATATTAGTGTTACCCATGATACTGGAGGGCCAGCCACCTCGCTCCAGGGGCCGCCGGTCATCACCCAATCCAGAGAAGCTCCCGAATGAGAAGGTGCTACGTGTAGGTGACACATCCAAGTGGTCCTCATGCATGAGGAAAGGCACCCCCATACGCCGTTGTCTCTTCTTCCCCGTGTGGTGGAAAGGAATAGAGCCTTTTCTCTCCCTGTCCTCCCTGCGGTTCTTAAACTAAAGGTAAACGAAGGCTTAACATGCTGGTAAGGTAGAATGCATCAGCATTTGCTTTCTCAACCTATTAATGTGTATTAAGGTCCTGGAACCAACAAACCTTTTTGAAAATGTTCATGCCCATGTCTGTAGAGAGGTCTGGGATGGCTTGTCTTCTGAGGTTGGTAAAGGATATTTTGGAGAAGGTCTCTGAGCTCAGAGACCTCCCCTCCTCATTACACTTCAAGGTCATATCCTTAGAACAGAGAAGGTATAATATCATTTCACACAAAATTAAAATCATGGAATATCAGAGTCCAGAAAAATTAAATCTCTTCAATTGCTGCAAGAAAACATCTGTGGACCCTTTGGAATCAAATGCATTTGTCTCCTAAAATGTGGTCTGATTTTCATTCAAGTCATACTGACAGATAAGCATTCTGTTTAAACCAATAACACAAAAAATGTACTTTTTACTGTCTTTATTAAACATATTGAGTAAGTATTTACAGTGCAGGCTGGGAACAGAATGTGAACCCTTGTATTTAATAACTGGTAGATCACCAAATGTTTTCTGCTGATAAGACTTGCACAATATTTCCACCTTCAAAACTGATTCATTTCATCAGATTTTCTGTGATTTCCTGAACAGCCAGCTTCAGGCTATGCCAGAGCATCTCAACTACATTAAGCCATGGACTGATTTGGCCTTTCCAAAACAGATTTCTTTTTCTTGTAAACCATATTGTCTTGTTGAATCAGCTAACTTCAATTAAGCTTTAGGTGACAGATTGCTACCATGAAATTCTCCAGTAAATTATGTACCAATACAGAGTATCATGTCAGTATCTAAAATTCTTAAATCTATGTGAAAGGATTTAAAAAAAACAGCTGAGGAAATCAGAGAAGACTACTTCTAATGGCTAAACAGATCCGAATAACAAGTCCACTTTAATAATATTCTAGTAGTTTCTTGAACTAAATAATTATTTGATATTAATTGATAATTTAATAATTTATATTTACTGGCATATATACATAGGCATAAATGCATATGTATACATGCATGTGATGCACTGTGGCATTGATTCATATAATTGTGTCATATACACTATATTGCCAAAAGTTTTGGGACGTCTGCCTTTACATGCACATGAACTTTAATGACATCCCATTCTTAATCCATAGGGTTTAATATGGAGTTGGCCCACCCTTTGCAGCTATAGCAGCTTCAGCTCTTCTGGGAAGGCTTTCCACAACGTTTAGGAGTGTGTTTATGGCAATTTTTGACCATTCTTCTAGAAGTGCATTTGTGAGGTCAGGCACTGATGTTGGACGAGAAGGCCTGGCTCGCAGTCTCCGCTCTAATTCATCCCAAAGGTGTTCTATCGGGTTGAGGTCAGGACTCTGTGCAGGCCAGTCAAGTTCCTCCAGACCAAACTCACTCATCCCTGTCTTTATGGACCTTGCTTTATGCACTGGTGCGCAGTCATGTTGGAACAGGAAGGGGCCATCCCCAAACTGTTCCCACAAAGTTGGGAGCATGAAATTGTCCAAAAGGTCTTGGTATGCTGAAGCATTAAGAGTTCCTTTCACTGGAACTAAGGGGCCAAGCCCAACCCCTGAAAAATAACCCCACACCATAATCCCCCCTCCAACAAACTTTACACTTGGCACAATGCAGTCAGGCAAGTACCGTTCTCCTGGCAACCGCCAAACCCAGACTCATCCATCGCATTGCCAGACAGAGAAGCGTGATTCGTCACTCCAGAGAACACTGCTCTAGAGTCCAGTGGTGGCGTGTTACTGTTACTGCACATGTGGCAACCTATCACGGTACCACGCTTGAATTCACTGAGCTCCTGAGAGCGACCCATTCTTTCACAAATGTTTGTAGAAGCAGTCTGTATGCCTAGGTGCTTGATTTTATACACCTGTGGCCATGGAAGTGATTGGAACATATGAATTCAATGATTTGGAGGGGTGTCCCAAAACTTTTGGCAATAGAGTGTAAGTCCATCCTCTAGTCCACATGTAACAGGTTTGCAGTGTAATCTACCTGTGTTTTATGTGTGTTGACCAGAGATGGCGTAGCAGCCACCATGGAGCTGCTTCGTGGTCGAGGCAGGGGTGCTGTGGGGGGTTCCGGTGGGCGCTCAGGTTTCTCTTGTAGAATCTGTCTAAGCCGCTGCAGGTAGAAGATAAGTGCCCAGTGCACACCCTCCTCTGTCCAGTGAGGCTGAAGCAAGCAACGTAGCACAGCCACATCAAAGTAGGTGGCATAGCGTGCCCGCTGGCACACAGAGATAGCTCCAGGTGCTGACAACCTATTACGAAGAGCAAGAGATGTTTTTATTTATAAGGGCCTAAATAAAAATTGTGTGGTCCTCACCAACTTCTAAAAACAAACAAACAACCTCAGGTGACAACAAAAAAAACACAACAGATTTCAATATGTAGTCTTGTAACATAAAAGTAAACCAACATTCAGAAAGCAGGTGGGAAAATATAACTACACCCTACCTACTTCCACAAGCATTACGAGAGTGAATTGGTGAGCAGCCAGGTATTGCAAATGAAATGCACAAGTTTAGTTAATCATAAAGAAGTGTGTCTACCTCTATAAATGCAGAACCTTTTGCAGTTTGGTGTTCTGGAGCACTCAGGTGTGTGTCTACATCAGGCCAAGAAGAAAGGACATGAGCCATGACCTCAGAGAAGCAAGCAGCTTTTGCTGCTCATCAATCTAGGAAGGGTTATAAGGCCATCTCCAAACAATTTGAAATTCACCATTCTACAGTGAGAAGGATTGTTTACAAATGGAGAGCCTTCAAGAAAGTTGCTAATCTTCCCAGGAGTGGCTTAAAGACAACAAATTGAAAGTACTGGAGGCCATCACAAAACCCTGACCTGAATCCATAGAAAATTTGTGGATTGAACTGAAAGAGCATGTCCAAGCAAGGAGGCCCACACAGCACACCACAGCAGTTCTGTCAGGAGGAATAGGCAAAATATCTGGCAAGGTATTGTGAGAAGCTTGTGGAAGACTACCCCAAGTGTTTAATTCAGGTTCAAGCAATTAAAAGGCAATGCCACCAAATACTAACAAAGTGTATGTAAACTTTTGACCAAATGAAAATCTGATATAGTAAATAAAAGCTGAAATAAATTTGTCTCTTATCTATTATTTTGAAATTCCCTCTTATGGAAATAAAGTAGATACCCTAATTGACTTAACACAGGCAATGGATGATAACAAGAAATGAGTAAAACGTTGAGTTTGAATGTCTTTATCCTAGGTGTATGCAAATTTTTGGTTTCAACTGTGCATATTTTTATTTCTAGCTCAATCTGTGTGTTTTGTTTGTGTGTTTCTCTATGAATGTAAGAATGCTCACTTCTTCTGAGTGAGGCCTTGATCACATGGCTGCTGTGAGGTGCCTCCTCTCTCCACCGAGTTGCCACGGCGACAGCTCTGGCCCTTCACTGAAGTGGAGGAGGAGTCAGACTGAGCAGATTCACACACCACCTGGAGAGGAGAGGAAATCAGATTACATGACCCAAGCAGTGGGAAATCACATTAATGCAGGAAAAAAGCTCTCTGGGAATTGTGAGGCCTAAGGGGTTATATAATAATAATAATAATAATAATAATAATAATAATAATAATAATAAACACAACCATCAGATCAATCACTCAGTAATTTCCTAACTATCCTGCGTCCTGTTTAGTTTAATGAATATGTGCTTGTTCCTATTTGAGGTAAGTGATGGGTATGAAATAGGTCTGAAAAGTAGCTGGTTCCTATTTTGTTCATATGTAAATAAAATATACCCCAATCCTAGAGTTTTATCAAGAGATGTTTAAGTACTTACCGTGGAGCAAAGGTTGCTGGGAGCACAGAGACTACACTGGTTATTTACCAGAGAGTTCCTCTTTGCTGTGGAGAATATTTTAAAGAGAATACTGGTCAAAAGTTTTTTATATAACATTTTTTATAAAAGTGTTGTGCCTGAAATTTCCTTTCAAGGCAAATATCAATAGTATGAAAAATGGGAGCGTTCAAACAAATGTTCTACATTCCATGTTCTAGGTTGTTTATCACATCTAGATGCAAATATCAGGAAATGAAAGCTATCTATCATCTCATACTCTTCAATGTATAGCAAAAACAAAAGAATTGGCCTTGACATTCCAATACCATATATGATTTTAAGAAGTAGTTTAAGTAGTACAAATCTACATGTTTTATTTTGAAGTTTTAATTGATTGGAATAATGTTTATGTAAATAAATGTGTATTTACATATAAACAAAATTTAATCTAGTTTTCTGTGTGAGAGGAAGAGAAGGTGCTTTGGTATAATTTTTTTTACCTTTGAGATAACATATTATTTATTTATACCCAAATCTCACCAGTAACAATGTTGCGCATGGACTTGATGAGGGCAGAGAAGGCAGGCACATCAGGCTGACGATGCTCCCACATTGGCTGCCAAATGGCAAGGCCACTAGCCAATCGAAATGTAAGATCAGACTCCTGTCCAATACAAAGTGTTAGGTTTAAATGTGTTGCATATTAGCCTGCCTATAGCCTACACACATCATACACCACCACTGCTTAGTACTGTTTGGTGATATTCTTGGTTAAGGACAACTGATCCAACTCACCAAATTGTGCTGGACTGACAAAACTGGAGTTGGGCACTCCAGACATAAATGGTATACTGAATTAAGACATACAGTAGGTAAATATAATAAATGACAGAAAATATGCAAAGGAACAGAACAGACCTTAATGCGGTTGACAAGAGGAGCAAAGAGAAAAACGAACAGCTCTACAGTGGCCATGTTCTTGTGGTAAAGTTTGGCTCGAGCGTACTCATTCTCTTCTGGAGTACTACCATTGCGTTCCAGATGGCTTTGGTTACTCAAAGGCTGGAAGAAGGCACTGCTGCTGCCACTGCTGCCTCCCCCAGACCATCCATGTCCCTGGTCCTGGTGGCACTCCTGAGCTGCCTCCAGCAGCATCCAGTGAAGAGTGTGGAGTAGCTTGGTCTCGGCTACACCAAGTTTATCCTGGTGCCCTGGTCGAGACAGTGCTAAAGGTTAAAATGCAACTTCAAGCAATGGCATGCAAAAATAATTTAAAAAATAATAATTGACAACAACAATAAAAAAGAAGCCCAATCTGAAGCATTATGTAGTCCTTTTAAAATGACAAATGGTTGTATTTTCTTCATCATTTTTCATACCAGTATTAAAGTATGTTAAAATATCTTTAATGCTATAAATGCTGTAATCCAGGGGCCTTATATAAAATAATATCTAGATTTAACATTAAAACAAAGCATACAAAAAGTTTTAAAAGCATAAACACTCAAAAGATTTATAAAACCTTTGTAGAAATAGAAAATTAAGTAATTTCAGGGAATTGTACAGTACTCAAAATAAAAAAGAAATAGTTGAACATCAAAGTTTATGTTAAACACACCAGTACCAGGCTGTGTGTGTCATAGTAAGCAGTTTTAGGCTTTGGGTTCTTACCTAGCTTGTTGCGGTTGGAGAGGAGGATGGCAGTGCAGTGGAGAACATGAGGCAGAGCGGCCTGCACCAGCTCCCAGCGCATGATGCTCTGGATGGCCTCGGTGAGAGCTGGAGAAAGCCCATGGAGCTTATTCTCCACCAGCACCCGCTCAAAAGACTACAAGAGGAACACAAAATAGGGCACTACTTATTATTCCTTAAAAATGACCATGTATTCCTTACAAATGAAGTGTATTATGCATGTTTGCTGATGTCACTTCATTTTGCTAGGTTTTATGCTATGATTAGCTAGCCTGACAAAGTATACATTCTTGGGGAGCTGTACTGCAATGGCTTGGGACTGCGATTGCTGTGGTGGCTTTGGGGCTGCAGTTGCCACGAGCAGCTTCGTACTCAGGACTCCATCAAAGGACAGTGGATAGATTTTAACCAACCGGTCTTCTTGAGAAAACTGTGATGAATTTACTGGTTGCACAGTTGCACTATTTGTCCATATAGTACACAATAATACAAGGGATTAATTTATAATTGCACTATCCGTTGCACCCAGATGAGGCTGGGTTCCCTTTTGAGCCAGGTTCCTCTCAAGGTTTCTTCCTCATATTGTCTCAGGGAGTTTTTCCGTGCCACTGTCACCTCTGGCTTGCTCATTAGGGATAAATTCACATATTTACAACATATTTTTTGAATCCATTTATTTCTGTAAAGCTGCTTTGTGACAAAGTCCATTGTTAAAAGCACTATACAAATAAACCTGAATTGAATTGAAGAGAATGGCCAAGACTTGTTAAGGCCTTTGATAAAACCTAGCATAAGGTCTGTGTACAGCCTCGCCTTCCTCTTTGGCTCTGTCTCTGACAAAGTGCTGCTGCCACGTTTGAGACAGAGGGAATCATGGATAGCTCCAAATAACAATGTATTCTGGCACAAAACCTGCAGGCCTCTGTTAGTAAGAGAAAGGAAGAAAAATTTCTCCTTTCAGCATGATAACGACCCAAAGCACAAATCCAAGTCAATAGGGATGGAACAGCTTCAGAAGAAGCAGATCAACATTTTGGAAAGGCCCAGTAAGAGTCTATGTCTAAATCCTACCGCAAACCTGTAGAATGACTTGAGGACGACTGTGCACAGGAGATGCCATTGCAGTTTGATAGATTTTGCAATTTTTGCAAGGAGGAGTGGAATAAAACTGCCAAATCAAGATGTGCTACATTAGTAGCCTTAAAAAAAACAAACAAAAAAACCTGAGTGCCTTATTACAAACAAAACATGCAAAAGGGTGTGAACACTTATGAAACCAGGTTATTGTAAGTTTTTTTCTTTTTCTTTTTCCTAAAATGTTTCTATTTGTTCTTCACTTGAATTGCGTTGGTCGCTATATCACATTAAAGGTGGAAAAAGATCAGATATGATTTATCTTGGTTACATTTTCTACATCACAAAAACCTGAGATTTTAGCAGGGATGTGTGGACTTCTTATATCCCCTGTATATGGTGTGGTCAGGTGGTCAGCAGGCTTTACGATCCATGTCTACATACATCCTGTACAGTATACCAAGAGCCCTTCGCATTCACTGACAGTGTGACATATTCAATTAATTTTGCGAGGTCTTTTGCGCAATATCAAATGGCAGTCTGCGCATGGAATAAGGCCACGTGACCAGTCACGTGACGGTGGCAGCCGCCTCAGGTGTAATAAGCGGTGAAGGAGGATGGGTGAGGGGAGCAAGCAGCACAGAGGAGCACTGAGTACTCACCACGCAGGATGCTTCATACTGCTTCCCTAACTTCGGTCGCAAAAACGCGCTGAAAAGAACGCGAATAAAGAAACAGGTGTTGACAGACATCAAAGAACTGCTTAGTTATTAGGTTACATATTATGTTATTATGTGTATTATGTTATTGTTCGTGAACAATCTGACGCAAAACAGCAAGACAGCCTGATGCCAATGAGCACGACATTTAAATACCCTCAATGTGTGTTTATATATATATATATATATATATATATATATATATATATATATATATACACACATTGTATATGTATACATCATATATTGAATTAAATACAATAATACATAGTTAAATTCACAGCCCATTTTATCACACATGGATTGTGAAAGATGGCATTAAACCACTAAAACGCTTGGAAGTGAATATTGAGATCTAGCAGAATGACTAGGAGAGAGGGGGGGGGGAAAGACAAATCTCGCATCTGCCTCAATAAGCGAGCACAGACAAATGGCTTTAGCCTATAATTATATGTCGATTTTTGCCTAAAAACATGTGATTTCTCCTCACGGCTAAAATCCCCAACCTGGTCTGTCTCCACAGGAAGGTCTGGATGGGAAATGGTATTCCTCCGCAGCTCTCCTGCTCGCTGTCTTCCAAGCTCTTCCTCTTCACCATCTTCACCGAGACTGACGGCCGGACTGCCGCAGACGCTCAGCTCAGACGCGTCCTGCGCACGGACATGAAGATGATAGTGTTGTCTATGTATCGGAAAATCCCCGGAGGTAAAGATTTCTACCGGGTTCTGGACCGCGTCGGCTCTTCGGGGCAGCGATATGCAGTCAGTAGCTCACCTATCATTTACACACGCAGCGCACTGTAGGATATCAGCGGAAACCAGCAGCCCACATCCGGGCTAAAGACACTTGACGGTAGGCAGCCTAAGCTGACCACATCTGGATCCTTTCAGCCTATTCTGTAAAAATATCAAATCAGTTACCAGTGAACATTTCGCGTCATTAATGCACTCTCAGAAAAAAAAGGTATTTTCTTGTCACTGGGCTGGTACTCTCAAAAGGACAGCTTTTGTACCTTTACTTTACTCACCTTAAGCATCTTATATTATAGTGTAATATTTTAAAGGTATACATGTATATTAAGAAAACCATAAAAAAGACAGTAAAGACTACACTTCAGGCAGATGTACTGCATTTTGGTTGCCATATGTTAAGCACACCACTGAAAAAAACAAAACAAAAAAAAACACTCTCTCCAGAGGTAATATTCTTAAGATTTCCCCATACCATATAATATTAGATACCCAGTGTTTAAAGATAGTTTCCCTTGTGAAATATAGAAATATTCGGCAAGTAATGGTCAACTTAGCATTATGTTGTCCATGTAAGCTGCCAAAATACACTGAAGGGATGATACAGTTGGGGTCAGTTAATATTGTGTCTTGTGGACTATATGTAAACATCTGCTATGTGAAATAGCTTATTCAGGGCAGTACAAAATAAAAAACAAAATGAAATTTTTATGATCGCTCATTTTTTAAAAAAATTATTAACATTTTCAAGATTCTGCAAGGCATATGTAACCTTATGACCTCACCTGTAACTGTCAATTATATCCCAGAACAGAAACTACTTCCTCACTTTCCTCCAGAATTTCTGAAACCTTGGGCACGTCCAGAACATATGAACATATGTGCCGAAGTCTGCATTACACTTTGGGCACTGTAATTTGCATTCTGTATAGTATTTTAAATTGGGTTTCTCTATCTGTATTACAGCTATTAGGGCATTTCCCTTAAGAGATTCCCGACAATCATCAATATCTTGTCCAAGTTCATGCTGCCATTGTCTCCTAATGGCTTCAGTAGAAAGATTTAATTTCATTCAAAAGTTCCCATATATGCATGAAATTAATTTAGCAGTGATAGGCTGTTTGAGAACTTCCTCCAGAAAGGATGTTTCAGGATTGAGTACTCATTAAAACTAAAGGTCTTACGTGTACCGGAAGAAATGAGAATGCTGTGAATTATATATTTTTAAGCCCTCAAAGGATTGCCTGGTTCTATTCTTATATAATTTTTTTAAGATGGTCTAACCCTTTTTCCATCTTTTAAACCCCAGGTCCTGGCATGAAGGGAGGGTTACCTGCTATCGGTGCTAGAAGTGAGAAGTGATGATTGAGTTTTAAAAAAATACTTAATCTTATTCCATGTATATGTACATGTATATATGTGTATATACACTCACCATCCACTTTATTAGGAACAACTGTATGCCTGCACATTTATGCAGTTATCTAATCAGCGAATCATGTAGCAGCAGCACACTGCAAAAAATCATGCAGACACAGATCAAGAGCTAATATTCACATCAAACATCAGAACGAAGAAAAAGTCCAAAGTGGGGTCCAAAAGTCTGAGACTACTAGTGTACCACTATTGCATCGGTGTGACATTCTTTTTCAATTTAAAACAAAGCTTTTCATTACAAATTATATTATCAGCAACAACTTCAGTGAAAAGTACAACCTTAGAAATATTTATATGAATTGCAGAATTTCTTAGTATTTGGTATGTCCCGTTTTAGCTTTAAGACAGTGTGCATTTGAGCTGAAACAAGCTCCACAAGTTTGTGTAAAACCTGATGATCCTGATGCTTTAATTCAAATAGTGACCTAGAAATTGTGCAACATCTTGAATACTGTATGATGTTGTCATGATGTTACACACTTCCTTTTTTGTTTTAGAATTGTGGAAATTCTAAAACTTTGTTTATTTCCAGTTTTAAATTTAAAAAAATAATCCCAGATTATAAGTGTGGTCTGAGACCTTTGGACCCCACTGTATATAGACCAATCGGCCATAACATTAAGACCACTGACAGATGAAGGGAGTAACAATGATTATCTTGTTACAATGGCAATGGCACGGTGCATCGCAGCTTGCTGCGTATGGGGTGCGTAGCCGCAGACCAGTCAGAGTGCCCATTCTGACCCCTGTCCACCGCCGAAGGTGGCCTGGTTTGATGAACGTTTTATTTTACATCATGTGGGTGGGTGGGTGCATCGCTTACCTGAGGAAGAGATGGCACCAGGTTGCACTACGGGAAGAAGACAAGCGAGCGGAGGCAGTGTGATGCTCTGCGCAAAATTCACAGTGATAAATTCAAATATTTACAATATATTTTTTGTGAATCCATTTATTTCTGTAAAGCTGCTTTGTGACAATGTCCATTGTTTAAAGTGCTATACAAATAAAACTGAATTGAATTGAATTACAAAACACACATTTTAGAGAATTTTATGGGATTAATTCCTATTATGTACGTGGGAACCATATATTCTAATTGATTATCCCTTTCTAGCATGCGTGTACTTCACAGATAGTTATTTTTGTGTTCATGTATTTAGATTATAAATAATTGACCCATATACAGTATTTGGCCAAACGTATGTGGACACCTGACAACCACACCCATATGTGCTTTTTGAACATCCCAATACAGATTTAGTCCCCCTTTGCTGTTATAATAATGTCCACTCTTGTGCACAGGCTTTCCACTAGATTTTGAAGCATGGCTGTGTGGATTTGCCCATTCAGCCACAAGAGCATTAGTGTGGTCAGGCACTGATGTTGGGTGAGAAGGTTTGGGGATGCAGTTGGTGTTCCAGTTCATTCCAAAGGCGTTCAGTGGGTTGAGGTCCTTATTCTTTCTTAAAACAAATGTGAGCCAATGCCATTGTCTCTGGTAGGTGGTGCATAGACTCAAAACTATGATTATATCCTTTAATTAGATGAACAAGAACTTTGCTTTTAAATGCTTAAAACCATTCCACCGGGAACCCATCTAGGCAAGGAGACTTTCAGTGTGTAGGTTAGTGCCTGTGTTATTCGTTTCTCACAAATGGGTTCACCCCAGTATTTCTGATCTTTTGACACTTTAGAAATTTGATACTAGAGAAAAATTCAAGTTTCTCTATTGTGCTGTTTTTGTCAGGTGCATATAATAATTATTAATTTATAGTAATGTTTATATATAAAAAGATGAAAAAAAAAAAACAATTAATGCCCATCTTCACTCCTGTATCCCTAACTGCTGGTATTGTGTTGTTTTGTCACTGATTTAGCTGTCTTGCCATGTATTTACTGGGTTTGTTACCATACCCTGTCGTTAATTATTATAATAATAGGTAATAGCACACCCTAATTTTTTTTTTATATCATTTACGTTACTTAATATTCAGTAATGTAAATTATCCTGTTGATTGAGAAATACTAAACAATTTGCCAGATAGAAGAGAAATCTGGACCAATGGTAAGTGTGTTGTGGGCCAAAAGTGACCCAATATTAAGCAACAGTTTA
>CM040976.1:26037375-26061290 GCA_022985145.1 Pangasius djambal | reverse complement strand
AAAAAAAAAAAAAAAAAAAAAAAAAAAAAAAAAAAAAAAAAAAAAAAAAAAAAAAAAAAAAAAAAAAAAAAAAAAAAAAAAAAAAAAAAAAAAAAAAAAAAAAAAAAAAAAAAAAAAAAAAAAAAAAAAAAAAAAAAAAAAAAAAAAAAAAAAAAAAAAAAAAAAAAAAAAAAAAAAAAAAAAAAAAAAAAAAAACCTAGGAGAAAATCTGGGCAAACTGATTCTACTAATTCACCTCGTTAATAAATACTCAATTTATAAACCATAATCATTATTAATTTCTTGAGTCAGTGTCCTGCCTTAGAATCTACAACATATAAACACACAGGTATCATTTCACATCCACCATTCACAGAGGACCCGTATTCACAAAGGATCTCTGAGCCACAGTCACATATACCAGGGACCAGATAGTTATCAATGCACATCAAATGTACCTCAATCGAATGATAACTTTTGACACTATGTAGACAGTCCATGCAAAGAAAAGTATTTTAAGATGAACTTAAAAGGTCTGAATCCCATTGGCCTTCACAGTTTTTTTTTTTTTTTTAATAACCCAGAGATATAATTGTGGTGGGCGTGGCCCTAGTGTCTCATGTGCGTCGTGTCTTGGGTCGCTTGGCTGGGCGCTTGGCATCCTCCACGGCCTGTCCATCATTGCTAGTCTGTGCCAGGCTGCGGACGCCCTGAATGCGGCTGAGCAGCTGCAGGAAGAGTGGGATCACCTGCGGACCACAGGGTGCACACCATTACTCCATCAACCATGATTTTGAAGGGATTTATTATTTTTAAACTAATAGTTTATGCAGAAATAAAAAAAAAAAAGGTTTTCTCTACTGTATAACATATTTGTGTGTAATAAAGCAGTGTTGTTAGTATAGCCTGCTATAGCCCAACATATATAAATATTACTAACAACAGTAAGAGGTGGGGGTTTGACCTCATTGCTACAGATAATGGCAGGTTTCGTGAATCCTGACAGTGAATGGCTGACACAGTAACAGGCTTCACAGTAAACTCATAAAAGAAATCCTAATGCATATCTTAAAAAATACCCAAAAAAAAAAAAAAAAAAGCGTTGTGGATTTCATACACGAAAACAGTCATCTAAACACCCAGGCCAAGTATTTTCAGCAAAGTCACAGTAGCCTATATTTATAATTAATGACAGGATTTGTATTTTTATGTACATTAATTAGAGTATCAATTTATGCAGCAGACGACACAGTAGTATATCCATGGCTTTGTACAAAGGTGAGTCAAATTAGAATTTTTTTCTAAAGGAATCCAGACACTCATTAAATGCTGAAACACTTGCATTGAATAAAATGGAGATTATGCAGAAAAATAACAGATACACTCCTGTGTAGTTTTCTTTTTGTAATAAGATATTGTGCAATGGGTTCTCATTTTTGTATTTCCGGGAATGACCTCCACATCAGTCTCGATATTCACCACTCACTGCTAATCTGTAGCAGTGGTTGAATGGTTAATAGCAACCTGATGTCTCATGTATTAAATAGTGCAGAGAAAAAGTGCTAATTCTGTGTGTAAGAAGCGTTTACACATCAGTACACGCTAGAAAATTGACATTTATCAAACATGCATATGCACAGCTGTATGCAACAGATGGTAAATGTTGCACCTTCTAAACAGCCATATATAGTAAATGTAATGTTTTGTGACAAGAGAGATATAAATACACATAAGACATGGAATGGAGGCTGGTGGTAGTGAGATTGGAGGGCTAAAAATTAATATCCATCAATAGCTCGACAATGAAACTATAAGAGTTGGTCAATACATTATCTCCATAGGTCTTATTAATATTGATGATAATAAGAACAATAATAATAATAACAACAATAAGATCTGTAAGTCGTTCTGGATAAGTTTGGGCATTTGTTAAAAGCTGTAAATATTGGTAGATAGGGAGTTGCATCAGTGATTGATGCATTTAGTGTTTCAATTCCATAATGCTCCACTGGCTTCATGGTGTGTTTCCTCCAAATAAAAAGTACAGTAAACAAAAATTCTAACACTTTCATTTAATCAAAAAAAAACTCACAAAACCTATAGTTCTGTCATCTGCCTTCTGTCTAATTTGTATTTTGATTAGAAAATGTGTACTTAGTCTATATACTTTTAGTTTCTCCTACAAATCTGTAACATGACTGCTGATGACGTAGACCAGACGTGTCACTGAAATGGGCTAGAATACATTAGCCCAATTGGAGATCAGATCTAGGGGCATCACTCTGTGTAATCACCTGACACGACTGCCACTGATAGGCTGCGTGAATCTACAGCACCGGGCTCAGTACAGTTAGCCCTAGCCTTGCTTCATTTCATTCTGTACGTTTTTCCTCACGACCACTGGTGGTGCTGTTGCACTGTAGCAAAACAAAATAAAACACTCCTCTTAAATATTTGTTATTCGCAAAATAAGATAAGATGAGTGGGCACTAAAAATGAAACTTTGTATTGATTCTTTTATCTTTGAAAGACAGGGTGGGGCTTAGCTCTGCTAGCCCAGTGATACGAGCGGCCCCATGTCATTTTCTGGCTCAGAGGTGGTTGAGAAATGATTTTGTGGAAATTTGCCTACTGCAAAAACCCTAGAGCAGAAAGGACCCAAGTGTGCACGGGCTTGCTATTGCTGCATTTTGTTGCTGGCAAAAATCAACTATAATAATTGCACTGGGTAAATGAAATTGAATGATCACTTATATTAAAAGTATCTTTTAATGTTGTATGTGAATGAGGTCAGCATGTTTTTCTAATTTATAACTGATTCAGCTGTGTGTGTAATAAAGGATTGCAAGTATACCTTGCTTGTACAATTAAACACATCAATCCATCACATCTAAATAAATATTGCTGTAACTATGTTTGTATAAAACAGACATTTTGGTATAATTTGCTATGCCCAATCTACTCAAAATCAGTCATTTGATGCAAACTATTCTAAAAACAGTAAGATTAATAATTACCCTTTCATGATTATACACCACCAGTAAGAGCAGCAAAGTTAGAGGCAGTGCTATGTACGATCCCTGAGCAACCTCTTGATCTGGAAGCTTTCGCTGTGAAGAGTAAATGGAAACATCATTTACAAATTACTTACAAATCTGCAAAAGACTAGCTTCCTATCCATAGACCATTTCGTGTGTACATACAGTAGGGTTGAAAGTGAGCGTCACATGTTTATGGTAGCCGGAGGATGTGAAGGAGACCTGAGGAAGTTTAAAGTCGTACTGGGAGCGAGGGAGAGTGGTGTCCAGCATTAAAACATAACTCTGCAGTGAGAAAACAAATACAAATAGTATTGAATAATGAAATGTTAAGCATAAATCATACGCAGTCATAAGAGGGGGGAACAAATTTACCTCTCCATCACGTGGGAGAGGGGAGAAGTGGAAGAAAAGCGATTGGCCCAGTGGCACACTTTGGAAGGGACTGTCAAGGTTGTCGCTCTTGTAGAGCTTCACCTGGGAATGAACAGAAGTGTATTACCAATTCCAAAACAAGCAAATGGATTTCAATATTCTAAGCAGGAATATTCTTACCAAGAGAGTTGGGAGATGCTCAGATGAAGTTATAATATTGCCACTCAGGTCAAACTGATTAATTTGTCTGAAGGCGATGATGTTGACCCCGTCTATGTCACTGCTACCCACCTACAACATAAATAAAGACACTTGACATTTATAAATGTTTGAAATGTAAGGGGGGGAAAAAAATTTAATAATTGCAATCTTCTACCTCTATTGTTTTGTGCTGAGGAAGTGCTCTCTCTATGTGGTCATTGCCCTCTCCACTCAGCTGAATGACGTAAGTGCACCCAGGCTAGGGGGAAAAAACAAACAAGACAAACAATACAAAAAGCAATCGATACAAAATGAATTACTACAATTGTAGTGCTTAAATACAATATACTGGCATGCTAGTAGCTAGATAATCTTATCCAAATGAGCAGGAAGAGCACAGGTGGGATCCCTAAATTAAACACATTTAGACTCTTTCTAGGATGGTTACAAGGTGTAATCTGCAAGTTGCAAAGAGCAACAGGACCTCTGTAGCTTTCAGATATTCCCATGTATTAATAGCTTTTTTTTCCAAACCAATAATCAGCATTAGATTGTGCGAATCCATACATTCTCCAGATTCACTAAAGAAAACAAGTGCAAGCAGATGTTAACAATAGACTGGAAGAGCTTTAAAGCATTTTTAAACACCTTTAACCACCTACTTTTTTTTTTTTAAACACTATTTTTTCTTTTTAACGGCCATAAACATACACTATAAGGCCAAAGGTACAACTGACCTTCACACCCATGAGTTCTTGATGAAAATCCCATTCCAGATTGAGTCCCCCTGTGCTGTTATAATAACTTACACTCTTCTAGGAAGGCTTTCCGCTAGATATTGGAACATGACTGTGGAGATTTGCCCATTCAGCCACAGGAGCATTAGTGAGGTCTGGCACTGATGTCAGGCAAGAAGGCCTGGCGCCCAGTTGGTGTTTCAAGTCATGGGGTCAGGGCTCTCTGCAAGTCACTGAAGTTCTTCCACACCAACCTTGGCAAACCATGTCTTTATGGACCTCACTTTATGCACTGGGGCATTGCTCGAACAGGTTTGGGCCCCTTAGTTCCAGTGAAGGAAATTGTAATGCTACAGCATACAAATACATCCTATGCACAGTGTGCTTCCGACTTTGTGGCAACAGTTTGGGGAAGGCCCACATATGGGCCTAACAGGCAGTCGTCCTCAAACACTTGGCCATATAGTGTAACTTTAAGCAGGGGTCAAAACATGAAGTACCTATACTCTACATTGATGCACTTTGGAACTTGTTTCAGTGTAGAGGAACAGAAGAGGGAATGCACAGTCCTCACAAATGGGCAGACAAAACCCATTAGTAGGAAAGTGAGTTAGAGGGAACAACAGAAGGTTAATCCATGAGAGTTTTGAAAGTTAATTAGCACCATTTTTTGCAACTACCGTCCCTGTCTGAAAGTACTGGAATGGCAAGGCAAATTCTTGTTTTTTTGCTATACACGGAAGACATTTGGGTTTGAGATCAAAAGAATATGAGACGACAGATCATCTTAATTTGTTGTTAAAAGGATAAACCAATGTGAAGGGAAGACCAAGCTGTTTTGAAGCTGGAAAAAGAGGGAAAATCAATCAGAGCCATTGCACAAGCCTAGAGCATAGCCAATAGAACAATTTGGAAAGTACTGGAAAACAAAGGAGCTGTGTACACTAACAACCAGACATCAAACAGATCGGCCAAGGAATACAACAGCAGTTGATGACGAGCATTGTGAAAGCTGTGAAGAAAATCCCAAAAGCAACAGTTAGTGACATCACCAACAACCTCCTCAGGGTAGGGGTGAAGGTATCACAATACGCCGTTTGAAGAAGACTTGGAGAGCAGAAATATAGAGGCCATGGCACAAGATGCAAACCACTCATTAGCATTATGAATCAGAAGGCCAGTCTGTAATTCACAAAGAAATAGAGATGAGCCACAAAAGTTCTAGAACAAAAGTTTAACCACTTGCAAAGTTATCAAAAGGCCAAAGTGTGGAGAAAGAAAGGATCTGCTCATGATCCAAAAACAAACGGGCTCATCGGTCAAGCACGGTGAAGGTATTGTCTTGGCTTGGGCTTGCATGGCTGCTTCTGGAACGGGCTCGTTAATCTTTATTGATGTAACTCATGATGGTAGCAGCAGAATGAATTCAGAAGTCTACAGAAACATTCTGCCAATTTACAGACAAATGCGTCCAATCTAACTGGGAGGAATTTTAATTTGGAGGAAAAAAAAAAAAAAAGTAAAATTTTGTAGTTTTGTGCATACACACATTTCTAAGAATAGAATGAGATTTATCAAGTTATTCTTGTGCATTAGGATGTGAATATATTTCGAACTATTCCTGACTATGCATATGCAGAAACACCTACTTGTAGAAACGTGTAAGCGAGGGTAGGCTGATCATGAGAAGCTCATATCCCACATATTGTCGATCATATTAGCATAACGTCTTACCAGCAGTCCTCGAAGCCGGAACCGGCCTGCTTCATCCGTCACTGTGTCCTCACTGTATATGCTGCACTCACCCTGGCCCACTGCCTCTACAGCCACCCCCTGCTCAGCATCGCCACCCAGAGACTGCACTGTGCCATAGCAACTACAGAGCAAAAAAATAAAAAATAAAAAAATAGTGCAATGGTCGCAACATATCAGGCTCAAACTTTTACCAAACATCTCAACAATGTTCCAAAGCAGTTAAGGTCAAGATCACAAATTTGCTTCAAATGAAATAATGACCTAGATATAGTGCATAATCTTGAACATTTAATATTTAAGATATTGAACATTTCCTTTCTTTGTTTTAAAATGTTCAAAATTCTGTTTATTCCCAGTTTTAAATGAAAAAAAAAAAGTTCAATGTGATGTCGGACTTTTGGACCACACTGTACACCTCCACACTTGCATGATATACCTGTATGCAGTTTTGAAGCCGGTGATGGGGATGCGGAGGCTCTGGCCTTCCTCTACTGTGATCATCTGAGCGGAGGGCTCAAAGCGAAACTCCTTCATCATGGGTTTGAAGTAGTACTGGCCAGGACTCTGTGGGGAGGAGGTTTTGGGTGCAATCAATATCAGAGAAAAACACTGGTTTATAAGATTAATTATTTTAACATTTATATAATAGAAACTACTAAGTAGCCTTTTTGTTTTCAGACGATGGGACTATGAGCAGAATATGAGTACTGCAGAAGTTCAGTTGAGCAATACTCAATACTAAACAACTATGAGTAAATGGACTTACAAAACAAAAGGATTTTCTTTTACTGGTAAATTCTGTATCTCTAGTAAATTCTGTATCATTGGACAGCGATATGGGTCAGCTCAAGATCATGAATTTTTTTGCCGTTGGTTGTTGTTTACCAGGTTGTTAAAGGTCAGGAGTCCCGTGTCCTGTGTGAGCAGATTGGAACGGAAGTTTCCACCACTGAGAGAGAGAAGCACTCCAGAGAGAGGTAGGCCATCCTCTGCCTTAATCTGTTTTAAAAAAAAAAAAAAAAAAAAAAAAAAAAAAAAAGCAGACTGATGCAGAGCAGCAACAAGCATTCTGAATTACTAGTCCTTCCTCCAGACATTAGTCTTCACTACAGATTCTGGGATTGATGAATGTGATAGCTGCTATCCTACTACCAGAGCATTCTCTGTGCTTGGAATTCTGCAATTTTTAACACATATATGGCATAAAGTTTGTTAAAAATTTTATAATTGCCATATTTCTTACCAATAAATGAAGGAGTTTAATGTGTAACATTTTCAGCCCTACACGCCCCTCAGCCCAATTCTTTTTTTTTGTTGATTTTATTTGTTTAAATATGTGCAGTGTGAAACTGAAGAAAAACAGACCAAAAGGTATCGATTATGCTCTGATTTTGTTCAGCAAGTGGACCAATAGGTGTGAACGTGCCCTAATATGTAGAATATTTTCAATAAAGATTTTTTTAATAATATGAATGTATATATGTACATATGCATGTATACATAGGTGAGTCCATGTGAAATCAACGGAGGGTTCCTGACTAACCATCTCAGATGCTTCATAGTATCTAATAATGCCCCTATTCCCAGTCAATAGTGTGCAAAATTTCAGACTTGTATCTGCATTAGTTTATGAGAGATACAGATGCTTTAAAGAACGGGCATGGCTCTAATTTTTTTGTAAAAACTAGCGCTACAGAAAAAGCTACACAGTTCATTACTCTTGGAGAAGAGAGAGAGAGAAAAAAAAGAAGGTTCACAGCTATTATCTTATTTATTCTGCTATCAGTTAAATGTTATAAAATATATATGTTATAAAATATATAGACTTGAAGCCTCAGAAAATAAACATTATTCCAAAGTAAAGTAACGAAATAAAAAAAAAAAATAGCTTACACAAAGTTAGAGGGAGTGGTTGAAAATTGTGTCGCTTCCCTCCTTAATCTCTCTCTCACACACACACACACATCCAGGCGCTACTAAGTCTAGATGCAGTGACCAGTATGCACACTAAGGGGGGGGTATTACATACGTATATGGGCAAGTAGCACTAGCGTATAGCATGTAGGCTAAATGCACAATTACAACCTCAACTAATGGAGAACAGTTATCGACTGACAGTATCAAATATGCCATGTTTTGCTACAAAGGGAACTCTCTCACACACACACACACACACACACACACACACACACACACCAGCCATAACATTAAAACTACTGACAGGTGAAGTGAATAACATTGATTATCTCGGTACAGTGGCACCTATGAAGGGGTGGGATATATTAGGCAGCAAGTGAACAGTCAGTTCTCAAAGTTGATGTGTTGGAAGCAGGAAAAATGGGCAAGTGTAAGGATGTTATGGTTAATTTTCATGTATATTACTTATGTTCTATTTCTTTTTTAGCAACTAGGTGTATGTCAAAGAACTCAAACTTTCTGATTTCTGAGGAGTTAAACATTAAAAAAAATCATTTGACTATTTAAAAAAAAAAAAAAAATTTTTATTACAAATAAATATTATAATTTTCTTTTTATTTACCTCAAAAGTGACACCTGCCAGTGCAAAGGCTTTAAAGTCTTCTGATTTGCCCTCCACTGGAGTCAATACAAAGCCCTCTTTACTGGCACTAATATCATACTGCAAGTCACTGTGCAGAGGTCCGACACTGGGAAAAGGAACATTAAGAGTCATGAGCTAAATGCATGTTTAATATCAGAGTCCTGAGGAAGGGGTGATGTGTTAAGTACCTTCCAGTGGTTGGGGTTGGTTCCCTGACCAGGAATCGAACTTAAATTAAATTATGGGTTGGACCTCTTCTTCTCAAGACCATGTGCGTTTTTTCCCTTTTATCATACTTACTTTTCTTCTTGCAAGCATAAAAAAAATACCAACTCCTTTTTTGATGGAAGAATTTTACAAATAAATTTGACAAAGGCATTTTTCCTTTTTTTGGCCCAAGCAGGATTTCTTACACATGCAATTAACTCAAGACTGGAAATGACTAGAATGTATTAGGGAATTGCAAAGAAATGTGCAGTTTAACAATCATCTTCAAATATAATATTAGACATCATGACACACTTGTTATTTTGGACTTTGAAAAATATATACATTTTTAAAATAAAATTTCAAATACTTCTGAAGACTTACCAGGTCAAGTGTGCTATATGAGTTGTGAGTAGAACCATGTCAATAATGAAGCAAATGTTAATACAAAATAAACTTGTTAGCATTTAGTACCTGTAGGTTCCACTTATGTCAGTGAGAACAGTGATAAGAGGCTCTGTAGCTCCAGACTTCCTAATGGAAATCTCCACACCCTCCAGCTCCGGAGTCACCCGTCCCTGCAAGAAGAGACCTGCTCGCCCCGTGATCTCCACCATCTGACCTGGACAGCTCTCTGGCAAAGCAAACAATGAAGGAAGGAGCCTTCAATTATTTTATAGCAATAAAATTACAAACATGTTTTTAAAAAAAATACACAATAAACCTTCTCAATATTAGGAATGTGAACAATATTTATGGAAACCAACACATCAGTTATAACCTCTTCACATACCTGGAGATCCTAATTATGACAGGTGTGAATGCAAATACAAGATGAAGGTCATGTGACAAGGACTAAAATCAACTTTTTCAGATTTATAAAGACAAGTTATTTTACTTAACCCATCTGTTAACTGTAATTTACTTTATTACTCAGTTCAAAATCACTTGTAATAATCTCTTAAATAGAGGTGATTTTTAAACACGACATCAGACATGTTAATAAAATTAACATTGTAAAGCAGATCTTTACAAATGTAGTGCTTGGACACTAACCTCCTGTGATTGTAGCTTCCACTTCAGGTGGGTAAAAAAGAAGTTCTTTGGATGATGGTGTGACTGTGATCTTTTCTCCAGCTCTAAAACACAGATTGCAAGACATAGTGCCAGATGCATGGTATTCTGGCAAGGATATTTGCTTAGCGGAAAATGTTACTGTGGAATTGAATATGAGGATATCTACGTATAACATGATAAATAAGTATTCTACGTATAACTGAAGATTATATTAACAGTACATAAACTTTATACAAATATTTGTTTTTACCAAAAGTGGACATGGACTCATTGGCTGAAATTGCTCATTGTGTAATTGGTCATTCCAGCCATCATGGTTACAAGGAACAAGCGCTCCTAAAAGTATAATGGCTAAAACCACTGATAGTGTATAATACATGGTTAGCATGCATTTACTCTCCCTCTAATCTGCCTAAGAATGGAAGCACTCCTGAACTAAAATAAAAGTGGGTTCATTTATATTTGCAATCCACATAGGGATTTTCATTATGCCGTTTTAACCTTGAGATAAAATGAACAGAGCAACCAGATGACCGGGTGTGCTGCGTGTCTCAATCAGATAATATAGCTGTGTGTTTGACTACTTAATAAAGTTGTAATTAAAAAAAAAAAAAAGGATAGGCTTGTGACTGATCTGTTATTTCTTTATAATGAGTTTCTGAATGAGCAAGAAGATGCAGCAGAAAATGTTTCCTAGTATATAAGATCATGGGCACTAGGGCTGGGCAATATTGCAAAACATTTTTTCAAAAAGCTGCACTAATGGGCGCACACATTTTCTGTCACAGAGCTTCCACCTTTCACTGCACTTAATATCATCGCCCATACCACGCCTCTGCACTTCCAAATATCACCCATTAAGAATACTTTTGTACTTCGCTCTTAAACTTAGGCATAAGATACCAGTAATTTTTTCCGATTTCTGATTAGTGATGAGCATTATACATACCAGCCCTGGTTCCAGAATCATAGCCCCAAAAAAAAAAAAAAAAGTCCACTAAGAATAAAGTTCTCACCGTGCCCAGTAGGAAAACTCATAGTGGAATGGCCCATGGAGCTCCTCTGGTTTCTCCTTCACAGGTGGTCCCATGTCCTCTCCTCCTCGCTCTTCTCGCTCTTTCTTGCGAGCTGCGATCTCCAGTAGCTGCTGCTCATGCCGTTGTTCCTCAGCTGAGCGCAGAGGTCCCAGCACCAGAGCAGGCTCGCTCTCGATGGATGACCTGAGATTGGGTCAGAGGTGTGTTTGGTTTTAAAGTGCTCCTATCCCTTTTTAAATGATAAATCATATCCCACCGCCCCCCACTCACTTTATAGTAACTGTGACGTCCAGCATTTTGTCTGTGGTGATAAGTCCAGTCATGTGATGCCTGACAGCAGTCAGGGTTAAGATACTGGGGGCAGATCTGGAAAAAAAAAATTGCCAGAGACAGATATCAAGACTGATGGTACAAAATTCAATGCAGACAGAAATTTAAATGGTGGGTTCAGATTGCTGGCATGGTTTGCTGCATTCTGTAAACTTTTCTTGTCAAGTTTAAAACAAACATACTGCTCCCTCCCTAGTCCTTGACGAGCCCAACTTAAATTCTTTATGGATGTGATGTCACTCACATGAACACATTTACATATGCCTGTCGACCCTGACTATCTGTTCCATTTATGTTGAATGTTTATGAGTACTTTTACTGTAACCTGCTATTGAGCTATTGCAGCAAAATCAGCCTCTTACTCCTGGATGTCACCTGGTTGTAAAGAAGCAAACATGTCTTCTTAAGGAATGGCTGAATGTGGGGTTTGTTTGTGGCATCTCTAAGGACAAACCGCTAATGTTTACCACGTAATGTCTATTTGACATAATCTATCTAATGGTGTGAATTTACACGGTTGGCTGAGAGATTTGTAAATTGATTTCTAGCTATCTATCTAGCTAATGTTAGACGGTATATAACTTGCATTTACCCTTAGATCAGCTATACCGTCTGTGACTTTATGACTATGATTAGCTACTTATGCAAATTACTTTATGAGTATGATTAGATACTTAAGCAAATTACATTTAGCTAGCTAGTCCTAGCATGTCTAAAAACCTGATACGAAAGCATGGCTGTTGGTCTTGTGTAAAGGCTTTTGATAATCACTTGGCTTTCAAGTTGTTGTATCCAACATCAACCCTACATTCATGTTCATCTTAATTTCTGGTCAATTCTCATATTTAACTGATGCCATCAAACAGTGAGATGGCAATTTAGTGAAAAATGTATTACCTGTAAAGCTGACAATATTAAATTTCCCTGCTGTAAGGTAAGAGTACATTTGTTTCATCAAGTCATTCTTCATTTCGTGAAGCATTCCTTATGATACTGCACATGTTGCCAGCAGAGTGTGGTGCGTCTCATTTCACATGTGAAGTGGTAAATTATCCAGCACGCAAGTCATTTCCATATTAATCTTATAGAACCGTAAGAAAACAACCTGTTTAACAGTAAGCGTTTCAAAAAGTTAAACTGTAAAATGTACTACAACCAGTTTTGGTATATACATACGTGCTGTAAGTGTAATAATCCTGTTCAAACTGATGGCAGGAACGTGGAGTCACTTTGTACACACCTACAAGGAGCAATGGAGCAATGTCAGCAGTGACATAAAACGAGAGATCATTTTACACAGTTAAAGAAAACAATCATCACAGAAACCTGGTTTAGACAGACAGAAGCGATTGACTCCCTTCGAGAGATTGTAGACACCAACGTTCTCAGGTTTGCTGCCATCTTGGAAGAATTCCTTAAGGACGAAACAAACGCACACATTTTACATTTACAGCATTTGGCAGACTCCCTTATCCAGAGCGACTTACATTTAGCTCATTGATACAACCGAGCACACACACACACACACACACACACGACATAATATTCACAGTCTCTGCTGCATAAGGAGGATGTGAAAATGAATTCTAACACACTGTTATCATTACTGATTTCTAATAATGGTAAATGTCAAAAAGGCTCTCACCAGTGTGATGGCATGGGACAGGGAGCAGCGCAGCATGTAGCCTGTCTGTCTGAACTCCACTCCCTCCACGTCCGAGTCCAGCACCTCCACTTCGACCGACTTGTGCTTCCAGCACCACTCCTCATGGGTAATGGACACTGATAGGCAAAGCACTTTTATGTTAAATGTTAAACCTGCATCAGCTCTTACACTATGTAGCCAGAAGAGTTTTCAGACTGTTTCAATGAGGTGAACCCTAATAAATTCACTGTGCATGTTTGTTAATAAGGTATTTCCAGTAGCACCATTTTAAAATGTAAAACTGTCATAACAAAATGTTCAAAACAAACAAAAATATATACAAAGTAATAAATGATTTGTCATTACCAGATCCTTTAGAACAAGAATTAAGAAAAACAGATTTCTGTAACTTTCCCTCATGTGCATCATTATCTTTTTGATACAGAATGTGTTTACGCTAGAAAGACACTTGAAGCTTATCATAGTTTGTATGTTTACAATTAAGTTCTTATTGGAAGGGCAGGAAATATTTGCTCTTATTATGCGGATAGCATCTGTATCGTGTGTGGCTGGGTGAGCTAGCTAGCTAGCGGATTAACTTTCTTGTTTGGCAAATGCATTACAGAGCTCAGTATTCACATATATAGATTACAACATGCAGATTGTATTGATCTCTGGTTTTAAATCTCTGTTACAACCTGATATGGTCTGTTACTCACGTCAGGCAACAATGCTACCGCTAAGTCTATAATATTTCATACAAGTTGAAAGCAAGTGTGTTCCTGGCCTGAGGGAACATCCAGCAACTGAATCGTAAGGTCTTAATATACAAATTAAATTCTTTCATTAAATCAAGTGACCAGTCACATAATAGGTACTTGGAGTATGGTTCGTCAATAGTGTTTTGGATGACGTTTACCGTCAACCGGGCATGTTCTACAAACAGCTACACCACTTCATGTGCTCATGAATATTCATTTATATTGTGACTGATATTGTGATGTCTGGTTTTGTCACTTGAACAAAAGCTTGCCCACAATGCATCCCCTGTGAGTATTTACACCATAACATTACAGCAGCCCCAACCAGAAATACAACACACCAGAAATACGCACACACTTGCTGGCAAAAAAACAAAACAAAAGAAGTAAATCTGCTAACACAGTTTAATGCTGATGCTTACATAATGACGACCTTTATAATTTTCTGTGGCTTTAATCTTACCTTTGTATTTTCCAGGCAGGACTTTACTGAAGGAAAAGCTGAGTACTTCGCTACTGCTGGAGAGCTGAATGTTCTGCCTCTCACCCAGTCTGCTTACAGGCTGGAGCGTTACTATCAGATCACCACATGCAGCTGAGGGATCCATCAAGAAGGGGAAAAATATATAATACAATTACTCATTAAAGCTGAAAAACCAAACTTGCTGCTGATTCTCATCCGTGTCTTTTGTTTTTGCTTTATCATTTATTTTCATCAAATTTATCTTTTTTGATTGACTGAGAATGCACGTCAGTGCTCTCAGAGCTCAGGTGCTTACATGCAGCAGTTTCTCTGCACGCTCACTTCACTGCTTCACGCTAGTGAATACCTCCGTGTGCACACGTGTGCATCCATGGCACATTGCACTCAGTTTGAAAGACCACGCTTACTGATACTGCTCCGCACGCTCAGGTCGGCCGTCCTCACGCTCTCTATTAAAGACACTGTTTAAACTGCATAAAATGTTCTATCAGGTTACTCGTATTGCAGGAAGATGCTGTAGTCCCTCCTCCTGATATTCCTCCTCAGACATTTTTACCATTATGAATATGCATATTACCTTCCTACTTCAGAATAATTCACGTCTGGGAGAGGTATTAAACACACCAGATGTTCTAAAATGCTGCTTGTAATAATATTTCTTCCAGAGAGGGCTCCATAGCTCTTATTGCTGCTTTAAATGACCATGAAAATTTTTAAGCAATTTTTGTCCTCTTGTTTTCCCAAATAAAGGTCAAACCGTCTTTTTAAATCTCTTGTAGCATACCTCTAAGTGCATAGCACCTCTAACTCAATATAAGCAAACTATACTAACTCAATATAAGCAAAAAATAATAATTGTTTACAAAACACAATACAGGACTTACCCAAACATGAGACAGTCCCAGAGACAACGGCTATGAATTGAGTGAAAAGCAGGTCATTAATTGGGCGGTCAATCAGGGAGATATTGAGAGACTGAGGCTGCAAAGCGAGTCCAGCCTTCACCTCAGCCTCTGGCAAAGTCACCTACGTAGGGCACATGATGAAAAACAAAATTAGCAAGAGAATGTATAATTACATTTCAGATTAAATTTTAGCCCTTCGTTTGGATGTAGGAGGATTGAGTGGCTTCTAGAGTATATGAGAGACAGAACTGGAAGCTGTAATGTACAACTGTACAGTACACAGTGAAACGTTGTTTTCTTTCACTGTGTACTGTACTAGCTGTATATGGCAGAAATGACAATAAAGTCACCTGACTTGACTTGACTAATGCCTACATTTGAAAGCTGTAATACCTGTATACTGTAGTCTCCTGGTTTGGCTTGGAAGCAGAACACTCCCTGCTGGTTGCTCTCAATTGTGCGGATCACTGCCTGGTCACGTCCTTGGCCTGAAAGCATGACTTTATAGCGCCCTAGATGTTTTATACCCTCTGGTAGATGGGCAATGGAGATTTGACCACACATGCTGAATCTGAGAATAATAAAGAAGGACCATATTAACAGCCCAACCACCCCATGCAGTATACTCATACTCAGATACTCAAATTCAAAAGACTATTTTATTTTAATCAAATTAAAACAGTAGTATACATTTCTGCTTCTGTCCCCTGATGCTTGCTATGATAAGATTACAACCCCTGAAGCCCTGCTCCCTCTAATAATGTACTGTATATAAGGAGCTGACTTATTTCAATCATATACCTGGGAGATAAGAAGTTTGATACTACACAGCACTATTAATCAATATTCCCTGAAAAATCAACCCATCCAGGCCTCACCCTGCTGTGATAATGTCGGGCAGCTGAGGGGTGCTGGGTGCAATCTTCACTGTGATCGGCTCGAAAAACATGAGTTCCTTATGAGTGCTGATGGTGTAGGTGCCAGTGGTCATATTCTCCAATCGGAATGAACCATCCTCTTTAGTTAGCACTGTGGAAAACAACAAAGGACAGGGACTGAGATTTTTTCAAGGTCTTAATAAGGTATTATTAGTGCACATATACAAATGAGTTGGCACCCATGGTTTCCAGCTTAGTCTCCATGGATTGGCCAAAACAACTGCTAGAGTTGTAACATAACTCAGTTATGGGGCAGTCGTGGCCTAATTGTTAGAGAAGGTGAACCTGAAGGTCGTGGGTTCGAGTCTCAGGTCCGGCAGGGATTGTAGGTGGGGGGAGTGAATGACCAGTGCTCTCTTCCACCCTCAATACCACGATTGAGGTGAGGCCCTTGAGCAAGGCACCGAACCCCCAACTGCTCCCCGGGCGCCACAGCAAAAAAGGCTGCCCACTGCTCCGGGTGTGTGTTCACTACTGTGTGTGTGCACTTGGATGGGTTAAATGCAGAGCACAAATTCCAAGTATGGGTCACCATACTTGGCCACACGTCACTATCAGGAAGAATGTGAGGTGAATATTACGACTGAAAGGCTCTAAAAGCTTTTCCAATGATATGGAAGAGGTCTTAACTTACATTAGTTGACCATTTTGAACTGAAATGTGACTTCTTTTAGATAAAATTACTATAATTACCTTTAATCTGGTTGTTAAGGGTGACAACTGCTCCTGCCACTCCCTCACCATCAGGGCTGTTCAAAACTCTTCCCATTACCGAGAAGCCCATCACTCGGAAAACTGGCTAAAAAAAAAAAAAAAGATAGGGAGGAAAAGGAAAAGAAAAGAAAAGGTGTGATCAGCACCTTTTAACAGATGTTAACAGATGTTTCTTTTCTACTACACTGATGCTGTTGATATGCCCAATATTATTTTGAGTGCTATGCTGTTACTCATAGCAACTACCTCATACAGCATAATATTGATCAGTTAGATTCATTGATGTCCTTTTCAGCTTATAGGGAAGTTCTAGGGAAGCCGTTATAGAAGAAGTGATCGATTAGACTTACCTCTAATTTCAAAGTGTTGTGCTCGACTCTGAAATCTAGCCGGGATGGAGCAACATCAAAAGTGATCCGTTCACCTCTGTAATATGGCACCTGGGATTACAAACAGATTCAATTATACCATGATGCTACTTCTACAGTATTTTGTGTCTCGGCAAAGATTCAAGGGAAACGGTTGATCATACCACTGTGTATTCACCACTAGGCAAGCACGGAAATGAGAAGGTGCCATCCTCACGTGACTGTGCACTACACAGATACACAAGTGATGAATCATCTGACAAAGCACCATCTACAGGAGTGGAGCTACAGCCACTGATCTGCAGAAAACACAACACTCTCTGATCATAATGGAGCTGGCTGCAAGGCAAATCACAGGTTTATATTAACGTGCACGTTTTAATACATTTTGTTATGCCTCCGGTGGAAACATTATGTTTTTGGGTTGTCTGTCCATCCATCCATCCATCCACCCGAGATTCCTATTAGTGCAATGTCTTGAAAACAAATGGCTGAATGTTTGCAGGATTTATAAGAAATTATTATTGTAACCAGAGCTGACTAGATTTTGGAATTGATCCAAACAGATCAAGGTCACTGCAAGGTCAAATGTTTAGAATAGCTTTTCTTCAATAGTGTCCTTCCTGTTTGTCACACAGAGATGTTACTTACATGTTCAGGAACTCAAGGCCATTTTCTGCTTATTTATGAATTTGCTATAGATCTGTCTGTGCATCAGGTCGTGTCTCACATGATCAACATAATCTAAGCCTGATAATAAAGTAAGTGTTGTTCCTATCCAAAGAAACTTGTATAATTGTTGACATGTTGATGTTTTAATTTCATATTTACAGAAGGAGTCTCCAGTGTCAGTGCTTTGTACCAGTCAGAGGTAAATCTGTTCTTTAGGCTTTCTGCCACACAGTACACAGGACTTTGCACATTCTAGTTTCTTGGAATTTGTACTGTCTTATTAGCTTCAAGAGAAAGTTAGGGAATGACTTTAAACCTGCTATACTGTAACAGCCACTAACATGCTCTGTGGACATTAAAAGTACAACATGTTATTCTTTATTTTATCTTTAATTGTTAGCAAATTGCGGTGGCATTTGCACTGAGACACACTACACCATTACCTTAGCTGATTATTTTATATCAGCTTGCCCCATTGTGTTTTATACCTTACCTCCCAAAAGCAAGCAGAGCTAGGATAGATAAAAAGTGCCCTTGATGAGGTTCTGACCACTGAAAACTCTCACCTCTTGCATCATAGTGGCAGAGTAGAGAAGAAACGTAACCTCCTTCATGGGTTCACCATCGCTTTGCACCTCACCAGAGACATCATAGCCTTTAACCACTAGTGGAGCAGCAGCCTGGGCATTGGCATTTGATACAACTACAGAGGTTGAGGTCTGTAGGGGTAATAAAAACTAATGAGTCTATTACACACATTTGTGAGATGAAAACATTTTGAGACCTGTTAAACAGAAGACTGGCTCTCTGATCCCTGAGACAGGAGTCTATGATTTTTAAGCATTTGGCCTGTATGTAATCAGTTTGTAAAAACACTCAAAATAAACCCAAGTTAATCACTTAACATTACAAGATGGTTAAAAAGAAATAAGAAAACTTAAAAACAAAGACATATCTACATTTGTAAAGTGAGCCCCCACAGTATTTGGGGATGATGCCTGCTAATAAGCACAAACTGTTAGCTAAGCTATGAGAATACATTACTGAGTTGCGACAGTTTACCCGTTCCAGGGTCCACGATGCATGAGATGCTGTGATTTCGTAATTTCCAGGAAGCACTTTCGAAAAAGTGTACCTGCAGAACAAATATAATCAGTCAATCATGTAATATGATTTACTTGACTTGGATTACATGTAAGATAATATTGATTACAGTACAGGAATATACTGAGTACATGGTCATAATATTTCCAAACAATTTTTTTTTGAATTTCCATACTTCTCAGCTCTGGATACAAGTGCCTTTAAAAATCGATATTTTTCTAGACTTACCAGACCTGCATGAGAGCCTTGATAGTATGAGTTCTGCTGCATTTCCTATACAAGTGATCATATGAATGATATTACAAAAAGAGAATATCAACTCACTGTCCTTCAGCCTGAGTGAACACCACCTGAAGTATCTGATCCTCTCCAGCATTCTTCAGGCTGACCTCCACTCCTGCTGGGCCTTGCTGATGACCTTTACTCAGAACCTGGAGAAAAGGCAGAACTCTTAAACTGAATAAAACAAGACTTATTCATGAAAAAACTGCAGGCAAAAGACAAGAATATTTTTTCTTACTGTTCCTAAGACAGAGAATCCAGTAAAGAAGAAATTAATGTCCTGCTCTTTGGTGCATATGTCATTGAGGCCATCCACATGGATATCCACAGTGGTCGGCTCTGGAATCAAGCGCAGAGCAAAGGATGCAAAGTGTCAATAGTTAAAACATCTTATCGGAAATAACAGTGTATTTACTTTATTGGACACTGTTTTAAAACATGACACGTTGTACTCATATCATAAGATTTATGAACTTGTGTCTAAACATTTCACTCTAGCAGCTACAACAGACTCATGTAGTAATGAACTAGTTCTGTTTCAGGGGAACACATGAACCATATATTTAATAGGTTTCAAACTTATCAATAAAAGATAAGTTATTCTGATGGTGTTTATTTTATTTCATGAATTGGGACTATACCACCACAGAATGACCAGCAACACAGCAACATATAGCATGTTGCTGTGTTGCTGGTCATTCTGTGGTGGTATAGTTCTCATGATTCTTTAATGTAGGGAGCAACATTAAACAGCATATTTTACAGTATATCTATGGTGAGAGTTCAGAGGTGTTGATGAAAAATCATCCCTTACCAAAGCTCCATCCCAGAGGTGGTTCTATTTTCAGGACAAAATCACCCTGTAAGAAGAAACAACCACCATTAAAACATTGTTTGTCTTATTTATTGTGCTGCAATAAGTTCTTACAACCTTTACATGGCAAAGGTGGGTATGGAGCATGGGTGTAACACTCAAATTCTACCTGAGCCACATCAGTATTTCATCGGACCCCGAAGGGCAGCAATCGAAGTCAATACATGTTTTACACATTTAACAATCTGCAGTATATCGAAAAAATAAATAAATAAAAAAATCTATAGGCTCTGAAAGTTGAATAGGATACACACACATGCTAACTGAAAAGTTTATTAGGAGCAGTATACTAATACTGGGTATGGCTTCCCTTTGCTCTCAAAACAGCCTCAATTCTTCATTCAAAACATTTCTTTGAGATTCTGGTCCATGTTGATGTGATTGCATCATGCAACTCCTGCAGATTTTTCACGTGCACTTTCATGCTGCGAATATCCCGTTCTGCCACATGCCAAAGGTGTTCTATTGGATTCAGATCCAGTGACTAGAAAGGCCACTGAATGAAAACTGAACTCACGGTCATATTCATGAAACCAGTTTGAGATGACTTTTTGGTTTGTGACATTACATGTGTGACATGGTGCATTATGCAGGAAGTAGCCCTAGAAGATGGGTAAACTGTGGCCATGAAGGGACACACATCAGGATCACCTGCACACCTGTGATGCTTTTGCTTTGTGCACAGGGGCAGTGTCATGCTGGAATATGTTTTGGGCCTGTTAGTTCCAGTGAAGATAAACTAATGCTGTAGCATACAAAGACACCCTATACAACTGTGTGCTTCCAACTATGTGGAAGAACCACATACTGGTATGATGTTCAGGTGTCCACAAACTTTTGGCCATATAGCACATAAGCCGAATGAATGCTGGGTATTTATACTGCCTGTAAACTGTGAGGCAAAACCATAACAATGATGGAAAAATTGTGAATTCTGTGAAAACGCTGAGGCTGAGAGATACAACACTGTGAATGCTGGAACGTCCCTTTAAGTAACAGAAGCATCATACTTTACATTTTTTAAATTGCGAGTGTTAAATCTCACTTAAAATAAAAAAAGTGTCTTTACAATAAATAAGGAAGGAAGGCTCAAAGATCAAGGACACAGAATGAGCCCTTGGAATGTTCCTGTGTGGTAAACGAGACCAGCGGTTATTTTAACATACAAGTTATCCACCTGCTCACTTCACACGGCTTTAATTTTCCAGGTATGAAGTTACACGTGTGTTGTTTACAATCTACAGAAGTAAGAGAGAACACAGCCATACCTTGTCATAGAGCGGGATCATGAAATAGCCATTGATGGGAGCACAGTCTGTCTGATATTTCAGGGAG
Organism: Pangasius djambal; assembly: GCA_022985145.1. NCBI lineage: Eukaryota > Metazoa > Chordata > Actinopteri > Siluriformes > Pangasiidae > Pangasius > Pangasius djambal. Next base: position 26,039,912 of record CM040976.1, on the reverse strand, counting down.
CCTTGCTTTGTGTACAGCCTTATCTGGAGAATAAAAGCAAAACGATCAGAGCTCCATGACTCTATCAAACACTGACTTTCTGACTGCATGTGGGAGTAATATGTTTCCATATCAACATTAGAACAGTTCTCTGTGTCGTTGGCATTGTCGTGGAAACAGTAACTGGCTGTAACAACTGACTTATTTATATGGACAAACAAAAGCTCTTGCATCTTTTGCACACTACGTCCTCAAAAGCTGCTAATATTCCTCTTTTCAAGCTGCTAAACACTTTCTACATATTTTTACATATAATATCTATATTTTGTTTAATATAATCTATTCTATTCAATTTTCTTTTTCCATTTTATTCTTTTAGCATATTCGGCTTTTATTATATTCGGCTTTTATTATATTCGGCTTTTATGTGTCACAGTTGCACTGTGGGATGAGGCACTAAGGAAAAACATTTCACTACATTAATACATCACATGTATGTAATGTATGTGACAAATAAAGACCCTTGAACCTACTTTAAAAGACACTATTAGTCCTAGCTAATAGTGTAACTCCGACACTGCTTGGTGTACTGCTATAAAGTAAACGTTTGCAATAATGCATTTAAAACAAACAAATCTAACTAGAGATTGTATGGCCTGGTTGCCTGAGCGCATGTAAAAGTCCAAACAGGTGGAGCAGAAATCCGATAAACCAAGCACCTGTGTCCGGAAATGAATCTAGCTGTAGAGCAGGCTAACCGAGCGGCTAATCAGCTCTGGCTATCTCTCTATAAAAACCAAAATCTCAGTCTCACCTCGACGAGGGAATAATCGATTTCTACATCTGACTTGACAAACCCACCGCAGCCAACTAAAATGTCATCGGCGCAACTAACAGACGCTACATGCAGTGAGAAAATGATAAATACTAAGATCTTCATCATCTTAAGCCCCGCCATCATTCGGTGCCTGTGCAGAGCAGACAGGCGGTGCAGCACGTGGCTCCTGTAGGCCGAACCAATCATAACACACAGACCTGGTTTTTACACCAATAAAAATCGCCCTCCGTCCAGCTGGGCTGCTCTCATTCGTTTCATTGGCTTATACAGGATAGGAAACGGAAAACGATCACGGCAAGGGGGCGGGAATTAGCTGATAAGGTACAATACAGTGGGACTGTTCCTCAGCCTCGGGTACATCGGGTACATCACTAAATTTCCTAATTGGTCTCAACTAGAGATGTTATTATTATTATTATTATTATTATTATTATTAGATTTTTTTGTTGGCTCCTACAATCTTTTCTAACAAATTTAGTCTATTTCCCAAAATGTAAACAAACTATAGGGTGTTTCAAAAGTCTCCCTACATAGGGGAAATTAACACTTTTTTAGCAAAATGTAACTTTATTTACAAAACATCCTCTACATGATTGCCATTTCTTTGTGAACACACACACACAGAGTCGTCTCTCTCACTCATGATGAACTCGTGTTAACACATCAGGTGTTATGCGTGTAATTGCATGTCCATTGCAACCTTGTGACAGCTTCCCAGACATTCCAGTCATGAGAATGATTTCAATACATTCTTCTTTTGTCAAAGGCAAAAAAAAATAAATAAATAAATAATAATAATAATAATATAAACTAAGTATGAAAAATTTAGGAGATATTTTGCAGAAACGTGTTAATTTCCCCTGTGTATGGAGACCCTTGGGACACCCTGTAGTAGTATTTGTATCTGTATTTGTATAGAACACATTATCTTTTCAATCTGAATAATGTATTCATATTTGGTTACATTCCTTGTATAGATGTAATATTTGATTTTACTTTATATTTCTGGCTTCACAATGCATATTAAACCCCTTAGAACCTTTGACTTCACAATGTTGATGAAATCACTTAATCTCTGAATTCGTAATGCCTTCTGAGCTACCGGAATCTCTGACTTTAAAATTGCAATTTAAATCACAGAATTTCCGACTTTATAATGCCTCATGAACTCCCAAAACATCTGACTTTTAAATGTTACTGAACTCCCAGAATTCTTAATTTCACAATGACTGCTGAACTCCTAGATTGTCTATTGAAGTCCCAGAATCTCTGACTTATTAAAACCTATTAAACTCCCAGACATTCTGACTTCATGATGCACACTGAACCCCACAACCTCTGACATCACAGTACTTATGAACAACCAGTTTCTCTGACCCAGTGTTTGAATTAAACTTACTGCATCTCATTTATCAGTCTTGTAGTAAAGTTGTGTGTAATGTTTGCCAGACCAAACAAAAAATTTCTGCTGTATTTACAAAAGTTTCGCAAAGGTTGATTTTCTTCGTACTTGCGTGCAGTGCCGTTTCTGAACATTTGGGGGCCCTAAGCAATAACGTAATCATTAACAATGAAATAAAAACAACAGTAAAAACAACAGTACAAGAACTATATACACAAGGAATTAACTATCTCTCTAACTATCTATCTAAGAGCAAAATGTCTGAGATATATCTGTCTAAGAGCTGTGAGCACGAAACGACTGTCAGCAACTGTCTCA
>CM040976.1:25990707-26037275 GCA_022985145.1 Pangasius djambal | reverse complement strand
TGGGATGTCTGGGTTTGATTTCAACCCAAACGCCTAAGCTTCCTGTCTATCTGAAAGGCTGATAAGACATTACAGCAAATGTCTCAGTCTTCATATTCTTACTCACAACTGGTCTCACATTCACGCGATTCAATGATTAGCTGTTGGCGCTGTATTAATGCTGCCTCTCTTGTATGTTTTGTTCACAGATTCAGATTCCGCTCTCCCACTGCTGCTATACCCAGTTGGGGACTGCTTCACTCTGTCTGTGCTTCTCCTCTCAGCCTTTGCCTGACCACAGTACTGCCACCTCCAAGAAAGAGCCCCACAGCTCACCCAACCAGCCTCCCTCTCGTTCCATCCTCACTCTCCTCTGCCCTTTCCCACATCTCGTAAATAAAAGGAGCACTGGTGACCATTATTAACTACCATCTCTGCCTCTGTGTGTGTCTGTGTTCTGCTTGCCAGTGCTGCAAGTTGCTACACTGGAAGAGAATGCGAGCGTGAACTCAGACCCTGACCACACTCTCCAATACCTGCTTGAATCCAACCGTGCCAGCAGGAAGTCACACAGGAACAGGCATGAGGGCTCTGACTGGTCACCGATGAGCTGGTGGTCCAACGTAGCTTGGGGGTGGTGGTAGTGTCCCCCCTCCTCTGATTCCTGTTGGGACACCCACTGCCTCCTTCCCAAACTGACTGCCCATGACCATGTGGCAGCCTATTTGTACACATTCGAATGGACTGCTAATTATGAGGGATGGCCAAAAGGAGATTGGACCCAGGTAATAGCACCCCTTTTATTTGGAGAGACTCAGCTGGCATATTATTCACACATGCCAACCAAGTCCACTGAGTATGGCAAGGTGACGGCAAAATTCTACATCTCCTGGTAGTCCCCAGGTCTAAAATTGACCACCTAATGCACCTGGCCCATGCCCACCCACTAGGGAAACGTCTGAATGAAGCAAGCTTGCGCTTGCTAATTTGTTAACTTTTGACTGAGCCAGTCCTTTTAAATCTACTTACAATTTGATTAACATTCTGATGTAAGTGTGAATGTGAGAACCATTCTTTGTGACTTGCTTGATGGTTTGCTGTAATGGCTTTACAAGCTTTACAAGAGGATTATTTCCATACCCCTGTGGTGAACTGAACTTGCCAAATGTTTAGATGGGATGAATATAACCCAGCCTGAGGGGCTCTTTGACGCATTCTTCCATAGCTTTAGTCCCAGTGAGTGATAGGGCACACACTCTGCTTCCTGGTTTTTACACGTTCACCGACTTCAGGGCTTTCAATATGCATAGTACGTCACATAAGAGAGAGACAGGTTGTAAAACAATGTGAACTCCAGAAACTTACCTCACCTTCTTTCCATGAGATCAGGGGTTATGAGTGGTGAGCCAGGGTGGACCAAGAACTATAGGATTCTGTGAAGATTTCATGACCATGAATGCCATATTTTTTGTGTTTATGTGTGCATCTGCACTGAAATGATATACATGGTTATTTTTTCTTTACTCAGTGGTGAACCAGCGTACTGGTTCATTCAGGGTACACTCAGGGATCAGTGTGAGGGAACGAGAAACATCTAGTATTTTAGTTAAGCCCTCATCCAGGAAGTTCTTGACTTCACCAGAATCCAAGAATTTGGATTATGGGCTGGAAAGTATTGGTAAGAATTAGTTGGAAACATGGTATTAGCTTCTACTCTTCTGCTAATGACACACAGTTTCAGCAAAGCCAGAAGAGAGACACCAGCTTAACAGAGTTGAGGAATGTGTAAAGGACTTTAGACACTGGATGCTTATTAACTTCCTTCTACTTAATTCTGACAAGACAAAAGTACTAAAGTACACATGCAAAAGTACACATGCAGCTAGAAGTAAGCTTTCTAATTACACAGTAACTCTGGATGGCCTTTCAGTTCCATTATGTGCAGCAGTAAAAGACCCTGGCGTGATTATTAACTCCAGTCTTTCATTTGAGGCTCATGTAGACAATATTACTAGGATAGCCTTCTTTCATCTCAGAAATATTGCTAAGATAAGAAATATAGTGTCACTACATAATAAAGAAAAACTAGTTCAAGCTTTTTTTAACTCTAGGTTGGATTATTGTAATTCCTTGTTGTCTGTATGTTCCAGTAGATGCATAAACAAGCTCCAGTTAGTCTAGAATGCAGCAGCTGGAGTCATTACTAGACCCAGAAGATATGACCACATCACCCCTATCTTATCCACACTGCATTGGCACCCATTCAAATTTCGCATTGATTATAAAATAATACTATTGACCTATAAAGCACGGATGTTCTCGCGCTGCTCCGCCATGCCTACTTTGATAAAAAAGTGCAGGGTCTTTGTTGGTACCTAGTGTGGAATAGTGAAGGCTACAGCAGGGGGCAGACTGTTCGAGACTCAGTCTCAGTGTCTTTAGTCAAGCCTTTTTAAAATAGGTTTTTTTCTATGTAAAGGAGCAGATCTGGAGGGCTCACAGGCATAGAGTGTTTTGGAACTGGGATGGTTTGATGCTGTCGCACCCCCACTCTCACACGTTCACTCAGGTTTGTTGACAGTGGAGTGGCTTGCCGCTTTGTCCCAGGGCACTGGTCCCCTGATGTCTGTATTGCCTTCTGGCTCTCCCTTTTAGTTATGCTGTCATAGCTAGTATTGCTGGAGTCCCTGCTTGCACTCAGCACACAATGTACATTGTCTTCAACCATTACGTGACAATGAGCATGCCTAATAATCTGTGTTTCTCTCTCCCCTCTGTCGAGCTACACATGCTACCCCTTGAGATTCTAACCCCTTCTGCTCTCTGGACCTGCCTGATCCACTCTGATGCCTTACTTCTTGTTGGTGTTATCATCACCTGAAAATCATTTGCTACTGCTGAGGATGGCCTCATATTGACAGCCTAAAGATCAATGAGATTGCTGTGGAGGGAACCACTTATTAACCAAGAAGATGGCTGTTTATGTTTACTGATTAACAAAAAGTAACTTGTCTTGAAGAATTTAAATATCTTTTCTGGTGTTCATTGGTGTGACATAATGTCCTATGGCAAGAGAAAAGTAAGGAAAGGGGTATTCTGATGTACAAATTCCAGAGAAATGTGTCTACAATTTCCATCTGCATAACCAACATACCTCTTCGCCAACCAATCAGAGTTCGTACAATGCATAGCACCAAAGAGACACACAAAACATAGCAAGGCAAAGTTGCAACTTGTAATTCCCTGCCTACAACTGGTAAAAACCACTGAACACACCCCCCTCAACTTCACATTTGAACTAACTCGGGTAGTCTTCTCAACTACCAGTTCCTTCCTTCTTTACAGAGTGACATTAAATCAATATAGCTGCACACACTGTGAACAGTGTAAAGTGTCCCTTCTCTACATTTAAGTTCATTTATAGCAGTATTGGCTTTAGATCACTAAATATACAGACACAGTACTTGGTTAAGTCTATAACACTGACCATACTAATTGCTGTTTTGAAAAGGTAATCTTCAACTTTAGAGTTAGCACTAACGTTAGCTGGCTAATGTGTACTTTATGTAGTCTCAGTGCACTTTATATAGTCTTTATGTTAACTGAAGTCTGAAGTCAGAAATAAAATGAATACTCACTGTAAGCTGTCTATAAAATTATTTTTAATAATAATCTGGTAAAAAAAATAATAAAATTACAGAACACAAACATTTTCATTATCAAAATATCACCCAGTATTTGGTGATTTCAAATATAAACAGAAACCCAAATGACTGCTTCAAAATTCTTGTTCTTACTTTTCAGTGAGTGCTGCCATGTTGAAGTGACGTCACGGAATTGTAACTTGCAGAAGCTGGGGCACTCTGAATTTCCAAGTAGGAACAGCTCGTGTTTGGAACAACCCCCAGATTTAATATTTCTAGAGGTGTAAAACCCTGCAGCTCCCTTAATTTTATTAGTTACGCAAGTGTTGTTTCTTCATGTCAAAAAAAATAAAAAAATTCAAGGTATTTCTTTTTTTGACAAAAAAACAAAATGTTCACAGCTTACAGATGACACAACCATATTCTTGAGAAGTGATGAAGAAACAGATGCAGCACTTGAGTGTTTAAATATTTTTTCTTTAGTATCAGGTTTAATTATAAATATTAATAAATGTGAACTCTTTCCTTTGAAAGATATAACTGATGGTATGGTGGAAATACATGGCATTCCAATTAAAGACCAAGTCTCATATTTAGGGATTAAAATATGTAAAAATCAAATGGAAAGAACTGAACTATCTTCCATTAATTGAGAAAGTGCAAAAGATGTTTAATGCTTGGCTAATTAGAGATTTATCTTTGAATGGTAGAATACTGCTGCCAAAGACTGAAGCGTTGTCATGGTTAGCTTATACAGCAATGATTTTAGAGGCTCCACAGTCAATTATTAGGCAAGCTAATAAGAAAAAGTATAATTTTATTAAATGTATAATAGGCCACATTACTTAAATAGAGGTTAAACGGATTCAGAACTCCATTAAATCAAATGACAAATTGTGGTATTATATCCTAAATTTAATTTTATTTAATTTGTTTTTAAAAAAAAAAATTAGTGGTATTAAATGTCTCCTCAATTGTAACTTTGATATTAATAAAATTCATATTAAGCTGTTTCATAGACAAGCTCTGTTATCTTGATTGATGGTATATAAACACAATTGGTCTCCCCACAGATGTATGATTTGGAATAATAAAGATATTAAATATAAAAATACTTTTTTTTTTAAATACTGGTTTAGAAATAATATTTTATTGGTAACCCTGTTGTTTCACCATAACACTTATCTGCTTTCATATGCAGAAATTTTAGATAGATAGGAACCTCCAGTATCTGCTAAGGAATATGCAATTGTCTTTGATGCTATACCTTCTGGACTCCTTCATATGTTCTGTGTCGTTGATATTGTTGATCTGAATATGAATCTTGAGTTCAATTTAAAGTTAGATGGTATAAGTATTATTGATTTAAAAAATGCAACAATAGTTTCCTTAGACAGATGTGTCAGTCATTTAGTGTACCTCCAGCTAAAAGTTTTTGAAATTCATGTTTTCAGGATATTAAGTGGGAGGAAGCTTTCATGGTTTCTAGGAGATATTGTGTCACCACTAAGATTCGAGAGGTTTCATTTAAAATTATTCCATGTATTTACCAAGTAAACCAGGTCATAAAAAGATTTAAGAAAGATATTCATCTGACATGTGTGTTTTGTAATTTGAATGATGAGAGTATTCCTCATCTCTTCTTTGATCGTATTTGTACTAAATTTTTCTGGAGTGACTTTAAGGTTTTCTTTAAGGAGATTACTGGAGCTGACATTATTTTGGAAGATAAAAATGTTATATTTTAAGACAAATCTTCAGAAAAGATTTTTTTTTTGTTCTTAATTTATATATTTTAGGTAAATATCATACTCATAAATGTCGATGGTCAAAAAGGTACCAAATTTTGTACACTTTAACTTTGAGCTTTATCGGTATCTTGAAGCATTGAAGGGTTTAAGGAACACCAAAGCTTAAAAAAAAAAAAAAAAAAGACTTTTGACTGAAAAGCCTTGAACTTTTATCCATCTTAAAGGCTTTCATACTTGTGACCCCTATGTACCCTATGTATATAGCTCTTTACTTCTGTTTCATTAATATTTATTCATTTTTTTATTTATTTTTTCTATCTATTGTTTGCATTTGTTGTGTGTGTTGTGACGTTGAATAAACTATTAATTGAGAAAAGGGGAAAAGATTAATAAAAAAAAAAAGTACCGAAGGTTTTCATACGCCTGCCTGTAACTGTTCCACATCTTCATGTACGCAGCAATGCTGAACTGAAGAGTTCTACGCGCAGCTTCGCCACTTCCGGCCACCTCTGATGACGACATTTTGTTTACCCATTCCAAATGTGCACAGTATTTTTAACACTTTTTATGTATTTTTCAAACTTGTATTTTTCAGTGTACTTATTTTATTTAACATTATTTAACTTTTTAATGTATTTTTTAGATACTGAAAATGGCTTTTTCCCTCTTTCATTTTCTTTGTAAGAATGGTTTATACGAGTTCTACTCTGTTTTTGCCAATATTGGAATATTCAAGTCAAACTTTTACAATATTTTGTAACTGGGTATTTTTGTACTTTTTTGCTTTTTGAAAAGTAAAAATAGCTGTTAGTTACTTTCCACTTCGAGCATTTTTACGTTGAGGCTTTTAACCTACACATTACCACTTATAAGGGGCCACGAACGCAGCAGTAGTTGAGAAGACTACCCCAAGTTGACGAGTTGACATCTGAAGCTGAGGAGGGAGTTCAGTGGTTTTTACCGGTTGTAGGGGGGAATTACAAGCTGCAACATCGCCTCGAACGCAGCAGATGGACCGCCATCTAGTTTACCCGGATGTGTCACATGGGTACGTCACATGAGTCCTCGTTTCGGACACACGTGTGTATATATATGCTGTAACTGCAGAAAGTGTGCTAGCCATTTTCGGTTCCTCTCTAGATATGTATGCATGTGTGCTTTTTTCCCCCCCTTAAAACAGGTTCAGATGTTGATTAAACATATCGGGATACAGTCTGTTGCCCTACGAAAAAAACACCAGCATTCTCACTAGCATGGTTTGGATTGACGGATAGCTCTTGTAACTAGTCTGGACAGTTGGTCAACAGCAACCTCAAGGCTAATTCGGCTCACCAAAAAATAAGGCAGGGTAATTGGGTAAGTTACACACACACACACACACACACACACACACATATATATATATATATATATATATATATATATATATATATATATATATATATATATATATATATATATATTAGTTGATTTGCGTCTTGTATCCCATTGGTATTTGTTTGTTTGTTTGTTTATTTTATATGCATGGCATGTTGGATACCAAGAGCTCTTGCTAAATGAAAGAATTACAGTGCAAACAGATAGCAGCTGTTCAGTAAAGCATTTTGCGTATTTCTTGAATATCTTTGTTTATCTGCATCTCATTGACAAGTCTGAATAACCACAGCTGGCATTTTAGTTTGTAATAGTTTTATTCCTTATGTATATCGCAAATAAAGTCGGCCAAGGTGCTGTACAAGAAAATCAAGGCATTTCAAACAACAATGAAATAAAATACAAATAAAATTAAATAAATGACTAAGTAGACACAGTAGACATTTTTAAATCCAATTCTCCCAGGCGTATAAGTCTTTTTAAGGTCTGTAGATTTCAGAGATACAAAAACAAATAGTAAAACCTTAAACTTAATCCTATGTTTGACTGGTATCCAGTGAAGGGACGGCAGAACAGGAGAGATGTGTTCCCTCTTTCTGGTGCCCGTCAGGAGCCTAACAGCAGCATTTTGAATTGGCTTATGACTTAAGTTATGAGTCCAAAAATGTATATTATCGATATAAACGTGAGAAAAAGAAAAAACAAACAAACAAACATGCAGTTAAGAACAACGAGCCCAGCTTCTACTAAGAATAAATGAGCAAAATCTCAGTAGGTAGCTTTTTTTGTTTTTAGCATAAAGAATATTTATTGTAGAATGATACTTTATGGAGCTACCTTCGGATAACCCCTTGTTATGTCTAGTCTGGCTGTATCATATTAGCTAATGTATATCTCGTAAATATTACAAGCATTGACTGATTTCTGTACACTCAGTACATCATATGGTTGTATTAAGAGTTAATAGGAAGAGTTAATTTAAGACTTTGGATTATGTTCTGAAAACTGCTTTGTGTTTTTATGTTTTGCAGAATGGGAAACACTGCGAGGTAGGCTTTCTCGATCCTTGTAAGACCCGGAGGCTGGACGATGGTTAACTTAACAGTCACTTATTTGCAGATGGAATGTTAGTGTGCGTCTTAACACCTCTGAATTTATGAAAAGGGCCACTTATTGATTTAACAAAAAAAATTTAACATAGAAGCTAATGTATGACGGACCTGCTTCTGAGCCATTCCTACTGTGTGGAAATAGCTTAAAGAGGATGGTAGGTCAGCATAACACATTTGGATTTTAGTACTTGAAATCCTTTAGATTGATGTAGAGTGTGGTATTATCACCATCTGAAATTACAGCGTGATTAATTTACTGTAGAATATGGCAGATTCTGCTGTGAGCGTAAATAGAAATGTGGAATGTAAGGAAGAATTAATGGCAAATAGTAATGAAACTGAAAAGGAGCTCAGAGAACCACCTGAGCATGAGCTCAACTCAAAAGTAGAGCTGAATACTGAGCTGCAAACACCTCAGGCCTGGAAATGGTCAGTCATGTTCCTCTGTTTTTATGGCTTCATGGTTCAACTGAAGCCAGGCGAGTCTTTCATCACTCCTTACCTGCTTAGCACAGAGAAGAACTTCACCAGAGAGCAGGTGGGTCTCAAACTTGACTAAGGTTTAGGTTATTATATAAATGCGTAGTCACCTTATATCTGTATCAATTCTAGTGACTTTGAACTGGAATGTTGCATCACTTTGGTTATAGCCACCCTGTATACTCTTTATTATACAGTCCCCTCCAAAAGTATTGGAACAGCAGGGCCATACACTAAAGACATTTGGTTTGAGATCACAAGATGAAAAGAAGATGGTATAGTAGAATTCCAGCTTTCATTTCCTGATATTTACATCTAGATGTGTTAAACAACTTAGAACATGGCACCCTTGTTAGCAGAGTACCCAGTTTTTAGGTGAGCAAACGTATAAGTACAGACAGTCTCTCCCAGTTAGATTGGATGCATTTCTCTATAAATTGGCAGACAGAATGTTTCTGTAGACTTCTGAATTCATTCCGCTGCTACCAACATGAGTTACATGATCAATAAAGATTAGTGAGCCCATTCCAGAAGCAGCCATGCAAGCGCAAGCCATGACACTACCTCCATAATGTTTTGGATCCTGGATCTTTCTCCACACTTTGTGCAAATTCCAATCTGGCCTTCCAAATCTTACTGCTGATGAGTGGTTTACTTGTGCTATGACCTCTGTATTTCTGCTTTTGAAGTCTTCTTTAAACAGTGGACTGCCATACCTTCACCCCTGCCCTGTGGAGGTTGTAGGTAATGTCATTGACTGACTGTTTTTGGGTTTTTCTTCACAGCTCTCTCAATATTTCTGTCATCGGCTTCTGTTGTATTCCTTGGCCAACCTGTTTGATGTCTGGTTGTTGGTACGATTTCTTTCTTTTTCAGGAAAGAGCCAGAGCAATTAATTAGTTGGTTTATCCAAGAGCAGACATTCAGAGCAATTAACTGTTTAAACAGTCAATCTAACAGGGCACACCTGGGCAACAAGGAATACCTGTCAGTCACGTTGCCCAATATTTTTGATCACTTCAAAAATGGGTGGGTTCAAACAAAAGGAACCATGTCGTTTAATGCATCTAGATGTAAATATCAGGAAATGAAAGCTGAAATTCTGATCTATTGTCTCATGCAATTTTTGATCTCAAACCCAGATGTCTTGTAGTAGTGTCCTTGCCATTCCAATACTTTTAGAGGGAACTGTATGTTATAGTCCTTTTTTATACTCTTTTTTTTCTGGATGTGGACCCTTCTCGAGTGAGGAAAAACAATATATATAGCCGGGTGACAAATTAAAAGAAAACGAAGTGTCTTACTAAGGTGTAGGGCCATGAAAACAGATTTAATGTGTGATGGTGGATATTCTACAATTCTCTGGAACTATACTGGAGGGATGAATACTATTCTTCCAAATGATAATCTCTCAATTGGTGTTTTAATGATGATGGTGGACGGCCGTCCAGAATCTTCCAGCGGTGTTCATTTGGCTTGAGATGTGGTGAACTGTAAAGAGATATATATATATATATCATAATCAAACCATTCAGTGAGCCCTTGTGCCCTGTGGATGGAGGCAGAGTCACCTTGGAAGAGACACTTCCATCAATATAGAAATCTTTAAAGATGGGATAAATATGATCAGTCAGAATAATTTTATACAATTTTGTAAGGGGACAAGTAGACCAAAACCATCCTGACAAAAAATGCATCCCACAGCATAACAGAGCCACCTTTTTTCTTTCATTTGTCACCTGCCTGTCGGTACACCTGTGTAAAGTGTAATGACAGTAAATGTGGATTGAAGTATGAAATGAAACTGTCATCGAGTTTACTTATGTATTTACTTATCCATTATTAAATAAATATTTTAACCCAAAAGTTGAGTATCAACTACTAGCTACTAAAACTTATTTTAAAGATAGAGATTTCTTTTGTCTTTTTTGACTGTTTCTTTTTCACATTTTCTGTCTGGGGTTTTTTTTGGCTTTGATCTTTGTTTTTGTTCCGGTGTTTTTTGTTTTTTTGTGCTCTGTGGTCATTTATTTTGGATTAGTTGTCCCAGTCATCTGCACTGCCTCTTGCAGCTGAAACTCTAGAAACACATGTACTCGTGCGCAGACTCGGTCAGAGTTTAAATTCCTGCTAAGTGGGTCACACATGATGTCAACTGCCATATCCTCTGGGCCTCAAATCCTTCTGCACACTGAGTCTTTTTTGTGTACTTCTGTTAATTTTTAGGTAGTACTGAGCGTTTAAGGCATCTGTCTGTAAGAAATTGTACTATCGCAGTGGTTTCTTAATCCTTCAGTTTGTGATGTTGCATTGGGATTGTATTTCAATTTATAATTAAACAGTTAAATATGGGTACTTTTGGTAATTTTTTTAGTAAGTGTAAATCAGGAACCATCAGTCAGGATAGTAACATTGATTTCATTCATTCATCTTCAGTAATTGCTTTTTCCTGGCTAGGGTCGTGGTGGATTCACATATTCATACACTAATTCAAGCCTAGGGGCAATTTGTTATAGCCAGTCCACCTACTGGCAAGTTTTTTTTTTTAGAAGGTGGTAGGAAACCGGAGGAAACCGACATGAACACAGGGAGAATATACCTGGAAGCTCTGCACAGACAGGAGCTATTGAGGCAGCAGTGCTAACCACTGCACCAGTGTGCTGCCCTTGGCTAAAACATAAAAAATTAAAGTGAGAAATTAGTGCTATTTCTGTATCTTTTTTGGCGATTTGAAGCAATTGTATCTACAGTTCATTGGCTGTTCTAAGCCTGTTCATCGTGAGCTCATTCTAGATTTTCTTACTGCTTTCTGTTTTCATGGTCTCTGCAGGTCACAAATGAGATTAATCCAGTGCTCTCGTATTCGTACATGGCTGTACTGGTGCCTGTGTTTCTGCTGACTGACTACCTACGGTATAAGCCTGTCTTGGTCCTCCAAAGCATGAGCCATGTCTCCATCTGGCTCCTACTACTGCTGGGCACCTCCTTGTTGGAGATCCAGTTCATGGAGTTCTTTTATGGCATCACGATGGCGGCCCGTGTGGCCTATTCCTCTTACATTTTTTCACTTGTGCCTGCAAATGTGTATCAGCGTGTGGCCAGTTACTCGCGCTCCTCTGTGCTGCTGGGTGTGTTTACCAGTTCAGTGACGGGCCAGCTGTGTATGTCACTGGCTGACATCACATACAACACTCTCAGCGCCATCTCACTGGGCTTTGTCGCTTTTGGCTTGTTGCTTTCCACCTGCTTGCCGTGGCCAAAACGAAGTCTGTTTTTTAACCAGAACCACAGGCATGAGGAGGGACCTGCCACTCAGTCAGAACTGGACAAAATTAAACCAGATGAAGTGATTGCAGAAGGTGATAAAGCCTCAGCAGGTGGCTGTGGCAGTCACATAACCTCCTCCAGCATGAACATTTTCATTGAGATGTTGAAGGAGATGCGCAATGTTGTGAAAGTCCCCAGCCTGAGACTGTGGAGCCTGTGGTGGGTGTTCAACTCCACTGGCTATTACCTGGTGGTGTTCTATGTGCATATCCTGTGGAACAAGTTGTATCCAGCCACAGAGCAGAAGCATGTCTATAATGGAGGGGTCGAAGCTGCCTCAACTTTGCTTGGTGAGTTACACAGGATCTGTGATGTCTAAGAAACTACAGCCGTCATGAGGAGAAAAGGCTTGTGTCAATAATTGATGTTATCAAATATTACAATAATTTTAATCCTGAATCCATTTGAAAGACTCTAAGAATTTGCAGACCAGATTTGCAGAATATGCTGGGGTATATGCAAAAGAATCATAAACGCTCTGGTTGAAAGCCCAACAAGATTGCCACAGTATGTATCAATGAAGCACCAACGAGGGAAAAAAATAATTGTGCAGCTCTTTGTGAAACTGACACGGGTCGTCACTTAGTGTAAAGCTTAGTGTTTTGATGTTCTGTCATGTAAAAAAGCCTTTCAGAGCTGGTCTTTTTCCCCCCTAAAATCTACCTCAGTGAGCTATGACTTACTTTGCAGCAACAAGCTAGATTCTGTTATTTTTCAGCTTTATGGCTGCACAATGTAATGATTAACATTTGTTAATTATCACCCTATTGGCCTTTATGATACTAATATTTGGAACGGTCTATAATATGCAGTTGGGCACTTTTATTGTGTCTTGTGTGCATTCAGACTGATCTTTGCAGTTCCAGAGAAGTTTTTGTGGGTGTTTTGACAATAGTGTGATTAAAAAGAGTTAAAGTTGTTAAAATTAATGAAGGATACATCACTTGTTTGTTTGAATATGTTGCAAGGCACACTACTACTGTAACCCTCAAAAGCATCATTGGAATGTGGAAACATCACTTTGACAGTGTTTTATTTGTTTAGGGTTTTGTTAATTTACATTGTTACCATGACATTCCACCTACATTTGACTTGTCACAGTGACCCTATAGACAGATTTTACAGCTCTTGTTTAATATTACAGAACAGGCAAAGTTCAGATTTTGTAAACAGCTGCACTGACTTTGGCAAGTTGACATTATAGCTACAATAAGCACGTAGTATTTTAAGTCATGAAAATGTAAAGTTATTTATTGAACAGTGGGATAATAGTTAAAATATGATTAGTACTTTAGAAACTAATGCTTAGTACCATTTGTCCCAGGTGCGATCACGTCATTTGTGGCAGGATTTGTGAAGATCAGATGGAAGGTCTGGTCAGAGCTGGTAATTGGGGTGATCACTGCAGCTCAGGCTGGTTTGCTACTTCTCATGGGTACAACCACCAACATCTGGGTGTGTTACACTGCCTATATTCTCTTCAGAGGCTTCTACCAATTCCTGGTTCCCATTGCTACGTGAGTACTGCAGGCTCTGAGTAATCATCTTCACTATTAAAAAGCATTCAGTGAGAAAGTTATCCACTATCCTGGAGTGATCTTTGCACTTAAGTCATGGTGTGGTTTAATTTTGTTATTGAAATGTTATGTAACATGGTAAGTAGCTGGTATTGTTGAGCCAATACGTCAGCCATCTGAGATATCCAGACAAAATATAATTTTAGTTTATGCCTATGTAAACTGAGTATCCATTGCTGATAACAGTGCATATAGTTTAGATATATTGGGTTTTTAAAATACAGACTTATTGCTCCACGACCATCTCCTGTGTAATGGGATGACTCTTGGCATTGAGCTGTGTTATTTTTTTTTTTTTCTCCTCACATTGCACGCAAAAGCTATAAATTGATTCTAGGTAGCATTTTTGTTATTTTGTTTTCTCATTCTGTGAGGTGACTGCATGTTGTGCCAGCAGGAGAGTTATATGACCACTTTACTGCAATTTATTTTGCTAGGCTTAACATAATGTTCATGTAAATGTGCAGGCTTATGATCATAATAAGCCTGTGTAAGTAAAGGAGCGCAGAGGTCCATATCAGTTAAGCACTCGTAGTGAATTGTATGCTGTGTACATCTGTGAAACCCCCAGTAAGAGAAAAGAAAAATCCATCTGATGGGTTAAGGAGAACATAAGCAAACAGAAAAGAAAATAAACTTTGTCTTTTTCTCTGGTGTCTTTTTAAATTAGTTTTCAGATTGCCTCTTCTCTCACTAAGGAGCTGTGTGCTTTAGTCTTTGGAATAAACACTTTCCTGGGGACGATCTTGAAGACTATAATTACTCTAATTGTGGTAGATAAGAGAGGCCTGGCTCTGGCAGTACACTCCCAGGTAAGCAACATTATTTTCACTGGCACAAGCAATATGACCTTTATTTATGCTTATATAAAACAGAAATGCTGTTTGTTAGTAGTTATTGAAAGACACAAAGCCAGATTCCTGCTGCTTGCATTTACATTTAGTTATTTGGCAGATGCTCTTTCCCCGAAGTGATTTAGTGAAGCAGATTAAGCATGATGCTCCACATAGGGGTCAGTGCCAGCTTTATGCATTTTGGGAAGGAGCTCTGCATTTTAACACTGGTATACACTGCTCTGCGTTATCACTCAAAAGCATGTCAAAAAGTTTTCCTTCCCAATAAAAACTGCACATGAGCCAACATATGAATCTGGATTGATTGACAGCTGTGTAGATGTTTTGAGCTCTCCGATATTAACTGACCACTGCCGGGAAGCCCTTGCTAACAAGAAGTAGCAATCTGTTAACTATCTTAGGGTTTCAGTCATGCGACTTTTCTGTTAAGGTCGCCGTATTTGTGAATGATGGCTAAAATGACTCCTTTTACTTCAGAAGAAAATAAACCTTTCATAATTCTTAGACATAATCCTTATGTACTTTCCCCCAAACTGCCAAACTAAAAAAAGAGGGAAAAATCACATAAGCATTGGGCATAGTCAGTAATACAATTTAGAATGTTCTGAAAAAGAAAGAAACCACTGGTATACTAAGAAGCAGAAATCGAACTGGTCAGTCAAGGAATAAAACAGCTGTCGATGACAATCCTTGTGAAGAAAAACCCAAAAACAACAGTTAGTGGCATCACCAACAACCTCCACAGGGCAGAGGTGAAGGTATGCCAGTCCACTCTTCAAAGAAAACTTCAGAAGCAGAAATATAGAGCCCATACCACAAGATGAAAACCACTCATCAGCAGTAAGAATCAGAAGGCCAGATTGGAATTCACAAGGAAATGCAGAGATGAGCCACAAAAGGTCTGGAACCAAGATTAACCTCTACCAAAGTGATGGAAAGGTCTCCAAAGTGTGGAGAAAGAAAGGATCTACTTATGATCCAAAACATTCAGTCAAGCATGGTGGACATAATGTCATGGCTTGGGCTTCTGGAACCGGTTCTCTAATGTTTATTGATAATGCAACTCATAATCGTAGCAGCAGAATGAATTCAGAAGTCAACAAACATTCTGTCTGCCAATTTACAGAGAAATGCATCCAGTTTAATTGGGAGGAACTTCTTCATGCAGCAAGGCAATGATCCAAACCACATAGCCAACACAACAAAGGACTTCACCAGGGAAAAAAAGTGCAAGGTTTTAGACTGGCCAAGTCAATGGCCAAGTCAATCACCAGACCTTAACACAATTGAGCGTGCATTTTACCACCTGAAGAGGAGACTGAAAGGAGAAACCCTCCAAAACAGTCTTTGACTTTTCCTGGGTGGAGGTTGGGAATTACAAGTTGTGACCTCCACTCAAACAAAGCATTACTAAAATAGACAAGCCTTTTTCTCCAAGCGCCTGATGGTTACCGGGTAAATAACCATGCAGTTAGTACCTTGTGAAAGGACTATATCGAAAATGTACTGCAAAAATGTACCGTTCTTGCCCTAATAATGCGATTCATACGTTATACTTTTAAACAGTGTATTAAAGCATTAACTGACTGCGTTAAAAAAACAAAAAGAAAAACAGAGTAACACTGCTAGCGCTCTGACTTTTTAAACCACTACATTTGTTAATAGCTCAAGACCCTCGATCAGGAAAATAGAATCATAGTCAAATAGAAAATAGAACCAGAATACACAATGATGGAATTTAATGGTGTCTGGTCTGGTATATCTGGCAGCTACATTTTATGTCACATGTTTTTCTTCCAGTTTTTTGTGTACTTCTTTTACTTCACCCTGCTGACGATGGTTTATTTGGGCTGTGCTGCATGGGTTATCACGCGCCATTATCGCAATCAGAGGCGAGAGCTGGTTCCCACAGATGCAACTACACCAATTGAGCTTAGCCCTGTGGAAAAAGATCCCCCGGAGAAGAAACCTGTCTCCAATGGATCAAATGTCAGGACCTGAAAATTAAGTGAATTCTACAGTGTTCATGGTGAGGTTCTCTCACTTGAGTGATTGGTTTTTCTTTGCATGTCCTTGAGATTTCTCTCATGAGATTTATATGAATAACAGTGCATTACTGAAATGCATAACAAAAAGATGCACTTTGTTTTAGTAACTCTAATGATCTGTGAGTTTATTACAATAAGGACCTTGTCATCTCTAAATGAAATTGCAAAAAAAAAAAAAAAGGCAGAATTTCACTTACTATGCATTACCAAAGGCTAAGGCTGAGAGTGGAAATAAGAGTTAAAATGTAGGAGATTCGTTGCGGATAACATCACTTGCATGCCTAACCTTGCTTAGCCAATGGAAATCATAATAGGAGGAAATCATTCATACCAAAATATTGAGACCTGCTGCCTAGTTTATGAAATCACTATGTAAAAACCTTTGTGCATCTCTTCATTAAGACTTATATTGCTGGGAGCAGGAAACCTAGCTGTCACAAGCAACAAGTAAAAAATTAGGTTACATTGTAAAGCAATTATTTTGAAGGATGTCAATGATTTTATAAATGAAAAATGTCTACTAAGGAATTTTGTTTTCTCCCTGTCTTGTATAAGCATTTTAGTTAAACTTGGCATAAATCCACTTTTAATTTTGTATCTACACCCACTTATCATATTTTAGTTTGCTGGTTAATAATTTGCTTTGTGAGTTTATTTTGAAGCAGGGAACACCCATCAATGTGATGCAGAGGTCTATTATATCTGTAATTACATAAGTGACTTGTTTGAATTTTGTTGATAATGGTGAAGAGCATAGACTTATTAGTTGTCTGATCATTTCCCAGCCTTACACAGTGTGTATTTAGGTTGAGATAGGAACACTAGCTGGGAAGCTCATAAATACATGCTGTATACTAAACATTTTAGTTTAATATTAAAAAGAGTATTCTGTTAAAGTATTAAAAAAAAATTTTTTTTAATTACTTGTGGGATGATGTTCGTGAAATGCCTTAGTATGGTTGTACAGGACCATTTTGCCCTGTAACTGGATGCAGTTTGATTCCCTATAGAAATCTGCTGGATATCATTATATTTTGTCATGTGCCTGGGGCCCTTCTACGTTGTCAGAATTGCCTTGCAATTTCTGGCCACGCATGTGTATATATATATTTTTTTTGTTTGTTTGTTTTTCTTGTTCTTTCTTCCCTAAGCTGAAGATTGTACTGCTCTCACTCCTATTTCTAACATGAGCAATTACAAAAGTAGTTCTTTTGTTTTCTTGAATCCTCTTTTAGTGGTTTTTTTTTTTTTTTTTTTTTTTTTTTTTTTTTTTTTTTTTTTTTTTTTTTTTTTTTTTTTTTTTTTTTTTTTTTTTTTTTTTTTTTTTTTTTTTTTTTTTTTTTTTTTTTTTTTTTTTTTTTTTTTTTTTTTTTTTTTTTTTTTTTTTTTTTTTTTTTTTTTTTTTTTTTTTTTTTCTTTTCTTTTCTTCTTTTCCCTAAATTTCTACCGTTTGAGTTATTTTATGATCATGGCATGGTTTTTGGTACCAGACGGTCTGGTTTGAGTATTTCAGATACTGCTGATTTCCTGGGAATTTCACACACAACAGTCTCCAGAGTTTACACAGAATGGTGCAAAAAACAAAAAGCATTGAGTGAGCTGCAGCTCTGTAAGTGGAAACACCTTGTTGATAAAAGAGGTTAGAGGAAAATGGCCAGGTAGTTCAAGCTGCCGGGAAGATATACAAACTCACTCATTACTACTGTGGTGGCTAGAAAAGCATGCACAAAACATTGACCTTGTGGTCAATGGGCTACGAAAGCAGAAGACCACATTGAGTTCCACTCCTGTGAGCCAAGAACAGGAACCTAAGGCTGTCATGGGCTCAGGCTCAAGCCCCCCCCAAAGTAAAAAAAAAAATTGGACAGTCTTCAACTGGCCATCAACTATGCTAATGATAGCCTAAGATTCGTGTTCTTGACTGACAGGAGTGGAACCCGATGTGGTATTCTGCTGTTCTAGGTTCAAGGTTTGATATGTTGTGCATTGAGATGCTTTTCTGATCACCATGGTTGTAAAGAGTGCTTATTTGAGTTACTATAGACTTCCTGTCAGCTCAAACGAGGCTGGTCAGTCTCCTCTAATCTCACTCATCTGCACAGTGTTTCAGGCTGCAGACCCTCTGCTCACAGGATGTTTTTTGTTTTTCACACCATTCTATGTAAACTCTAGAGACTGTTCTGTGTGGAAAATTCTAGGAGATCAGCAGTTTCTGAAATACTCAAACCAACCCATCTGGCACAAACAACCATGCCATGGTTAAAGTCACAGAGATCACATTTTTCCCCTTTCTAGTGTTTGACGTGAACATTACCTGAAGCTCTTGACCTGTATCTGCATGATATTATGCACTGTGCTGCTGCCACTTGATTGGCTGATTAGATAATTGCATGAATGTGCAGGTGTAGAGGTGTTCCTAATAAAGTGGAAGGTGAGTGTATGTTTGCTAGCAAACTGCCAGAAAAACAGTGGGGGCTGTTTAGATTCAGGAAAACTGAATTCAATGATCCTTTGTTTATCAGACAGTGTCTGTTTAAAGTTGCATTTAGAGTTTGTAAGAGTTATGGGGGAAAAAATGGGACATTTATCATTCTGAGTGTTATATTGTCAGATTGCCCAGACCTACTTACAGGGTCCACCAAGTTACAGTAACTGTGCTTAAATAAGTATATGAGAATTGTTTGTACAGAATACTGATCATAAGGAAAATTCACAGAATTATGCACTTGTTAGTTT
Source organism: Pangasius djambal (assembly GCA_022985145.1). Taxonomy (NCBI): domain Eukaryota; kingdom Metazoa; phylum Chordata; class Actinopteri; order Siluriformes; family Pangasiidae; genus Pangasius; species Pangasius djambal. The sequence goes on along the minus strand of CM040976.1, from coordinate 26,018,393 downwards.
ATGATAACGTTAGTAATGGGTTATATGCCATCTGTTACTGATTGTAACTTAAAACCTTTATTAGACACTGAACGTTTTCTGTAAAATCATTCAGTGAAAATTGTATTTTCTAGATTTGAATTTCTAATGATTTTTAATAAATCGTTTGTAACAAGAAAAAGGTTCTCACAGTATTTTAGAGGTTGTTCACTAAAATGCAGTGACTTACAGAATTATTGGCACCCTTTATAAAAATGAGCAAAAATGATTGCATAATATTAACATTACACATAATTTAAATTTTCCACTCACATAGGAGAAACTCTTTGTTCTAATAAGAAATCATGTTTAGAACTACTTTCTTTTATAATTGGAATTTAGGAATATTTTAAATAAATGATCATTCTTGATAAACTATTATTAGTACACTTTGTACTGTGAATTCACGAACTTCCGCCTCCAGAGAGATTTTCTTCAACAGAAAACAAGAAGGTGGGACTGTGGACTCTCTTAGGTCAGTTTAAAAAAAATAAACAGCTTAGTATCCTTGCCTTGCTATGTTTTTTTTTTTTTTTTTTACGGTTACTGAAAAAAAAAATAGCTAGCTAACATTATCCCTACATTCTCACTTAAATCAAATGCTTGAGTGTGAATTGGCAGCAAGGAAAACAACATGGTAAATATCTAATTATTTGAATAAAAATTTGAGAAGAATTGTCTTAATTAGGAGTTAATTGAGTGCACATGTGGCTGTAAAAGTGCCTACCTTTAGAGACTGCGTTTTTGTACTTGCCACCATGGGAAAATCCCAGCAAGAAAATTATGGACCTCCATAAATCCTGTTTCCACACAACTGAAGCATGAGCATGTGTACAATCATTTGCATACAAACATAAAAATCTTGGGACCAAACACTACATCTTTCAGGAAGGAGGCTCAAATTAACTCCCAGGGATGAACAAATTTTGGTCCAAAAGGTTCAACTGAACCCCATGACAACAGCAAAGGAACTGGTGCAGGAGTTAGAGGCATCAAGTAACAAATATGTGCATTCACCATGGCCTGAATGGCTGTTGCAAAAGAAAGAAGCCGGTACTCCAAGACCGCCATGAAAAAGCCAGACTCAAGTTTGCAGGTGATCGGCAGAATGAAGACCTAGCTTTTTGGAAAACAAAAATACTGTTTGGCCATAATGAGCATCACTATATATGGAGGAAAAAGGGTTATAATTTTAATTACCATCCATACTATGACACAGGGAGGTGATGGCATCATGTTTTTCCAGGTGTTTTGCTGGGAAGGGGACTGGTGCATGTCAGTAAATAGATGGCATCATGAGAAAGGAGGATTATTTAGAAATAAAGAAACAAAACCTATCAGCTAGAAAGTGGCCATTTCTTTGTAAAATTGTACAAGATTTCACACAAGAAGTTTGGTATTCATGAAAATCCTACAAATTCAGAAAATTGTTTGGATTCTGCTCCTGAGTGTGCGTAAACTTAGGCATAAGAAGGCTTATAAATCACATAAATTGAATGGATTACTGCACTTTTATGTATGAAATTGAGGTGATGTTTACAGCTTACAGCTATGTGCAGACTGGCCCATGCTCTGTTTACATAGTGGCAGTTCTTTTGTTGTAACTGAATAATTAGTTTTATTTGTCTTCATTTATGGATGTGTTGCTCACTTTCTTTCTTTTTTTCTCCCCCTTTAATTATTAATATGAAATAGCTGTTTTTAACAAAATTTTTAATGACAGTCCCTGACCTAGCTAACTGGCATGAGGAGGTGTTTTGATAGAGATGATCCATATGATGATCCATAAATTAAGACAAATACGAGAGCAAAAGAAATGCTGCTGTATAAACGGAGGAAGGGCTGGTCTGTCTGCACATAGCTGTAAGTCGTAAACAAACGCCTCAACAGATGTAAGATTTAATGTTCAATTATTAATATTTTTGATAATAATATATTATTAAATTTTTTATTGACATAGGGGTGAGTCAAAATAACATCCATTTCTGTCTTTCAACCTTTAGCCTGATTTTCAAGTCAAATAACTTTCACTTCTGCCTTTCAGGTTTTACCCTCATTGTTTATGTCGTGCTCCCAGCTGTCTGTGTACTTTTGTGGAGCGTTGTCGGCCTCACTGCATGCAAATGAGCTGTGTTTGGAAAGTGTTTTGCACTTTAAAGTTGATCATCATATGAATGTGAAGAAAATCAACGTTTCTGAAACTCGTAAATCAGTGGAATGTTTTGGTTTGGTTTGGACAAACATTTATACACAACTTTACTAAAAGATTGATTAATGAGGCCCAATGTTCTTGTGCTGCAGTACTGCTTTTGCCTGCTGGGTTGCCTCTGCTAGTGTCCATGTCCTGCTGAGTGGGGGCTGCTGTGGCTACAAATGGCCCAGTTTACTAGTCTCCTATCACCCGTGATATAGTTCTTGTCTTTCTTCTTTTACCATGAAAAACATCTTGGAAAGATCGCTTGGGGTGGTGATTGCTCAGTCCGCTACAAGACCCATTATTCTTCCCTGTGTAAGGTTCTCCTGGTTTTATTACAATCTTCCAACATTTATTTTTTTCTTAACGTGGGCAGTCTTTTGGCAGGTGCAGATACCTGGTTATAGTGGTTTGGCTATGATTAAGTGTAGTATCTGCTCTCCTCAGTGAGTGTTTAAATCTCCTATTTCATTAGAATAAGTTTATTGGTCACATATACAGTCAGGTCCATAAGTATTTGGACAGCGACACAATTTTCGTAATTTTGTCTCTGTACACCACCACAATGGATTTGAAATGAAGCAATCAAGATCTGATTGAAGTCTAGACTTTCAGCTTTATTTTAAGGGGTTTAACAGAAATAATGCATTAACTGTTTAGGAATTACAGCCATTTTTTGACAGAGTCCCTCCATTTTCATAGGCTCAAAAGTAATTGGACAAACTAACAATCATAAATATTAGGATTATTTTTACTACTTGGAGGCACATTCTTTGCAGTCAATGACTGCCTGAAATCTGGAACCCATGGATATCACTAAATGCTGAGCTTCCTCCCTAGAGATGCTTTGTCAAGCCTTTACTGCAGCCACCTTCAGTTGCTGCTTGTTTCAAGTCAAGTCAAGTCAAGAGGCTTTTATTGTCATTTCAACTATATATAGCTGACGCAGTACACAGTGAAATGAGACGTTTCTCCAGAACCTTGGTGCTACATAAAACAACATCGTCGCCTCACACAACAAACAGTTACAGAACACAGGGCTGAGGACTAGACTAAGTTGTCCTAGCCACATAAAGTGCATCGTGTGCAACCTGGTGCAAACAGTGCAAAACAAAACAGTGTAGAACAGACAACACGAGACAGTGCAGGACAAGTACTGTGGGTCTATCTGCCTTCAGTTTTGTCTTCAGTAAGTAAAAAGCATGCTCAGTAGGGTTTAGGTCATCGGACATTGAAGATCATTTAATTTTTTTGCCTTAAGAAGATCTTGGGTTGCTTTCATGGTACGTTTTGGGTCGTTATCCATCTGTACTGTGAAGCGCCACCCTGAGGCTGAGCCCGAAACATCAGGGGCAAAGGGTAAACATGTTTACATGTTTTGCAAGAACAACTTTTATGCAATAGATCTAGTTTATTAATAAACACAAAGTAATTCTATATAACTTTTATAATATTCATATATATTCATATTCATATATATTCATATTTATAAGCCATATTCATTTACTCTCAAGGAATAGATGAGAAGGTAAACTTGAAATACAAGGACAGTGACTCAGTACTGAGACAAAGTATACTGAAAATTTAATATGGGGGTTGAGGAGGCATTACACACCTCTTACGTTGCCTATCTCTCAATTCTCCTTTCCTGATTCAGTCCCATCTTGTTTCTGACCCATTTACATTTACAGCATTTGGCAGACGCCCTTATCCAGAGCGACTTACATTTGTCTTATTTATACAACTGAGCAGTTGAGGGTTAAGGGCCTTGCTCAAGGGCCCACCAGTGGCAGCTTGGCGGTGCTGGGGATCGAACTCATGACCTTCCGATCAGTAGCCCAACATCCTAACCACTGAGCTACCACTGCCCACCTCTGTCATATCACAGACCAGTCCTTTTAATAAAAAGTAGGTAAAAATTCATTATATTCTCTCTCTCACATACACACACATCTTATATATAAGCCTCTGTCTATCTTTCTGTCTTATCTATTTCTTTGAGTGAGTAATCATCATCAGAGAGTATCTCTGAAACTTAAGCAATACCGTTAATTACCATGCTAGTGTTTATACTGCTGAGAATCTCTTTTTCAATTGACAAAACCAAATGATTGAGTCTGTTCTGGCTCAGTGTTCGCCTAAGCCATGTGCATAGATGACACAATGCACTAAATGACCACTCACAGCTGGAACTGCTGACAGGGATTATAAGTGCTGCTTGAAGAAACAAGCTCAGGGTGGGAAACATGTCAAGGAGTTTGTAAGCACTGGCCATGTCAGAGATAGCACACTCTCTCTTCTTTTTTGCCAGGAACTGTTTCACTACCAGAATGTCCTAAGTGGGATGTTGTAATGTGTTGCAATATGGTTTAGAGATTCCTCACTGAGAAAGTCATAAGCTTTTATAAAACTGTGCGTGTGTGTGTGTGTGTGTGTGTGTGTGTGTATAGTCCAACGAGGTCAAAGATCATTGGGATTTAACGTTGCACAACAACTGTTTGATAGTGTAACCTGCCAGTTGTCCTGCCACAGATACAATTAGACATGCATGTTTAAAAAATAAATAAATAAAAATAAAAAACATGCATGTAACTATTTTCCCTGACAAATCAGAATAAAGAAATGTGTACATACCCCTAAATGTTTTCCCTTCAACTATTTAACCTCTTTAGATGTAGAATACCACTGGTTTTTGAGTGTTTAACTACACTGTAAAAATTATTTGTTGATTTAATTTGAAGTAAGTAAGCTGGTTGCCTTAAAATTATGAGTTGATTAAAACTGAAATATTGACACAGTATAGCAATTAAGATGTCAAAGAAACCTATTATGTTGATCTGATTGATATTTCAATTCTGTCAGTGTTATTATAAACCATATACTTTTTGTGAACGCATTATCTATAACTTAAGCTTATGTATCATATCAGCTCATTTGTGCATTGCACTGCCTAGAGACAACTAACATGTTAAACCCCACTAAAGTAAACTCAACTATAATACATTTATATTTGTAGTTTTACTGATTATTGGTTAACATTTACAATGGCTATGATTTGAATCAGGCTAACTACAAATAACTTGTTTGCCTTAAAATTATAAGGTGCACGCATTATTAGTGTGTTAAAACTGCATTATGTAATACAGATATATACACAGATCATCATGATGTACGAAAACACATTTATTTAAGTGTGGAACAGGGATAATTCTTACCAGCAATCTAAATGCCCTTAAAACACAGACATGCATATATTAGTGTAAATGCCCATATACTGTACATTATACAATCCCCTCCGAAAATATTGGAACTGCAAGGTCAATTATTTTGTTTTTGCTATACGCTGAAGACATTTGGGTATGAGATCAAACTGAATTGTTGCGTTTAGAATGATTTTGTTTTGCTAAATGAATTTCTTGTAGAAAACGAATGTCTATTTTGAACAAATGAGTGAATATTTTAGTTTTTACATACAGTTCCCTGGATGTTCCAAGTTATGAATTTCATGTTGGTGGTGGTGTGTGAATTGTTTGTTGTGAATGTTTCTGTAACATTATCAATACACATGCACATAAAAAGACAGATGCACAGATACTAACATTAGATTTATATGGTCATATACAGTAATGTATGCATGTCTATTTTCTAATGTTAGTTAGATTGCTGGTAAGATTTATTAAGAATTATTTCTGTTCCACACAAATAAAAGTTACAGTGTGTTTTCGTACATCATGTTGAGATGTGTCTGTCTATGTCACACAATGCAGTTGTCAATAGTTAAAAGTGCATAGCATATAGCTTGAGGGATGAGTCAACGATAATTTTAAAGCAAACAAGTCAGTTTCTTGAAATGTTAATACAAAAATCTATTTGTAGTTACCCTGATTAAAATTTTAGTTAACGCAAATGTAAACCAGTAATCAGTAAAACTACAAATATAAATATATTATAGTTGTTGTCTCTAGGCATTGCAATGCACAAATGAGCTGATGTGATACATAAGCTTAAATCATAGATAACATGTTAAAAACAGTATTTGGTTAATAATAACACTGAAGGATTTGAAATATCAATCAGATCAACATATCTTTCTTTGGCATACATTAATAACTATTGTGTCAATTTAATATTTGTTTTAATCAACTCAAAAGGCAACCAGGTTACATACTTTTTTTAAGTTAAATATTTTACAAAATATTTGCACGCATGTGTGTTTTTTTTCTAAATGTCTTTAATTATATCCGTGGCAGGCCAACTTTTGAACAGGATACACTGTCAAACAGGTTTTGTGCAAAATAACATGCATGTTAGAGCAGCTTCAACTTTATCTAATTTTAAAACTCGTTTAAAAACACATTTCTTATTTCTGACTTTTAATTATATGTAAATTGGTTGCTGAGGCATGTTGGATATTGCAACTTCACATTTGTTATATATATATTATTTTTATCTTTGTACAGCACCTTGGTCAGCTGTTGTTGTGTTTAATTGTGCTTTATAGATAAAGTAAAGAAAGAAATAACATCCCAGTGACCTTTGACTTTAAGTAAGCATGAGTGTATTTGTAGTCACGTGTGCACCTGAGAATCAGTGGTTTCATCCTGTGCGTCTAACCAGTTCTTTTTCTGAAACGTTGATTAATTATTATCACGTGTTAAATACGATGCTTGAGGGCAATAAATAGGATTTAAGAAACATGTATATACACACCACCCAAAAATATCTAAACAAAGACTGGCTCTGTGGTGAAATACTGACTGTTATTGAAGGGCTAGAGAATAGGGCTAGAGAAGCAGTATGCATGTATGTATGTGTGTGTATGTGTGTGTTTTTGTCATAAGCACTTGGGGAGTCCCACCCCAGGTCCTCGCTACCCCAAAGTTGAATTAACAGTTTAAAACATTTGTGTCTATCTGTATCCATGGTAGGACAAAAGTCGAACCGGATACATTGATAAACAGTTGTGCAACAAAACAACCCAATGACCTTTAACCTTAAGTGTGTGTGTGTGTGTGTGTGTGGGCAGGTCGGTTTAGTAGGAGTCTGCAGTGGGAGTGTGGGGGAATGAGCAAATTAACATGGTACACTTGTTTCTCATTTGTCGATGCTTATTTAACATGCTGTTTTTCTTTCTTTCTGTCTAAGTGTGCATGCGTGCGTGTGTGCAAGTGAGCGAGAGGAACTGAACTAAACTAAACTGGACCGGTCTGAGCTGCTGGAAAGCTGTTTGCTTTTGTTTCTGTGGTTTGCCTTTTTCCACGTGCAGAGACACAGACAAAAATAAATAAACGCTCCCCAGTCATCTCACCCTGAGTCCGCTGTGTCCTTGAGTTGCATAGTGTCACAGAGGCTCACCCTCTATCATACCTACCCGCTAAGTTGAATGAATAGCGCTTGTATATTTAAAAAAACTTTGTGTCTAATTGTATATGTGACAGGACAACATTTGAACAGGATACACTCAAGGAGCACTTTATTAGGTGCTATTGAATAGGATACAATCAAGGAGCACTTTATTATTAACACTACACTAAAAAAAGCCTCAATTCTTCATAGCATAGATTCCACAAGATGTTGGAAACATTCCTTTGAGATTCTGGTCCATGTTCACACCATTGCATCATGCAATTCCTGCAGATTTTTCAGGTGTACTTTCATCCTGCGAATCTCCCGTTCTATCACATTACAAAGGTGCTCTATTGGATTCAGATCTGGTGACTGGGAAGGCCATTGAAGAACATTGAACTCAGGGGATTTGCACATGGTCAACAACAATATTGAAATAGGCTGTGGCATTCAAGCGATGATTGATTGGTATTAACGGGCCCAAAGTGATGATTGACTGATTGGTATTAACGGGCCCAAAGTGTGCCAAGAAAACATTACCCACACCATTACACCACCACCAGCCCAGACTGTTGACACAAGGCAGGTTGGGTCCCTGGATTCATGCTGTTGGTACCAAATTCTGAGCCCACTCTCTGTGTGCCTATCCTACCTTGTTTAGAAGTTGGTGTTAGAGCACAAGGTCAGCCATGATACAGCACTCCTGGAACAGAGAGGGTTAAGTGCCTTGCTCAAGGGCCCAACAGTGGCAGCGCATGGGCTTGAACCCCTGAGCTTCACAGTGGGTACATCCTGTACAAGAAAGGCCCTTGAAAAGCTGTAAGTCGTTGGATGAGGGTGTAGGAACCTTCAGGGTAGGGCCATACTTGTAACTTGTGAGCCATCACTTTCCAATTGCAGTCCAGGCCCAGTGTATTGTGCCCATGTGGACTCCCTCAACTGCTCAGGCTTGAGTTTCCCAAAAGCATCACAAAGTTAAGACCATTTTTAAGTGGGAGAGAAAGTGCTCAATGCGATGCTCACTCTACCATTTAAGGACAATCTTCATGCTGCAATGCTTTTCGGAAGCTTGGCCCAGACAGGATATCGACATGACCAGTCCTTGCAGCTATCTTTCATCTGACACTAGTTTGAACCTTTAATTCGAAGCCCTGATGTCTTAGTCAGGGTCTAGACCTTAAGCCATTTGAGAAGCTATGGCATGACCTGAAAAGGCTGTTCTTACAAATACTGAATTGAATGGAATTGAATATTAATCTGAAAAGGCCTAGTGTTGTAGAGAGTAATGGCTTAAGGTTCCTCCTCGTTGTTGGCAAAAGTCTTATCAGTAGCTACATCAGGGGTTGCCAAACTAGGACTTGTGACTCCACGTGGGGTCGCCTGATTTATCATTGGGGTCATGAGAGAAACTCACCATCTTTTGTTTTATTTATTTATTTATTTATTTATTTTTACAAATTAATATTAGAAATATCACTCTACTTATGATAACAAAATTTCTATTTTGAAATGTTACTGGGAGTCACATTAAATTATGCCACATTTAATTGAAGTGTTTATGTGCTGTTTTAGCCTTTTCAGTGTAGGAATAAAATGGACAAATTTCTCAGCCCATCTACCTCTGCTAAACCCACCAGCCTTGTGCCCCCCAATCACATACGTATGTACTATTCTAGACTGTTATTAAGTACTAGCACTAACCGGTTTTCCTATTACAGTTAGTCTTTTAATTTTAAAACTTCTCATTTAGCCTACTGAAAGTTCTGTCTTGCATACCAGTCTTCTGGATTTGTAGATTTGTAAATAATTTTGAATTTAAGGTCAGAGTTTTTGATTTGAGACACAGCTCAATGACACAGCGAGTAGCACAAGACAGTCAGTGGCAGAATGAGCAAAAAGAACAACAGAGGTAGTTAGTCTGTTTCATGTTGCTGTGCAAGAAGTCATTTCACAAATTCATTTTTCCCACTGGACTGGTCAGTCAGTGCAAGAAATATTCCTTTGTTTTTAAGTCACTTGTGTTACCTACATGTTACTGACATAAATACAATGTTCAAATGTTACAACAGTTTTTAAAAAATTTTAATCTTGCATTAAAAAAATTGCATTGCATTAGGTCAAGGCTTGGGGTCTCAGAAAACGTTTAATGCCCATTTTGGCTTGTTTGCCCAGAACGTTTGGGAACCCTGAGCTAAACCAGGATGGATAAGGGGTCCCTGTACATTTTAATTTGTTTCCTGCATTATATTGAAACTTAGAAAAATGGGAAAATTACTTGTTTTTTTGTTTTATCTTTTTTCTGTAGCTGAAGAAACAGGAATTCAGCCAGAAAGATCTGGCTATTTATTTTTTTTAAAGGAAGTTGCGTAGTTGCATTATTTGACAACAGAAGATTTAAATTAATAATAAAAGATTTGTGCTGTGAATTACGACGTGTAGTCTTGTGTAGGATAATTATCTATAAAAGACTGATGGTGAAGGTGGGGTGAGGAACAGAGGTAGAAACCATATCTGTGGTGGTATCAGATACATAGCTAAATAAAAGCAGCAAATTATAAATTGGTTATTATAAATAAATAATAGTCTATTATTAAATTAATTTATATAAATAGATTAAAGAGGAAACATTGTGTAAAAATAATAATAGTAAAACATTATCATCATGTTTAATTAAATAAGCAATGCAATATCAGACAGTCAGCTTGGTGTAGCACTTTTTATTCTTGGTGTTTTGAGAAAATCCCCCAAAAGGCAAATGTGTATTCCATGAAATAAACTTGATATGCCAACAGATTTTTTTTTTTCTTTTTAAATAAAATCCATGTATAATGTCATAACAGTTCTGGTAAATCTGTCCAATCATTTTTATACTATCAAATAAACAATCATTCCCTTTCTGTGGCTTTGTTGCATTTCTCTGACTGTTTTAAAATTGAGACTTTTAGAATTATGTAATTCATAATGGTGCAGTTGTAGGACAATATTATGAAACTGGGGAGTTTACATATCAAGAGTAAATTGTGCTTCATCATTTTAGCAGGTTGTTACACTATTTGCCCTATAGATGGTAGTCAAAAATCATCTAAACCAGCATACTGGGAAACATCACTCTCTTTTGATGACAACAGAGATCAATATTTTAAACGTTTTAAATATCAGGCACATGTAATATGTACCATAGTATTTATTTAATAAAGCCACAACTGTTTTCATTCTTTAATCAGTTATGTGGGTGCCACACTTAGCCACAAAGTTGGAAGCACACAATTCTATAGAATATCTTTGTATGCTGTAGAATTACAGTTTCCCTTCACTGGAACTAAGGGGCCCAAACATGTTGCAGCATGACAATGCCCCAGTATACACAGGTCCATGAAGACATTGCTTGCCAAGGTTAGATTGGAAGAACTCAAGTGTCCTGCACAGAGCCTTGATCTCAACCCCACTGAACTCCTTTGGGATGAACTGGAACACTGACTGCACCCCAGACCTCCTCATCCAACATCAGTGCCTGACCTCACTAATGCACTTGTGGAAGAATGAGCAGATCCCCACAGACATGCTCCAAAATCTAGTGGAAATCCTTCCCAGAAGACTGGAGGTTATTATAACAGCAAAGTGGGGACTAACTATGGAATGGGATGTTCAACAAGTGCATGTGAGTGTGATTGGTCTGTTGTCCACTTTTTTTGGCAAAGTAGTGTATATATAAAACAGTGATATTTTAAATGTGATTTTAAAAAAAAAATGAATAAAAATTTGTATAGTTCACAATGTGCCAAAAAATATAAAAATTTAATCCAGTTCTCATTGTTTTCAGTAAATGCACAAACAGCTACTAATTTGTGAAGATGGGTCTTTGCTTTCAGAAATAAGAGGTTCCGTCGTTTAACATTCTTGAGGATCTTTTTCAGTGACCACTGGCCAGTAGTTTTTGTTCTCTTCATACCATTTAACTGAAAGAAAAGCAGACATTAACAAGACATTAGGCCATCCATGAACTCTGCAGTAAAATTTATGTATTTAATTCTTACGCCCATTATTCGCTAATGCTAAATATTGATCAGTAGAAGTCTTGGAAGAAAAACTTCCAAGACTGCTTAGCTATGTATGAACAACATAAGGCTAGTCATCAAAACATTAGCATAAGCTTAAAGTCATCTCTGTAGCTGCATTTTACCTCTTGTGGAAGGCTGTACATGTAACTACATGGTACTGTAGTTAAAAGTCAATATAATACCACACTTTACTAACATTAGTAACTAGAATTAGTGAAATTATTTAAATGCCTATAAAGTGCAGTCAAAGCACCCACATTTATATTGAAAATTAAACTGTTTTTTAACAGATTGCTGTTAAGATCTTAAGGCTATGAAACACAGTTCATAATTTGAGCAATAGTATGACCAGCAAAGGTTATCCCCTTACTTGTCCTTCTGATGCCTTCTTCCCATGGGACCTTTGGCTTCCATCCAAGTTTGTGCATCTTGTCTGAGATCATGGGGTACCTCAGGTCACTGACAGGTCTAAAATGTAAAAATAAAACCTGATGAAATGTTTTATCCACAAGCAATATACATTCATTGGTCTAGATCATTGGTGTAGATTTAGAGCCCTAATGAGCAAGCAAGGGTTGACAGTGACAAGGAAAAAGCCTCCCTGAGACTATATGAGGAAGAAAACCTGAGAGGAACCAGATTCCCCTTTTGGGTTACACTGTACACTGTAAATCATTAGTCCTCTACTATTATGTACTATTAAGTCAAACTAATTGTGATGTTCACCCCTTCTGCTCCCTGACCCCTTCTGCTCTCTGGACCTGCCTGACCCATCTTGATGCCCTACTTCTGGTTGGAGTTCTCATCGGTTGAATTCTCTCGCTGCTACTGGTGGTGGCCCCATATGGACGGCCTGAAGAACCATTTGGTTTGCTGGGGATGGTGCCACCTGGGGGCTGAGGAGATGGCTTGGGGATCACATATGGGGAGCTGTACTGTAATGCCTTGGGACTGCAGTTGCTGTTTTGGCTTTGGGGCTGCAGTTGCCACGAGCACCTTCGTACTCAGGACTCCATCAGTGGACAGTGGATAGATTTTAACCAACCGGAAAATTTTCTGGTTGCATATTTGCACTATTTGTCCATATAGTACACAATAATACAAGGGATTTATTTATAATTGCACTATCCGTTGCAACCAGATGAGGATTGGTTCCCTTTTGAGCCTGGTTCCTCTCAAGGTTTCTTCCTCATATTGTCTCAGAGTTTTTCCTTGCCATTGGCTTGCTCATTAGGGATAAATTTACATATTTACAATATGTTTTTTTAATCCATTGATTTCTCTAAAGCTGCTTTGTGACAATGTCCATTGTTAAAAGTGCTATACAAATAAAATTGAACTGAATTGAATGTTCAGCATGGGTATCATAGTCTTTTTGATTACAGCAGCAGGTCTTAGGGAAAAGTCTACAGTATCCATGTGATATCCACTGAAAATAGGGTGGGAATTGGGCATAACCTGCTTATGGGAAGTGCAAATTTTAGGGCACCCATAGGATCATTAACAAAAGCAGAAAGATGTACACTATATGGCTAGAAATTCTTGAACTCCTGACCATCACACTCACTAGATTTTGAAGCATGGTTATGGGAATTTGCCCATTCAGCCACAAGAGTATTAGTAAGGTCAGGCATTGGGCAAGGAGGCCTGGGGCACAGTCGGCATTCCAGTTCATCCTAAAAGGTGTTCAGTGGGGTTGAAGTCAAAGTTCTGTGCAGACCACTGAAGTTTTTCCACTCCAACCTTGGCAAGCCATGTCTTCATGGTCTGTGCTTTGTGCAAAGGGCCACTGTAATGCTGGAACATGTTTGGGCGTCTTAGAGAAGGGAAATTGCAATGCAACAGCGTACAAAGAAATAATATCCAACTGTGTGGTTTCAACTTTGTGGCAACAGTTTGAGGAAGCCCCACATATGGGTGTGATAATCAGGTGTCCATAAAACTTTGGTCATATAGTGTGCAGTGTGACCTCCAGGTGTCCATGAATTATAGGTGGGTACCATTATCAAAGTTATTTTATTCACTATTATTGGGTCTCATTTATTATGTTTGCATAAGCCAAACCAAACTAAAAATTTTCTGCCCGATTTATTCAAGTTTTTTTTCTTTCTATTAAATGCCAATAATATAAAAAAGACTGGTTTTCACAAAATTTTATTTTACACAATTAAATAATAAGCCTATTTTTCTACTTAAACCATGTTCTTAAAATAAAACATGTTCATATAAGAAATCCATGCTGAGGAGGTATGTGGATTATTATTATTATTATTATTATTATTATTATTATTATTATCATCATCATTAGCAGTTTAAAGGGTCCCTGGTTGCAAAAGGTTTGAGAACCCCTGATGTATACCAACAAATGGACCACAGTAGGTAACTGTATACCTATAAAGTGCACCTATCTACAAAATTAGTGAACAAATGTATCTATACAGTAAGTATACCTAACACATTGGCCACTGACTGTATTAATAGCACTGCACACACAATGAGTCTATATACATATTTTACAAAAGATATATTCTATATAAAAGCATGTACAAAGACTTGTTTCATACACACCTATCATCAACAAACAGTAGCCAATCATCCAACGCGTCATTAGAAGCATTTTTCACCTAGGAAATAATTACGATAATAATAATTATAATAATAATTATAATTAAATGTTAAATGAGATTCAAAACATTTCGTTTATTTTATATGCTTACACATTTAAATTAAAAATCTAATTAAAGTTAGTAAACCTTCAGATAAAAAGCCAGCCATTATCTACTGATTGTTACGTTCCTACTGATTAGCCTTACAGCTCACAGGGTGGCTAAAGAATGAACAGATAAGAAAATATGATGGATAAATAGAAGCCCAAAAGGGCCTGTACCATAAAGACAAGAATGCTAATTTCAAAACAGGTGGCCAGGGTAGCCCAGCATATGACCGGGACAGCTCTGCCAGCAATAAAGTGCATTTACAATATAAAATAGTCGAGATGAGCCCTCAGCATCACCAGGCACCCAATCCACCAGCTGTTTACTCTTCTACCTTCAGGGGCCCGTTCTTCGTACGTCGCGTATTACATCCGAGATCAAAAGACACATCCGAGATGATATGATCAAGCTAATCAGGTTCTTCGAACACACCTGTTGTTGATGATTAGTATGGCTGGATTGAGTTATCTGAGATCATTGCGCGTTCATGCGCTGGTTTAAAAGGGGCTGTGTATCGATAGTAGAAACACTGATCAGCACCGCAGCTATTGATTGCCCACAATGGCCAAAGAGCGTGTCCACTTTTTCTCAGCGACAGAACAAGAACTCTTAATGGAGGGCTATGGCGAGCTCCAAAGTTTAATAAAAACGTCAGGGAACACCTCAAAGGCTGCAAAGGCCAGGAGAGAGGCTTGGCGAAAAGTTGCAGACAAATTAAATGCCTAAGTAGTGACGGTGTTAGATGTTATCACTTATCACAGTATATATTACTTATATATACACTTGTATGTACTTTTCTTTTTTTTTCA
This sequence comes from Pangasius djambal, assembly GCA_022985145.1. Taxonomy (NCBI): domain Eukaryota; kingdom Metazoa; phylum Chordata; class Actinopteri; order Siluriformes; family Pangasiidae; genus Pangasius; species Pangasius djambal. The sequence goes on along the minus strand of CM040976.1, from coordinate 26,003,254 downwards.
TAATTACTTTAATCTTTTATATTAGAGCCACCACGGGACCCACTAGAACTTGGGAACAAGTAAAGGTGAAATACAAGAATATTCTACAAAATGGTAATATTAACTACATATACTGTTCTTAGTCTTTTTTCAAAAGACTGTAAAATGATGGGCTTGTTTGTCCAATAATGGAAAGGAAAGTGCCACTCGCAATGAATCTCAACGCGGTGCACACGGTTTGTGCTGTTGTTAAAGCCCTACTCCGACGAGACCAACTTTTAATATGGGGTTCCAATAGATTAATTATGTAAATGACACCCTCACGTGAAAAACGATATCTTTCAAAAAAAAAAAAGTGCACTATCGCGCCGTGCTAATGGATCCTGTCTGTCTCGCAAAACGTGATTAATACTAAAAGCTCTGCAAATTATCCTCGCACCTTCCGCAACAGGTTGCTCTCGTAAAAACGGGCAAGACATGGCTGCAACAGACTTCCCGTATCACCTCCGCTTATAAAGCCGCGATCTAATCCTGTTTACATGAAATAAGCCTGCTCCCGAGCAGGTTTAAGATTACCGATCCGTTGCTATGACAACAACTTCAGGATGAGCGTCGAAGAACCAAATAGTCCAAGATCATGCCAAATTGTCAACAATCAAATCCAGCTAACTGAGTTAGCGACGTACGAAGAACGGGCCCCTGGTTGGAGGTACGAGACTATTCAGTCATGCACAGCCAGACTGAGGAACAGCTTCTACCCCAGAATGTTATCAAAGAATGTTATGCTCTACAAGAATGTTATCAAATTTCTTCAATGCATATAGAATATAGGTGCTGTTATTTTTATAGAAGAGAAAAAAATGCTGAGAGGATTGCAGCCATGTAAAATCTGATAAAAGAAATTACCATCTTCACCAGTTCTCTAGCCAGCTGTATGATTGCAATTTCAAAGTTGGCTGCAATGTTGTAAATCTCTCCCATGATGCCCCTCTTCATGAGTACCAAGAGTGCCTCAGTCACATCATCTACGTAGAGAAAGTGACGGGACTGGAGGCCTGTCCCCTGAATGGTGCTATATGGAAGAGAACAGAACTCTATTTGCTTAGGTAATAGTTCTTTTAATTCTAATGTAAGGAATACAGTCTCACCATTTTTGGTCCTGTTGTAAGAGAAATAAAAATCTTGGAATAACCTGGAAAAAAAAAAGAAAAAAAGAATTGAGACAAAAATAGCTGTACACTTTCAATGATTACTCATAAAGGAGCAGAAAACAGTTAACAAATTGCAACATTTTGCGTACCTTTTCATGATACTGCCGTGGTCCATATACATTACTGCTCCTTGCAATTACTACAGGGAGCTAAAATATATAGAAGATAAAAACAACACTGAAACCTCAATGAAATATAAGCAATATGATTAATAAACAGTGTGGACACTATATAAACCAATGCTATATTAATACCTTGTGATTTTTCCAGTACGACATCACAATGTTTTCAGCAGCAGCTTTTGATTTTGAATATGGATTGGTTGGCCGTTTTGGGCTCGATTCATCAAAATACTGCCAAAAGAAGATAACCAGGATTAAACAGGTTATAATTCAACCAAACAAAAGGACTTCCAAAACAAGGCATGACTAATATGTTAGGCTCATCACTTCACTCAGTTACAGTTTTGGACAGTAACTGTCGTGGCCTAATGGTCCGAGAGTCAGACTTGTAACCCGACGGTGAACCCGAAGGTCGTGGGTTCGAGTCTCGGGTCCGGCAGGGATTGTAGGTGGGGGGAGTGAATGACCAGCACTCTCTGCCACCCACGACTGAGGTGAGACCCTTGAGCAAGGCGATCCCCCAACTGCCGCAGCTAAAAATAGCTGCCCACTGCTACGGGTGTGTGTTCACTACTGTGTGTGTGCGCACTTGGATGGGTTAAATGCAGAGCACAAATTCTGAGTATGGGTCACCATACTTGGTCACTTCACATCACATTTTTCATCCTGTCAGAATGATCTGTGTCACAATAATTATTAAATATTCAGATGACACTACTGTGGGAGGCTTGGTTTACAGCAGTGGTGAGCCAGCCTACAAAACATCTGCTTGTGGACTGGTGCACTGAGAACAACCTTCACTTAAACAACAGCGAGACTAAGGAACTGATTGTTGACTTCAGGAAGCTGAGTGTGAATCACACACCTATCAACAGAAGTGCCACAGAGAGAGTACACAGCTTCATGTTCCCCGTTCATATAACTCAAGACCTCTCATGGACCCTCCACACCTCCATCCTCACCAAGAAAGTCCATCTATGCCTTCACTTCCTCAGGAGGCTGGAGAAGCTAGTTATGGCAAAACGAAGCTTTCTGAAGCAATAAAACTTTCCTCCCAAATGTATGGAAAAATGTTTCATTAAGTGAAGCTTTTCAACACAGGTGCTTGCTAGTAGCATAGGGTAGCAAAACAATGAAGGGTTTGCACTTCTTTTGAATCAATTTCCGAAGCAGTTACATGTTTGTGCCGAAAAGAAGCTTCAGAAGTCGTCAGTCATGTGGTTTTGGCAGAACAAATCGAGCACCGATAGTGTTTCGAAGCAAAGGGTTTTGTTTTTTTGACACAAACCTGGGAGCTTTAGAATCAAGGGAGACCTCCCAAGAGGAAGCTTAACCTGCACCCCAGATGACTAGCTGCACTGCATTCATCTCCACTGTTTGGAAACTGTTTGTATATGTCCTTTATGCCAAAGTTCTTCTTAATATTGATCTTGACATGGTTAAATCCATGAGAATACTGTTGCTAAACAAGGTTTAGCTAGCTAGTTAGGTTTTCCCATAACAAAAGGCATAGAAACTTTGGAAGCATGTCAAATGTCAATATTTCCCTGAGATGTGTAGGCAAAATACAAATTACACTTAGCATAGACACCAAATTGAATTTCTGTGGGTTCTGCATATTGAGGAATGTTTGCATTGCAATAACTTGTAAACTTTGAGCTTCATTGTTGAAAATTTAGGCTTCCCAAGCAAAATCACACAGAGTGAACCATTCCTATAGAATCTTCTTTTTAAACACAGTGAACATGATCCCCACTTGAATGTAACACTAGTTATATTTGCTAACCCATCAATGCTCCTTTTGTAATTTACAATCCTGGCATTTATAAAAATATAGAATATAAGTTCCACTTTTGAATGGCTTTGAATACTTATCCACAATACTTCCTACTGTGTGACTAGACAATATGACAGGTATTAAGGAGTTCTTAACAAAATACAATTAAATAGTGTATATTTGATTCTAAAGACACAAATTTGAGCTTACAGGCAACTAAGATTTGTGTTCACTGAAGTGCAACTGACCTTGTCCAGACTGTCTCCATACACCTCATCAGTGCTCATATAGATGAACTTTTCAACTCCAGATTCAAATGCTGCTTGGAGTAGTACAGCTGTGCCAGCTGTATTCACATGCATGAACTGGGATGGATACAGGAAGGAATTCTCTATGGGATAATTAAAAAAAAAAAACACACAACAACACGGGCATATATATATGCATTTCAGGGAATGCAAAGGTAACAGCAATGACTCCTGCCTGTATTATGTAATAAAATCTCCAGACCATTACTCACCAACATGTGATTGAGCAGCACAATGAAAGACAATGTCTATATTTTCAGTAGAAAAGATATGATCAACGAAGTATTGGTCACATACATCCCCCTGTTGTGAGAGGGACAAAATGTAATTAGAAGTTGGAGAACAGGAATTTTCTACATCAATCACTGCTTGTTACATATTAGATCATTTGTCATTTTGAGTATACCAAATATTTTGTAGCAAACTGAAGCAAAATCACTTGTCATTGGGTTTAAACATAAGTCAAAATTTATCATGAAATTAAAGAGCAAAATAAATGTTACCTCTGACATTTGTTAACATCACTACTATACAGCACACTGGTGAACATAACCTGACTAAGCAACGTTCCCAGTCCTGGTACGTTTACTGAAGAAAAAAAAAAAAATTCAGTACTACTTCCGAGTATGCCCAAATGGATTCTTAAGTTACTCCCCCCATATTCCCAAATCTTATAGGTGTACTTGGCATTACTGCAGTTCTCAAATCTGATTATCAGCCATCAGTGAATATATACACCTCTAACAGGTCTGTCAGCCTGCTGAGGCATGTCACTGGTCCATTATATTAATAATATTGTTTAGTCAGCGACCTTGCACACAAAATCTAAATTCTGCCATGGAGTAAGAAACTTTGTAAAACTTTGTAAAAATGGATCGTAAGGTGAGTGAGGAAGGCCCAGCTTGTTCTGAACAACGCGCTATAAGCTTCCACTTTAGTCTGGCATTTGCTGAATAAAGGCTCTTTGTGGACATCAGCACTGAGAAAGCTGGTGCACACAGTAATACAGTAGCGATATCTTTATTTAAACAGCTAAATGAATGTTGATCACAGTGTGAAGACAGGTGGGTCACAATACAGCTCCCAGGTGTAAGACTTACCTGGATAAATTTGTAAGTACTTGTGTTCTTAGGATAAATGAGATTCTTCAAACTTGAGCAATAGTTCAACTAAAACAAATGAGACAAACAGCATTTTAAGTTTATTACAAATGTGGCTGATGTACTCCAGATGAATGCTCACATGGTTTTAAATAAACTAAACTCACTGAATAAGAAAACTCACTGAATCAACATTGACGATTCGCCACAGAGGATATCTCGCAGCCAAAAGTAAGATCAGATGTGACCCACTAATTGGGGAAAATAATAATATTAATAACAATAACAATAACAATAATAATAATAATAATAATAATAATAATAATAATAATAATAATGTGGCCCATCGACGAAGCAAAATATAATGTATATTAATAAACAAACAATAAATAGCAATAAATAGCACTTACATGAACCCAGCGCCCCCAGTAACAAGAACAGTCTTACAGGCCAGCTGTGGTTTGTTGCTGACAGTCTCACTCTCACTTTTCTCTGACATTTTCCCACAAATTTCTTAATACTTCTTTTAATATTTTAATTGGTTTAGAGCTAATGATCTCTTCCTCACTAAAGTTTTAAACCTCTCCACGAAGCTGCGGTCCACCATCTCAGCCTCTTTCAGTGTATCAAGTCTAAGTCTAATTTACAGTAGTAGTAGATCACTGTAGGCTACAGCTAACACGGTCTGCTGTAACACTGTCACTCTGTATGCAGACAGCTACAAAGCTAACACTCTCTAAAACAATCCCATCAACGTAATCACCATAACTCTCTTCACTCTCTGACGACTATACAAACGTTTCCTCGCAAAACGTGGTGTCAGTTAATAAAGTTAATAAATCAAACCCCAATATACTTCCGTAGTTGGTGTCTGGTCGCCAATATCACAAGCAATCTTTCCGACCCGTTGAAACGCTTTCCGGCAGCGCTGACACGTATCACATTTGTTGCCAGCGTGACCCAAAATCCTCTTCCCTCCTTCACTGCCTTTTCATTGGCTCTACTACTGCGCGCGCTCGGAATCCTACTCATATGATTGGTCTGCAAGTCTGTTAATCAATGAGGTAGCTGCAGGGACGTGTAATCTTCATTCATTGCGGAAAATAAGGCATTTTATGGAGGAGTGATGACACAATGTATGCGATTACAATTATTCTGATCGCTTTTGTGCACAGTTACTGTCCTGCTGATGGGAAAACTGTATCGGGAATGTTTCGAAGCCATATAGCGAGGGAAAACAATGGGCAATATATTACAAGATTTCTCTACCACGGTGGGTAATTGGATTCAAATTTACTGTCGTTTTAAGATCACAATAATGCTATTCTCTGTGCTAACTTTTTAACTTTTTAAATGCATATCAAGTTTCAGACACTTTTATAGACAGAGAAGGGTAAAACACATTTGGGAAGCGCAGGTTGTTGTGATTTCAGCTGATGGCTGATGGAGTCTGGACTTCCAAGGATTGTGGTAGGTATATAGAGTGGATATCAGTACGAGTTAATTTAGCCACATGTGTCTCTCTGTGGTGTGTCTAGGGGAGAATGGCTTGATGGCTTACCGTCTGGAGAATGTGCCCTTGGCAGTACACAAAGAGGCCAGACTTCTGCTGTTTCAGGGCATCCAGGGCTTTGAAAACCTAAGCTGTCTGGACAGAGTGTCAGGAGCCCAGCTTACCAGTAAGTTCAGTCTCTTTATGATGTGGTGGCACAAAAAAATACTTTCCAGCTGTTTGATATGATATGGTCTTCTCCATAGTATCTATCTATAAAGTTATTTAGGAATCAGATTGACATTAGCTTAAATGTTATCCAGTTATTATTACAGGGAGTTAGATTTAGCTAAACTAACACTTTCAATAGATGTACCATGTTAGATTTAGCTAAACTAACACTTTCAATAGATGTACCATGTACCGCTAGAAGATCCTTAAGGCTTCTCATCCTGTCAGTGGGTAAATGATCCTAAGCGATGACCGGACATATACACACGTCATAGAAGCTTTGAGCATTTATACTAGAGGGAAATTTAAAGCATGCAAGTCTCTTGATACTTACAACTTTTTTGTTTATGGGCAAGTTTAAGAATGTTACACAATTTCAACATCAAGGAAATCATTGTGACACTGAAAGCTGAGGTGCTGCCCAACCAGTTGCCATAAACAGTTGCCAAGCCTAAGCTGAAGAAAGTTTTAGCTAGTTAAACATGCCCATTATAGTCAACTCCTCAGTAAGAACATGACCAAGCTCTCAGGTATTAGTATAGTTTATGCACAAGTATATTTTAGCCCAAAACCTGGTTGCCTCTGCCAGGTGGTTGTGACTTTTGTTGTGGATTTTTCAAGCAAGCAATGATATCAGTGCATCCTGAATGATACTGAGCATTGGTATTAAGACTGATACTTTCCTGAAACATTGGAACTGTGTCTGAGTCAACATATTTTTTGATCAAATCCACTCACTCTGACGTCAGTATCGGATTCGTATTAGGCATTGATCAACAATCGGAGCCCATACTCTGATACCAGTGTCGTATTGTGTGTGTGTGTATATATATATTCATTTTTATTTTTATTTTTTGCAATGATCATCTCGATTTCTGAATTTAAACCCTATTGTTTCTAATGGAGCTCAAAATTTTCTAAATGGAAGAGTGATATTTGATTCCTCTACAAGAGTTTCCAACCTTGATAGACTTTACAGAAAGAGGCTACAATCAAAATATGATCCATTGCGTGTTATTGATTTTATAGGCCTATATTAATTTCTGCTCATTTCCTTGAAGACAAAGTATATGAGTATGCTCTAAGCTCATGTTATATAATATTGTCAAAATCAAGTTTAGCTGCTCACATTTATTTCTCTGATCAGTTCTTTTAGGAGATGTAGGAGGTGGCCATGGATTAGTTGCAAAAATTCAGTGACCAGAATTCTTACCTTTTGGTTATAATTAAGCATTTATTCAAATTTTTTGTGAATGTATTTTGAGCATAGATTTTATAGATGATAAATAGTTACATTAATATCTCTTAAAATATTTGAATATTTAATATTTTACATATTTTAATAATTATTACAAAGGGTGACCATATGAACAATCATGTATAAATTGTCACATTTCTAATACTTGTTCAGTAACCCTGAGCACAGAGGAACACAATCAGACCATACCACGACTGGCCAGACCCCAGGTCTGGAATGTGATATATGCAGACCGTTACACCTGCCAGGAAGAGGAGCCTGATGGTGTGCTGGAGGATGTGGGCTTCCAGCTCACCATGCTAAACCCAGACTCAGCAGGGAACCCAACTGACCACTTCAGTGCTGAGGAGGCTGGTGAGGAAGCTATATCCTGTATACAACAACCTGAACTTACATGAATACATATAGTACATACAAATAATGTTACCATATTGTCAGATATCTAATGGATTGTAAAATAAATATTATAATATGGAATAATAATAATAATAATAGTTGTAGTAGTAGTATTAACAGGAATAACGACATGCATTTTCTTATAAATATTCAATGTACAGAATAAATCCACTTCACTATTGGCTATTGCTGTCACAGACAAATCTGTATCTGATGTGGAGAACCCATATTATCCCAAAATTATATTGGTATAACATCAACAATTAATAATGTTGAAAGACGGGTTATATTTTGCATCACATTGCAATTATGATATGCAATACGTTGCATTATGATTTAATCACATTGTTAGATAGTTACAACTGAAGCACTTAAAAAAATACAGGAAGATAAATACATGGCTAAAAACACAGGTTACACATAACTACAGCTTTTACACAAAATCACTTACACTGCAAATATTATACATATACATAGTAGAAATATAATAAAAATCAAAACTAAGAAAAAAGAATTTTACCTCAGGTGATGAGACAGAAACCGATGCTCGTAAACAAATGAGAACTAGAGATGGCAGGATACCGTTTCTTCTTTTCAGATACCAATACAGATACTGAAACCTTTAGTGTATTTTTTTAAACTACTAAGCCTTAAAATGATTTTCTTTAACTGAAGCACTTAAAAAAATACAGAAAAAAATACATGGCTAAAAAAACTTGCACAAAACCATAGCTTTTACACAAAAATTACTTAAATTGCAAATATTATTAATATATTATAAATTTTTGAATAGAAATGTTTAACTGGGAATCTTTAAATGCAATTTTAATTTTTCACTATTCGGGGTAATCAGATTTATTTTTGGTGGTGATAAATATAATGTAAAGGGAATCATTTAAGTTTAGGAAAGTCTGTATTTGACCTTTGAACAGTGAACAGTTTTCTCAGGCACCCACATAAATATTAACAACTAGGAAGCAAAAAATTGAAAGAAAAGGAAGTGCTGAAAAATATTCATGGACATTGAAATGGTTCAGCAAATGTGGGCAGAACAGTTTGTTCTCAAACTTTTTCACAAAGCTGGATATTTTCATCTGTTCCATTGGATTCAAACTCTTTAACATTCATGTGACACAATAAAGCTGGTTACTTGCGCAGCCTACAACACGTGATTATGGTTACTGAACAGCAGCACCAAGTTGCTACTAAAAAGTTACAGATTGACGTTAACTGATGTTGCTGTTGCACACTGTTTTCCATGCAAAACAGGGAACAGTAGGATACACAAGGCTTTTTTTTTTTTTTAGAAAAAGCCAGCCCCCAGTAATTTCAGCTGGGTGCCTATTTACATAATTTGTAATGTCAGTGATACTGGCACTGTGGCTTTTAAGTGCTATTGAAAGAACTCTTACTGGAAGGCCATAAGATATTGTGTTGCTTTTGCTTCTTTTGTGTTAAATGTGTTTTCTCATAAGGGTATCATAGAGAACAGTGTGTCACTGCTGGTTCTCTTGCTATCCTCAGGTTTGCACAGCTTTTTCTTCTTGCTGATTCTGGCCTATTTTGTGGCCTCCTGTATCTACATGCAGCCCCTGTGGCAGGCTTTGCATAAGGGAGGTCCCATGCACACGGTGCTGAAGGTCCTGTCTACAGCTCTGGTCCTGCAAGGTCTATCTGTGCTCTTGAACTACATCCACATGACCAAGTGAGACTGACTACTGACATTAAAAAATTCCTATAATTTCTCATACTGTTGGTGAAGGTTATTATGTCATGTTTATTCTGCAGGTATGCTAGAGATGGAGTGGGAACACCTTTAATGGGCAACCTAGCAGAGTGTAAGTCCTCTTCATTAGATGTTTACACATCATTAACTGTTAACGATAGCTAGTGTTATGGTATTTCTAAAATCCCTCACAATTGAACAATGAGAGAACTTTTGTAAATTTTGTAAATAAAATTGGGATGTCTCTGTCAGTACTGTTGCTCTATTTGTAAGTGTTTGTGTGTGTTTGTGTGTAGTCTGTGACATGGTGGCTCAGGTGCAGATGCTATACATGCTGCTGAGTCTGTGTGTGGGCTGGACACTGAGCCGAGGCAGGAAAGCCCAGAGTAAACCACTGCAGTGGGACTCCTCTCCCGCGTCCACTGCTCTTGCACTTGGAGGAGTTATTACACAGGTCAGACTACAGCCAGTTGATAACCTATAAAGAAATGCTTCGACCAAAATTGCTAATGTAAGGTGCTGTCATCTTGTTGGGGACTTTCCGACAGTTCCCACTGAGCTTCAGTTGATCTCAGAGCATCCTCAAAAAAAATTTATGCAGGATATTATGCAGGAGTTAAGGCAGGCTGGTGATGTAAGTTTATTACTCTATAATTCTGTTTAGCTTCTCTTTAACTTGACCTGAGTTACTAGTAAGTTCAGTGAAATTCATTTTGTAATTTGATTTGCAGCTGAGTGTGTTTGACTTTGTTCAGGTAGATTATGTTTATCATTATGTAACCAAACTAGTTTCTATTAACTATTGTGTTATTTGATTAATTTATAATTTGTTGCTGAAAGGTATTTGTTTAACGAAGCTTATTCTTTGTATATAATCTTGTTATTGTAAATTAATTGGGGGCAGTCGTGGCCTAATGGTTAGAGACTTGTAACACGAAGGTCATGGGTTTGAGTCTCAGGTCTGGCAGGGATTGTAGGCGGGGGGAGTGAATGACCAGCACACTCTTTCACCCTCAATACCATGACTGAGGTGAGACCCTTGAGCAAGGCACCGAACCCCCGACTGCTCCCTGGGCGCCGCAGCAAAAATAAAGGCTGCCCACTGCTCCGGGCGTGTGTGTGTGTGTTCACTACACTTGGATGGGTTAAATGCAGAGCACAAATTCCGAATATGGGTCACCATACTTGGCCACGCTTCACTTAACTTCACTTCACTTGTTATTGCTGAATGCTGATCTGAATTGAAAAACTAATTCTTGGAATCTCTAGTTAGTATTATAGTTGTTTTATTATGTTTGTTGTAGTTGGTCAGTAGTGTCTGCAGGAGCGGGTGGGATTGGGATAAAAAAAAAAAAACATATACATCTGTATTCCTAATCTGATATTACTATTGAATTATATTTCCACCTGCCACAATTTCCCAGTTTCATCACTGGTCCTACAAGTTCCAAAAATTTGATTTCCATGGTCCAACCAAATTTCTGTTCCCAATAAATACCCTTGTGAATGAATTATCACTTTTGTTAATAATAATGTCATCATATACCACATGATGGTATTTAACTTTAACATTATCTTTAAATATCTTTAAACTGAGCTCAACTCCGTTTAATTTCTTTACACCTGTTGCCTTGTAGGGAGCACTGCTGATCTGGGAGCAGTTTGAGGATACCGAGCACCACAGTTATCATGGTCATCACAGTGTACCTGGGTTACTGCTAATAGTGCTGCGTGTTTCTCTTGCACTGATACTTGCATCAGTATTGTACCAGATTATCTCTGCAGAGCGGAGCACACTCAAAAGGGACTTCTATCTCAGCTTTGCAAAGGTAAATCAGTTCAGTTTATTTCAAAATGACTTTACACTTGAGCAGATTCACAGAGGTCTGGGCGAAAATATCAGACATGATCGATAAGGCACTAAGTAACTGTGTTGAAGGGGTCTTTGAATAAGGAGCAAACTTTCAAAGTGTTAACATTATCCAAATAAACATAATCAGTATTTGGACACCTGACCAATCACACACACACATGTGCTTGATGAACATCTCATTCCAGATTTTGTTCCCCCTTTGCTGTTATACACTGCTCAAAAAAATTTAAAGGAACACTTTGAAAACACATCAGATCTCAATGGGGGAAAAATATCATGCTGGATATCTATATTGATATGGACTGGGTAATGTGTTAGGAACGAAAGGATGCCACATTGTTTGATGGAAATGAAAATGATCAACCTACAGAGGGCTGAATTCAAAGACACCCCGAAAATCAAAGTGAAAAATTGATGCAGCAGGCTAGTCCATTTTGCTGAAATTTCATTGCAGCAACTCAAAATGGTGCTCAGTAGTTTGTATGGCGCCCATGGGCTTGTATGCATGCCTGACAATGTCGGGGCATGCCCCTAATGAGACGACGGATGGTGTCCTGGGGTATTTCCTCCCAGATCTGGACCAGGACATCACTGAACTCCTGGACAGTATGAGGTGCAACCTGGCGGCGGCGGATGGACCAAAACATAACAAGTCCTAGAGGTGTTCTATTGGATTTAGGTCAGGCGAGTGTGGGGGCCATTCAATGGTATCAATTCCTTCATCCTCCAGGAACTGCCTGCATACTCTCGCCACATGAGGCCGGGCATTGTCGTACACTAGGAGGAACCCAGGACCCACTGCACCAGCATAGGGTCTGACAGTGGGTCCAAGGACTTCATCCCGATACCTAATGGCAGTCAGGGTGCCATTGTCTAGCCTGTAGAGGTCTGTGCGTCCCTCCATGGATATGCCTCCCCAGACCATCACTGACCCACCACCAAACCGGTCATGCTGAACGATGTTACAGGCAGCATAACGTTCTCCACGGCTTCTCCAGACCCTTTCACGTCTGTCACGTGCTCAGGGTGAACCTGCTCTCATCTGTGAAAAGCACAGGGCACCAGTGGCGGACT